>OW240917.1:129125984-129171869 GCA_933207985.1 Pelobates cultripes | reverse complement strand
GGCCCCCTCCTATATGGCGCCCTAGGCGGCTGCCTAGTTCGCCTTATAGGAAGCGCCGGCCCTGCCTACCCCCCCCACACACAGTACCACTACTCACCCCACACACAGTACCCCTACCCCCCCACACACACAGTACCCCTACCCAGGGCCGCCATCAGGGCATGACAACCGCAACGGTTGTCATGGGCCCGGCGGTCCTGGGGGGCCCTTCTGGGCCCCACATACAGTGGGTACATACCGGGTCGCAGGGGGTCCTGCGACCCCGGTATGTACCCACAGGGCCAGCCTCTTCTCCTGGGGGGCCCAGCAACCGGTCACCTCAGGGACCCCCAGAGGCTGGCCCTGCTGACACCCGGCGGGCCGGCGCGCGAGGGAGCACTCTCTGTGTGCTTCCTCTTCAGCTCCCTCGCGCACCGTCATCTTCCGGCTCCGGCATCAGTACGCGGCGCGCGAGGGAGCTGAAGAGGAAGCAGCAGAGAGTGCTCCCTCGCGCGCGTGCCTGTCAGGGAGAAAATTTGAGTGAGGGAGGAAATTTGAGTGAGTGAGTGTGGGTGGAGGGGAGAGGGAGTGAAGAAATTTGAGTGGGGGGAGAGGGAGGGAGGGAGGAAATTTGAGTGGGGGGGAGAGGGAGCGAAGAAAATTTGGAGTGGGGGAGGGGAGGGAGGAAATTTGGAGTGTGGAGGGAGGGAGAAAATTTGTGGGGGGGAGAGGAGGGAGGAAATTTGAGGGAGGAGGGAGGAAGGAAATTTGAGGGAGGAGGGGGGGGAGAGAGTGAAGAGAGAAATTTGAGGGGGGGAGAGGAAGGAGAAATTTGAGGGGGGAGAGAGGAAGGGAGGAAATTTAAGGAGGGAGGGGAGAGGAAGGGAGGAATCTGAGGAAGGAGGAATCTGAGGGAGGGAGGGGGGAGAGGAAGGAGGAAATTTGGGGGAGGAAGGGAGGGGAGGAGGAAGGGAGGAAATTTGGGGAGGAAGGAGGAATGAAGGGGAGAGGAAGGGAAATTTTGAGGGAGGGGAGGGAGAGGTAGGAATTTGAGGGGAGGAAGGAGAAAGTTTGGGGAGAGGAAGGAAAAATTGAGGGAGGGGGTGGGGGGGAGAGGAAGGAAATTTGAGGGAGGGGGAGAGGAAGGGAGGAAATTTGATGGGGGGGAGAGGAAGGGAGGAAATTTGAGGGGGAGAGGAAGGGAGGAAATTTGAGGGAGGGGGGAGAGGAAGGGAGGAAAAGGAAGGAAATTTGAGGGGGGGAGGGAGGAAGGAAATTGGAGGGGGGAGAAGGAAATGAGAGGGAGGGGGAGAAGAAGGAAATGAGAGGGAGGGGGAGAAGAAGGAAATTGACGGGGGTAGGGGGAGAGATTGATATCCATCACACACACACACACAATGCACCCCTTGCTCACAGAAAAACACACAATGCATTACACACAGACACACATACACAAGCAATGCATCCCTTACACACAGCAACACACAATGCACCCCTTACACACACTCAGTGCATCCCTTACAGACGCACACACTGCATCCCATTCATACACAAACTCACCTTGCAGCCCTTACACATACAAACACAGATTCACACAATGCATTCCTTACACACATCAGGACATCCCCCCCCCCACACACACACCCTTCATTGGTGGAACATGAAGGTGGACCCTGGGACCCAGACCTTGAGCTGTGTAAAGGGCCCTCAAAAAAATGGAGCTGCTTCCCGTTCTCCCAGAACATTGATTTTTGTGACCACAGTTACAAACCGCCTCAAGAGAGCCTGTTCTACACCAGACCAGTGGAGCCAGACTGCAGCTAGAGCCCATCATCATCCTCATCTGGTTGTAAGTAGGCAATCTAGTATATTATTCGTGGCACTAATCTCTAATTTACCTCACATTAAAGGGACACTATAGTCCCCAGAACCACTGCAGCTTAATGTAGTGGTTCTGGTGTCTATAGCCTGTCCCTGCAGGCCTTTTATTGTAAACACGGCGGCACTGCAGCACTGTGTTAGTTAACATGGCAGATCATATGGGTGGGGTATTGTGATGTCACATGGGGGGGCGGCAAACTTTACTTTTGCCTAGGGCGGCAAAAATCCTTGCACCGGCCCTGCAGACACTGCATCCTGTGGGCGGACTCCGGGAGGGGGTGCAGGCACCGGGGGGCCCAGAACTTGAGCTGTGTCAGGGGCCCCAAAATTTCTGATGGCAGCCCTGCAAGCAATACTGAATCTTTCCATTTCTCATCTCCCTGCAACTTTCAGGCCTCACTTCCCACACACCCAGAACCAAGCAATTCTGAATCAATCCATTTTTCATCTCCCTACAGATTTCAGGTATTGACTGAAGCTTGGAAGATACTACACTTCATTTATTCTTACTTTGTTCCTGTGATAAAAACAGGCTTTAATGTGTCACATGGCACAAGAGGCAGAGGCTCCCTCTTCCAGCTGGGACCAAAAACAGATTGTGTTCAGTCTGTCATGCTGAGATATCTGCCTGTCCAATCTAGTTATGCTGTTGTTTTTAAAATTGGACTTGCATATAGGGGAAGGGATGTGTATAGATAATGGTGCAGTTTGTATACCCTGATGTGAAGTGAAAAATAAAGACAGTTGCTCCTGCTTACATCAAGAAGAAGCTTGCTTGTTTATTTCCTTGCTGTAACTATCTAAGGCCTGCTATAATGTGATCGCTCATAGGAGAATCAATAGCAGTTTTTAGTTAGATTGAATATTCTGCAATACCTTGCAGTAACCTGAGAGATCAGTGCTGGTGGATAAAGCGACTCCAAGCCCAGGTCATAGCACTTAGTACAGAGATAGGTAAGCAAGTTAACTCACGTACCCATGGACAATATTAGGTCTGAACTGTTGCACCTTTAGTAACAGAGACGACAAGGCCGTATCATCACAGTTACCATATTATCATTTGTTACTATAGCATTGTTACCATTCATACCTGTAGTTTGTCACTGTAATTTTATGTGAATGCAGTTTTTTATTATTGTTATTGAAAATATTCCACCAATATTTAATGTACACAATGTGATACAATGTGGTGTCACATCCTGTTCCTAGCTGCGGATCATTTCTGGCAATGGCTTCTGGTATCCAGTACTCTTTTTACAATTCTTGTTTAGTTTTTCTTGTTTTTTTCTGGTTCTCTATTCAATGTCTGGTTTTCTTTATGCTGGGTTTTCTGGGTTCATTCCCTTACTCCGTTGCTGGAATTCCCAATCTCCTGGATTCCTTTATATGTTTGTTTTATGTTGTCACACCCTTTCCTTTTCCATTAATCCCTTTTGTCTCAATTGGTTCCTGCAGGCAGTTGCTCCAAGTCCTCTGCCCCTTTCTTGCAGATAAGTGCTGTGTGTGTTTTATTATTGTTTATTTAGTCATGCATATCTAGGCAATCTAGGACCCACCATAATTGGAGTACTTTGGCACAGTGGTGGGCTGCATACATCTTGGCCATTTATGTATGTCTAAATCTCCTATGTTTTACACATATTAGTAATTAGTTATTTCTCCTCTTGTTTTGCCTTGTATTTCTTGTCTTGTATTCCCAGTTCATGTACAGTCCTGTCATGTCCTGTTTCCTTATGTATTGTGTACATGTTCTGGGTTCTGCTTTCTGTCCTTCTCCGGTTCTGGGTTCTTCCAGTCTTGTCTTGCTGTCATCTTTGGTGTCTATTCTAGTCTTTCTCTTGTTTCTGTACTCAGGGCCGGCCTTAGGCAATTAGGCGCCCTGTGCAAAAAGTCTTCACGGCGCCCCCCCCACCTCCCACCAAGTTGCCTGAATACAGTAACACACACAGGCACCGGGGACGTGTGTATCACGAGGCAAACAAGGCATCTGCCTTGGGCGCCACTTTGCAGGGGGCGGCAAAAAAAAGCATCCCTCCAAACCCCCAGGCAGATCCCTTGCTTGCCTCGCATCCTGGGGGGCTCAAGAGCTGACCGGCTGGCCACTTTTGAGCCCCCCCAAGGCTGGCAGCGGGCAGCGAAGGAGCATACTCACCTGAGCTCTTCCTGCTCAGCTTCCTCTGCGCCGCTTAATGAAGCCGGGAGCCAGAATATGACGTCAGTCCGGCTCCCGGCATCACTAAGCGCTGCTTACTCAGCCTGTGCGCCCCCTGCCTGCCTGCCCAGCAGCCACACTGGACTGCTGGTAAGAAATCCACTCCAGCTTTCCCAGGGAGGCTGGGTGGATTTAAAATAAATGTAAAAAATATTAGTTTGTGAGTGTTAGTGGAAATGTCTGTGTGTGTGTCTGTGAGTGTTTATTTTGAAGTGAATGTGTGTGTGTGTGTGTGTGTGTGTGTGTGTCTGTAAGTGTGTAATTGTGTGTGTCTGTAAGTGAATGTGTGTGTGTTGGTCAGTGAGTGTATATGTGTCAGTCAGTGAGTGTGTATGTGTCAGTCAGTGAGTGTGTATGTGTCAGTCAGTGAGTGTGTATGTGTCGTCAGTGAGTGTGTATGTGTCAGTCAGTGAGTGTGTATGTGTCGTCAGTGAGTGTGTATGTGTCGTCAGTGAGTGTGTGTCGGTCAGTGAGTGTGTAGGTCAGTGAGTGTGTAGGTCAGTGAGTGTGTATGTGTCGGTCAGTGAGTGTGTGTCGGTCAGTGAGTGTGTGTCAGTCAGTGTGTATGTGTCGGTCAGTGGAGTCGTGCATCTTTCAGTGAGTGCTTGCGTCTGTCAGTGAGAGTGTGCATCTGTCAGTGTGTGTCCAAGTAATAGTGTATGTGTGTATGTCATTGTTTGTCAGTGTATATGAGAGTGTGTGTCTGTCAGTGAGTGTGCGTCTGTCAGTGAGTGAGCGTCTGTCAGTCAAAGTGCGGCCTTGACAGGAAGGGGTGGGGGAAATTTAAGCTCGGTTACAGGCATGTACACACACACTCAGTTAAAGGCAGTCACACATACAGGCACAGGCACAAACAATGGCACAGCTACAGCGACACACACAGACAGACAGTCACATAGGCAGTCACACACACAGACAGACAGACACACAGTAACACACACATAGACAGTTATACACACACAGGCAGGCAGTCACACAGATAGAAAGTCACACACACAGGCAGGCAGTCACACACAGACAGATAGTTACAGACAGACACACACAGGCAGGCAGGCAGTCACACACACAGGCAGTCACACACACAGACAGTCACAAACACACAGACAGTCACACAGACAGACAGTCTCACACACACGGGCAGTCACACAGACAGACAGTCACACACACAGGCAGTCACACACACGGGCAGTCACACACACGGGCAGTCACACAGACAGACAGTCACACAGACAGTCACACACACAGGCAGTCACATACATGGGCAGTCACACAGACAGACAGTCACACACACAGACAGTCACACACAGGCAGGCAGTCACACACAGAGACAGTCACACACACACACACAGAGAGACAGTCACACACACACACACACACACACAAGGACAGGCAGTCACACAGACAGTCACACACACACACACACAGACAGTCACACGCACACAGGCAGGCAGTCACACAGACAGTCACACACAGACAGTCACACAAACAGGCAAACAGTCACACACACACACTTACCTCTTTCCAGTGGATGCAGTTGGCTGATGGGGAAGCATCTTTCCCTCTTCCTGTACAGCAGGGGCTTCGGGAGGTATTAGCCCCGTCTCCGCCTTTCGATAAGCCCCGCCTCCGCCGCTCGGTAAACCCCGCCCCCTCTGCCGCGATTTTTTTTTTTTTTTAAATAGACCCGGGTGGAGAATAATTAATCCTCCAGCCAGGTACCTCTTTTGGCTCCCCTGCACTCCGGCCATGAGTGAGCTGTGTCGGCCACAGGGCGCCCCCTGTTCCATGGCGCCCTGTGCGGTCGCACAGCTCGCACACCCCTAAGGCCGGCCCTGTCTGTACTGGATACATATCTGCTGCAGAGCCTCCCTATTCAGATCCTGGGAGGTCTGCTTATTGTCATCTGGCACCTTGGATCCGCAGAAGCTGCATCAGGGCCCTGGTATGTGGCTGCACAAATGCTGGTGCTCAACATCAGGGGGCGTGCGGTTACCCTGCACCAGGTCCTAATAATCCATTTCCACACAGTGACTCCTACTCTAAAGATCAGGCATACTCGGTCCCGGTCACCGGACTGCCACCCCTGACATGAGGTTGTTAAACCTTTATAATCGTATGTAACAAATACTTACTCTACCCACCCCCACTCCAATCCTTTGCCACTCCTAAAAGCAAATACCTTCATTCAACTGTTTCTTCTTCATCTCTGCCTTAGGACTCACTTCACACTCACAGAACCAAGCAATATTGAATTTCTCAATTTTTCATCTACTGCAACTTTCCGGTACTGGCTGACGCTTGGAATACTAGGATACTGCACCTCATTTATTCTTAATTTGTCACCATATAATTGTTACTATTTATACCTGTAGTTCGCTACTGTAATTTTCCTTGCATGCAGTTTTTTTTATTATTCTCATTGAATATAGTCCATCAATATTTCATGTACACAACAAATTTGGTCGGTAATCTTTTTCAATTGTATACAAGAAGAATTTTCTCTATCCACCCCCTCTCTCTCTCCATCTTTTGCCACTCCTAGACAAAACTAACTTCAAATAACTGTTTCATCTCCACCTCTGTTCCTTAGGGCTCACTTCATACACCCAGAAACAAGCAATACTGAATCTCCCCATTATCTCTACGCACTTCACCAGGTTTATACAAAATGTATAGCTGCTTGAGATTATACTAAATTACCTCCTCATTCCCTTTACATGTTACCAGTAGCTGCAACTCTCCGTTAACTTCCTTTAAACATCACTTCCAAATCCCCCTGCTACCTTTTGTCGCAAATCTGCACTATATCCTATAGATTATAAGCTCATGGGCTTTCTAAAGAGCTTCAGTGGTTAGATTTCAGCTTACAGGCAGGGCCCTCTTTACCTGTTTGTTAGTGTATACTGTACATTCTCCCTTATTGTATAGCACTACGGAATATGATGGCGCTTTTAAAATGCCAGTAATAAATAAATAATAATGACACTGACACACTCCCTTACAGACACACTCACTAACAGACACACACACACACTGACAGACACCATCTCAAATTTGCATTCATTAAGCTGAAGTGGTCTGGGTGCCTATAGTGGTCCTTTAAGGGCAACACCAGAACACACATATCTTGTTCTGTGCAAGATTGGTGGAAACTACACAACTGCAGACGAAGGGTTATGCACCAGGGCACCTTTGCTCCTCTGAGATGCCAGACAGATACCCACATTAGTGTACTTGATGCGGTTAATTGTATTAGCTATATTTTTTAGACCGCGTACAATGAGGTGTACATATAAGGCCACAAATCTGGGGGGACCAAAGCAGCCTGTTTTTTTTTAATGACTCTAATATGGAATAGCAACAGTTATAGACCCAAGAGCAAGCACCATCAGTTAGGATGGTGACACCTTTACCCCAGTGGATATGAACACTCACTAGTTGTAGTTCATCTAAAATATATATCTAGTTAGGGCTGCAATCTAGATATCCAGTAGTGTATAGATTCATGGTAAGACACTTGCTCCAAATCAAATTTTGTGAAATAAATTCTAACAAGAATGTTGCAGATGCTCTTGGTATCAGGTTACACAGATTCACTTCGGACACAGGTCTTAGGAAAAACAAACAACTTATTCTGCAGAGTCTCAGTCAGACTTGGGTCTGCAAAGTACTGAGCCACGAGTCACTGAGCCATGAGTTAACAAAGCTTATATATCACAGATGATGCAGTTCATACGTATAGGCAGGGGTCCTCAAACTCCGGCCCCCCAGATGTTGCTGAACTACAACTCCCATGATTCTTTGAATTACATAGATAGCCAGAGAATCATGTGAGTTGTAGTTCAGGAACATCTGGGGGGCCGGAGTTTGAGGACCCCTGGTAAAGAGGAAATACAAGGTTTATACCCACACTGCAACAATTAATAACCTATTAGCAAGCCTATAATTTTCTCAAAATGTGTTAACTACTTATTAAGCATTCCTAGCATTCCTACACATGCACCCTGGTCCTGAGTGTTGGTCCAGCCATTTAACCACATATGTTCCAGATGTTTCTGGGGCATCCTGTAGCATCTTGTATCACAGTACTAGTCTGCACCTTTGTGTGATTGCCTCCCCTGCTTCTTGACTGGTGAGAACTTGTCAGGATAGGCCCTGGAAAATATAGTGTGCGACTAAGTTAGGTTTGGTTAGAGGGTGAAAGGCCTGTGGATATTTAACACTCCACATCCATTATATTAGCTGTATACAATAGAGATGATTTAGAAAAGTTTCAGACAGTTTTAAAGTTTTATCATTAACTGTATTAAGAGAATCATTAACTGTATTATAACTGCTGTTTTTTTTTTTCATCTGTTGCTTATTTTGTGCCCTGTCATTTCTGAAGATTTATCAGTCTTTTCCGACATGAAAGTATTCTGTTCACTTCCTTTTTTATGCCACTTGTAATTTGTGATATTCTGAAATGGCTATTTCTGGAAGTGCCAGCTGTCATTTTTCTGATTACTAAAAGATTACTTTAATAAATATGATCTTGCTTGAGTTCTGAGCAATGACCCACCAAAGGGCAAGATACTTGAGCTATTGTCTGTTCTCAGTATTCTCCTGCACCCTGTTTTTTACTGTAATAAATATGATCAAACTACTGATAAAATTGAACTCTTTATCCCTTTTCAGAACACCTTAATAAATAACCCCTATGAATTTGAGAGTAGGAGGACTCCCTTGGGGTCAATGTCACCTGCTTACCCACATATTGTGACTAGAGATGGGAAGACCATGAAGAAACAAAATGGAAAGATTAGGGGGCGGAATCCTAATTTTTGCAAAGCTGTTTTTTTCCTGGAAAATGTGAAAATAAAAAATTGTGGAATAGTTCTTTTGCAATGATAATGGTGCAGGGGGTATTAATAAATAATAATCTAGGTACCATTATTGTATGAATAATTAGTGGTCACTTATGCACCTTACGTGGTATCTATTTGCATGATATATATCATAAGATAATTGTACACCGTTTAATTGATATTGTACACCAATTTATGGGTTATTATATTATTCATGTATTTATAATAATGGGTTGTTCTCCAATGTTCAATATATTTGTATTTTTTATGGTTGTCACCACACCTAGTTCAAGATAACATTTTGGATGTTAGTTTATTTTGGAACTGTGTGTCCTGTGTGAATGTTTAGGGATCCCAGTAACAGAGTCTTCACACCCCTAGCCAGGACAAGTCAAAAAGAGAGCTAGGTCCGAGAGCCGCAAGTGCCTTTATAAAGGCACAAGCTAAAGATTGTTTTGGTCCTTAAGTGAAAAACAAGCAAATTAAGCCTGGTCCTTAATGGGTTAAAGGAGACAAAATAATGTTGTTATGTTATGTTGATCTATTCTTATGTAGTGTGGTAGTCTATTCTTATGTAGTTGTTATGCAGAGAGGAGGTTCTCTATGGTACTTGGGTTATGGGAATAAGTGAGGGCATTACACAATGCCTGAATGGTTATAATCATCCTCTTATCATATTTGGAGCCAATCTGGCTCAGTTAAGAATCAGATTTTCTTGGTTTGGATGATAACTGAGTTGCACTACATCTACAGGAAACCCAGTGCTTCAAATGACTTTTGGCAAAATATACTATTACACCATCAGAGTTTTGTCTATAACCACATCTGTGCAAAAATTGTACACCAATACAATTCTAGACCTTGTAAATATCTTCTTCAAGTATATATAGCCTTACATAGATAAAGAAGGTATGAAAACCTGAAGAAATTAAATAATACAAATAGTATGAACACAATAGGTCAAGGCCATTATGCAACAATCAAATCTGTATTGCTTTTGTAATTCTGGGTTGCTATATTAGCATTATTACATTAGTTGGTCACATTCGGGACAGGCCTCCTATCCCGCCAACCTGCTCCTAGACAACCTGTATAAAAGAATAAAAATGATTACTTCCGAACAATGGAGAAACAGAAATAGTCCAATGTATGCCAATTGTTACAAGCAGTTGAAAGTGTTTTCAAATGTAGTAAATTTTTCACCCTTCTCACACGCAGCACCTAACAGGCCCCAGGTCTCTGGTGTTTACAGACTAAATGTTGGCAACTGTAACAAAATACCTCACACATCACACTTTGTCACTGAACTCTAATCAAATTTCAATAACAGCCAACCCAAACAGACCAATTAACCTATTAAGTTACCAGGCAACCTACCAAAATAATTATATGAATATGTAACAAAGAATAAGATTTCCTTCTGAGAAATTTCGCAAAACACCACAAGTCTCAAAAGAAGTACATCTGATTTTTGTTAAATATATATCTTTCTTCATGCTGTAATTTTGTTTGGAGAATACCCGCTATTTCTGTGCTAGATAAATATAATTACACGAAGGAACAAAAGTACAATTTATGTACTATTCCATCCATTGTTAATTAGAATTCCTCTTACAAACAATGAACAGATTTGTGTACACTTACACCCATCCCTACAGATACTACTATGGCCTCAATGTATAGTTTTTGCGTAAGCTTTTCAAATGATCACAATCTGTTAGAAAAGCCTTTCAACAGAGTTATTTACAGAAGTCAATCTTAAAGTATGTGTGATTTTTTGTAGATAAATCATTTGAAAAGGTTTTTTTTTCTTTAACACGTAGTGATCGTTTCTGATTGCCAATCCAAACAAATTAAATCGAGACCTATGTCAGAAAATTGAGATTTACACACACCCTCATGCAAACCAGAAATGTAACACTCCAAAAGTTTATCATTAAAGGAACACTGCACATACATAAAGCACTTAAAGTCGATCACTTTCTTGACAGTTTATGAAAGTGCTGATATCAATAGACACATTTATAGTTGGAGACTGGCTGTCAATCAGACTGTAGTGGGGTTTTCTTTCTCTTATGTTAAGTCCACAGAGTTAACAGAAGTGGTAAGTGTGCTGTGCTAGAGTGCGCCTGCCTTCCTCCCTTCACAATTAACTGTATTACAGCTAATTGAAAAGAACAGGAAAGCTGTGATCTGCTGACTTGTGGCTCGAGCTCAGTAGCTGCTCAATAGGAAGCAGCTGCCTAGGGCACACTGGAGCGAGGGCCAATGCCCGGACTCCAGGTGACTAGTAGGGAGAGAGTGCACTCCACCTCCTGGCATTTACTTCTTGTAGTTTGGCTGTAGAGGATCTTATAATCTTATCTTTTACCTGGTCTGACAGGAAGTTCTCGCTGGGAACAATGAAGAGCTACCTGTCAAACTGGGTAGTGGGAACAGGAGATCCACAACTCGCCGTCTACTCGGTCAAGCTATACAGGGAAGGTGAGCAAGGGGAAGTGAGAAAAACACACAAAAGGGCTAGGGGAAGGAGACAATGAAGCACACAGAGAGGCTGGGGAAAGGGACAGTGACACAAACAGAGGGGATAGGGAAGGGAACAATGACACATAAAGAATGACTCAGAACTTTGACACACACAGAGAGACTGGGGAAGTGGACAATGACACACACACACAGAGGGGCTGGGGAAGGAGACAATGCCACACACACACACGGGCTGGGGAAGGGGATAACGACACACAGAAGGACTGGGGAAGGGAACAATGACACATACATAGGGACTGGTGAAAAAGAGGAAGACATGCAAAAGGTATGTGGGAAAGACATGCAAAGGGGCTGGGACACACACACAAAGGGGCTAGGAGAAGAGACACACACAGGAGCTGAAGGTAGAGACACATAAAGGGGGTGGGGAGGGAGAAGAGACACACAAAGAGGCTGGAGGGAAGACACACTCAAAGGGGCTATGGGTAGAGACACACAGAGTGACTGGGGACACACAAAGGAGTTAAAGAGAAGAGACAAATAGGGTGGGGTGCAAGTAGTTGGTCTTGCCTAGTGTGAAAAATAGTCTAGCACTGGCCCAGACTATACTTTTCAAATGGGTGAGAGCTTGCAAAGCCTACAGACAGCAGGTCAGCAGCTTTTGAAACTTTTTTTTTTTTTTTTTTATATATATACTCCCAAACAGTAGGCAGAAAACAAACATGCATTAAAAATGTCACACAAGTATTCCTTAAATTAGAAAAATGTTTAAAGCAAACACATTTTGTTCAGTTTTGAGAGGATGATCTATGTAATTGTAGAGCAATCTGCCTGTTAAGTAATATGGATTTATACACTGATCAGCCACCTGCCTAATATCATGTAGGTCCCCCCCATGCTGCAAAAACATCTTTGATGAGTCATGGATTCTACAAGACCTCTACTAAGTCCTGTGGTGTATGGCACATTAGCAGCAGATCCATTAAGTCCTGCAAGTTGCGAGGTGGGGCCTTCATGGATCAGATATGTTGTTTCAGCACATCTCACAGAGGGAATATTTTGCTGCAAGAGGCCCCTGTCATCAGGAAAAATCACTGCCATGTAGGGATGTACATGGTCTGCACAATCTCTAGGTAGGTGATATGTATCAAAGTAACATCTATACGAATGCCAGGATTCAAGGTTTCCCTGCAGAATATTGCCCAAAGCATAACACTGCTTCCACAGGCTTGCTTTCTTCCCCTAGTGCATCCTGCTGCCATCTCTTACTCAGGTAAACAATGAACACGCAACCGGCCCTCTGCCTGATCTAAAATAAAACGTGATCACCAGACCTTCAGGCAACACCTTCTTCCATTGTCCATGATCCAATTATGACGCTCACCATTGAAGGTGCTTTTGGCAGTGGACAGGGGTCGTCATGGGTACTCTGACCAGTCTGTGGATACACAGCCCATTATGCAGAAAGCTGTGTGCTCTGCACTGTGTGATCCAACACCTTTCTCTCATGGCCAGCTCAAGTTACAGCAGCTCTGCTATGTGATTGGACCAGACGGGCTAGCCTTCACTCCCAGCATGCATAAGTCTTGGGCACCCACGATCTGGCCTCCTGTTCACCATTTGTACCTCATTGCATCACATTGTGCAATTGGCATGCTGACTGCAGGAGCTGTTGCCCGTGAATTGAATGTTAATTTCTTTACCATAAGCCGTCTCCAAAGATGTTTCAGAGAATTTGGCAGTATATCCAACTGGCCTCACAACTTCAGACCACGTGTAACCACACCAACCCAGGACCTCCACATCCAGCATCTTCACTTCCAAGATCGTCTGAGACCAGCCACCTGGACACCTGCTGCAATAATTGGTTTGCATAACCAAAGAATTTTTGAACAAGCTGTCAGAAACTGTCTCAGGGAAGCTCATCTGCAAGCTCGTTGTCCTCATCGGGGTCTCGACCTGACTGCAGTTTGCCGTTGTAGTTGACTTGAGTGGGCAAATGCTCACATTCAATGGTGTCTGGCACTTTGGAGAGGTGTTCTCTTCACAGATGAATCTCGGTTTTCACTGTACAGGGCAGATGGCAGACAGCGTGTATTGCGTCGTGTGGGTGAGCGGTTTGCTGATGTCAACATTGTGGATCGAGTGGCCCATGATGGCAATGGAGTTATGGTATGGGCAGGTGTATGTTAAAGGACCACTCTAGGCACCCAGACCACTTCAGCTTAATGAAGTGGTCTGGGTGCCAGGTCCTTCTAGGGTTAACCCACTTTTTCATAATTATAGCAGTTTCAGAGAAACTGCTATAATTATGAATGGGTTAAGCCTTCCCCCTAATCCTCTAGTGGCTGTCTCATTGACAGCCACTAGAGGCGCTTGCGTGCTTCTCACTGTGATTTTCACAGTGAGAGCACGCAAGCGTCCATAGGAAAGCATTGTAAATGCTTTCCTATGAGACCGGCTGAATGCGCGCGCAGCTCTTGCCGCGCGTGCGCATTCAGCCGGCGGGGCGGATCGGAGGCGGAGAGGAGGAGGAGAGCTCTCCGCCCAGCGCTGGAAAAAGGTAAGTTATTACCCCTTTCCCCCTTCCAGAGCTGGGCTGGAGGGGGTCCCTGAGGGTGGGGGCACCCTCAGGGCACTATAGTGCCAGGAAAACGAGTATGTTTTCCTGGCACTATAGTGGTCCTTTAAGGACAACGAACACAGGTGCATTTTATTGATGGCATTTTAAATGCACAGAGATACCGTGACGAGATTCTGAGACCCATTGTTGTGCCATTCATCCACGACCATCACCTCATGTTGCAGCATGATAATGCACGGCCCATGTTGCAAGGATCTGTACACAATTCCTGGAAGCTGAAAACATCCCAGTTCTTGCATGGCCAGCATACTCACTGGACATGTCACCCATTGAGCATGTTTGGGATGCTCTGGATCGGCGTATACGACAGCAATCCAGTAACTTCGCACAACCATTGAAGAGTAGTGGACCAACATTCCACAGGCCACAATCAACAACCCGATCAACTCTATGCGAAGGAGATGTGTTGCACTGCATGAGGCAAATGGTGGTCACACCAGATACTGACTGGTTTTCGGAACCCCTCAAACTCCTCAAATGCAGTAAAACTGCACATTTTAGAGTGGCCTTTTATTATGGCCAGCCTAAGGCACACCTGTGCTATAGTCATGCTGTCTAATCAGCATCTTGATATGCTACACCTGTGAGGTGGATGGATTATCTCAGCAAAGGAAAAGTGCTCACTAACATTTAGACAGATTTGTCAACAATATTTGAGAGAAATAGGCCTTTTGTGTACATAGAAAAAGTCAGATCTTTGAGTTCAGCTCATGAAAAATGGGGGCAAAAACAAAAGTGTTGCGTTTATAATTTTGTTCAATATAGTTCACTAAAATACGACTAAAACTAAAACTACTTTTTAGTCAAAAGACAAAATTGTTAGTCAAAATTAACACTGGAACTGACTGTTCACTTGCAGACTAATCTATCCCTCTCCTTGACAGGTGCGTTTGTAGCAATATTATTAAAGTTATTCACTTCATCTGTCAGTGGTTTCAATGTTGTGGATAATCAGTGTATTTGCTACGTTAAATGCACTGTTTAAGTACATTTAGCAACATTGTTTTTAATTTTAAATATTAACAGAAATCTCAATGTACAGTATTAAAAGTCTGTTAATTTGTATATATGATAATATATACAAATAAGGCACTTCTAAATGAAAACCACTTAAATATAATAACTCTTATTTAGCACTTAGGAGTGGTTTGACTAAGATCCAGAGATAAACCCATCTCAGCTGCATTGCTGATACACAGTTTTCAATTCTGGCTGTGCAGCACATGTTTTGTTTATGGCTATACTTACATTGAGATCCTGTAGAGCATCAGAGGTCTGCCTTTTACGTGTAGAGAAGAATCTACACAACTTAGAGAAGCATGAATATATCATAACATAACCATAACTTCACCGCTCTGTTAGTGTAGGACTTATCAATCTTTCATTTGGCTTAAGCCCCAGGTATTTTTTGGAACCCCACAACTCCCCCAAAAGTCCACTTTGTAGCCTTTCTGTAAGAGCATCGGCAGGAATGCTCAGCTATTGAAGCAATTTTTTTTCTGGAATAAGAGATTCGAGATAAGATGAGTCAAGATGTGAATATAGCACCATGCCTCCTAACAATAGAGAAAGAGGGACACTTTAATTTTAAGTGAGTGGGGATATTACTAAGAGTGCGGGCACTTCTAAAAATTTTTAGGTGAACTGTATTGCTGTGAGTTCAGATACTCTAACAATATGGAGCTCTTAGAAAAGAGGGACATTAGGATAGAAAAAAGGAACAGAGAGATTTGGATAATTATTCTGTGAGTTGGCCCTGTGCTACATGTACATTGAAAAAATGCTAGAAAAACATAAGGTTATAATAACAAACACCTTAATATTATCACCAGTGAGAATACAAATAAAAAAAAGCAATTACCTTTTTATCTTTGGAAAACCATAGTGAACATAAAATTCTTCCAAATCTTCATCCAAATAAAAAAAAAACCATACCACTCTCTGCGGAAAAAAATACAAACAAAGGCACATAGAATAGCACTGCGAAAAGTTGTTGGTTGGTTGTATACATGGTTGCACGTTTTATAAGATATATAAAAAATAAAAGGCATGTCTCTCCGCAAAGGGTAAAATCACCACTCCTAAATCAAGAACCTCTTTTTGTGCATATATATAAAGAAAAACAAAAACCATAGTGTATACCTTTTAAAACAAAAATCCCTTTAATAAAAATGCACTTACAAAGTATAAATGTTAACGCCTATAACCATGAAAATTGTACAAAATCCTTTCATCAACTCCCCCAATTCTTGCAATATGAGTAGGTTGCCAATGACCAAGTGAAGAACCAATAGCCCTATGTCATTCAACCTTTCTGCATGGTCCTCCTCAGAGGCAAGTGACAATAAATGAATGCACTGCAAACAATAATCTCCCAACCAGCATCTTAAAATATGCAAAATTTGCACTATAATCTAAAATATCCAAAAACAAAAATAAAAAATATAAAGTTTGAGAAAATAGAAAATATACAAAAATAAAAGGTAAAAATAATATAATATATATACAAAAAAAAAGAAAAACTGCCAACTAGTCCACATGAGGCACAAAATGTTGAAGTGCAAATAATAACGGAAGCATGTCAAAAGTTTTTAATATATCCATATATTTTACATCTGTGAATTTAAACAATCCTTCTTTATGTCCACCTCACTTGCAATATTTGCCCTGACTTTGCCTTGTCCGAACTGGATTATGATATAATTTACTAAATCTTTAAAGGAACACTAAAGCATTAGGAATACAAGTGTCCCAGTCCCTACTTTACATATGTCCCCCCATCCTGTTTGTAATAAAAATGTTAAAAATAAAAGTGTGGTAGAGCGTCAATCCTGAGACCGAATATCCTTGCCAAATCCTCTCGAGCTGGAACAAAGTGCTGCGTAGTGAATATAGCCCTTTCACACAGTAACTGGACGACACACAGATCTGGGAGTACAACTGATTTTCAATTGAGCTAAAAATGGTCTTTTATGCACAAACTCCAGCATAGGGTCTTTATTCAGTTCATATAATACCTGCCCATGTGCCTCTGTGTCTGGGAGATAATTGAGTTGCTGATTGCTAAACTAATTATCTCCTGGATAGAAAGCATCCATCACGTAAAACAGAAAAGCACCCCAAAATACAGTTAAAACACACAAGAACCCCACATGTCATACATCCTCAGATAGATCTTGTCCAAGCGCCCATGTTGTCTAAATAGCGCCCAGATGCATTAGGAATTGTCCAATCTCCACTGGGGGAAATGTTTTTACTGACCGCACACGTGGACGAAGCCCAAAATAATTCCAGAGCGAAAGTGGTCTTGGCTGGTCAAATATCGGAAGTTCGTGTGGTCAAATAAATGGGGGCTCCCCCTGACTCTTAAGGAAGCCATTGTTCCTCATAATCCATAGTATTTTTCTTCCAATTAGCACTCTCCTGGATGGTCGGGAAAGGTGGAAATACAAGGGTTAAAAGTGACCGGGGAAGTGGGGGCGATTTCAGTTCCAGGGTGATGCTGGCTAAGTGCTGCTGGGGCCGTTCAGTTACAGCTTGTTGATGAACAGCTATCAAGGAGAATGTGCTTCGGGTGAATTCGGGAGAGGGAAGGTATAGAGCCAGCGGAACACAATTCATTCGTAAAAAAGAGGGCATACGAGCAACTGAATGGGGATAAGACAGGGTTCGCCACAAAAAGTTTTACTTGCTTTTCCCCATGCCAACTGTATGCGCTAGAAACCTGTTACCAATATATTTGATTTTTTTCCCAGTGCCTAGGCTCCTCCTCTGCAATGGTCCAATCCAATGCTCCTTTATCTTTGTCATAAAAAAACATTGAATCAATGCTTTACTATGGGGGCATCTGCATCACGTGACCAAGTTTTACTAGGTCAGTGAAGTAGAAGCACCTCTACTGTTTGTCAGCCACTAGAGATGTACTTAACCCTAAAAAAAACTGTCATGTTTTACGCTACAGTGTTAAAAGGACGGGGACATTTCACCCTCTTTATTGTGCCTTTAATATAAATATATAAAAAAAGTTAAGGTACTTTTCAAAGTTTTATTCAATGGTGTAAATTTCAGGGAAGTGACAGCTCCCCCTGTATATATGATTGTCCAACATTTGGTGGTAAGTTCTCATATTTATTTAAGGGATGATTGCACTTGTTGAAGCCTGGGATTTGCCATATTAAATTGTTTACAGAATGTTTCCTGCCAACCTCTCTTCATCAGTTTATTCAATCAAGAAAGCCAAGCGAGAATACGAAATATTAGAAAAGATGGCTTGTGATTACCTTTCATGTGATTAGTGATTTCAGTAGCAGAAAACAAAATAAACTTAACTAGCATGGAAGCTCAGGTCAAGGTTTAATAAATCAATGAGATGAGAGGTAATTCCCATGTGGTCTGCATCAAAATGGTTTTCATCTTTATACTGGGTATGTGCTTGCTGATTGACCCCATAACCTGCATCATTATGGCTCTAAATAATTATGTTAACCCTTTCACAGACAGAGAGAGAGAGAGAGAGAGAGAGAGAGAGGGGATTATTCATTTAAATTCAAATTGAGTAACAGAGTGTATATTTTTATAACCTGTAGTCAATTGCAAATAATCACTGCATAAAGAAAAATATGAATAATTAAATTATCAACCCTTGAATAATGTCCTTGGAATTAGAAAAGTTTCAGGTTAATTTTTTTTAGCAGTCTCTGATTTGCTTCAAATCCATTTTTTATATTCAATAAAAATATCTGAAGGTGCATTTATTAAAACAAACAAACAAACAAAAAAAAAACAATAAAAAAAAGTTAAATTCAGAGATCTTTTTCCCGACTTTATCTAGAGGCATGTTTGGATCCTAGTAGATCAGTAAAAATTACTTTTTCATTCTGGGGCATGCTTGTTTTGATCTATCTGTACTGATAGCTGAGTGACCTCACCTTAACTAGATTGAGGTCCTCCTGAAAGGTCAGGATAGTGGAACATCTTCTGAGGGCAAAGGCAGCTTGTAGATCATGAAACAGTACATGAACAAGTATATTCTGACTTACACTTTTGTTTAGGTTATAACTGAAAATGCTTCAAAACTTGGCATTTAATCATTAAAAATTGATTCTTGAGGGTTAACCACCAACTCGAGAAATTATTCCATCAAAGCCAATGTAGAGAAAAAAATCCACAAGTCAGCTCCATAGATTGTTTATGATCCTCTTTTTAACTTAAAACGTTAATTGTCAACTCAGTCAAGTAAATTTTTAATAAATATACCACATAATTTAATGCATGTAATAAATAAAGTAATTAATTATCTTAATATTCAGGAGTTAATTATGTTATACCATGGGTGTAGCACCACTCTAAAGTCAAAGCCTTTTTTTTTTATAAAAAAGGGATGAAAAGGGAGTGATCCACTCAAATTTGGATCCCAAATTATACTTTAAGTCAATTTAAAAAAAAAAAAACAATGTCCAGCACTCCTCTAAATTTAAATAGATATGCCTTTATTTGCAACCCCTTAAGCAGCAATGTTTTGACTCTGTGTCTTTTTCAAGAGATCTTATCCTTCAGTCCAATAAAGAAAGTCTATTCTATAACCAAAGTTCCCATGTCAATGACAGATTGTAGTATAAATTTCATTACCTATAACCCCACCTTTTACACACTGTTTTCTATAGACATATGTAATTCGTTTTGATCCGAATGTAAATTTTGGACGAATGTCGGCAATTCGGACATTTGGATGCTTCTGAATGTCCGAATTGCCGAAGTGCCTAATTTCCGAAGTGCCGAGCAGAAGTGCCGAATTTTGGAAGTGCCAAAGTGCTTCGGATTTCTGAAAAGCAAAACAGGAGAGGGAGGTAAAATTAAAGGAATGGTGACAGGTATCTAACCCTACTCCTAACCCTAGCCCTAACCTGAACCCTAACCCTAACTCTAACCCTAGTAGAGTTAGGGTTAGGGTTAGGGGAAGAGGTAGGGTTAAGGATAGAGGTAGGGTTAGAGGTAGGGATAGGATTAGGGTAAGGGATAGGGTTAGGGGTAGAGGTAGGGTTAGGGTGAAGGATACAGGTAGGGTTAGGGAGATAGGTAGGGTTAGGGGTAGGGTTAGGGTTAGGGGGAGGCTTGGGGGTAGAGGTAGGGTAAGGGATAGAGGTAGGGGTAGGATTAGGGTAAGGGGTAGGGTTATAGGATTAGAGGTAGGGTTAGGGTTATGGTGTAGAGTTAGGGTAAGTGTTAGGGGTAGAGGTAGGGTTAGGGTTATGGGGTAGGGTTAGGGGTAGAGTTATCGGGTAGGGCTAGGGTTATGGGGTAGGCTTAGGGGTAGAGTTAGGGATAGAGGTAGGGTTAGGGTAAGGTTTAGGGTTAGGGATAGAGGTAGGGTTAGGGAAAGGTTTAGGTTTAGGTGTAGGGTAAGGCGTAGGGTAAGGGGTAGTGTTAGGGTTATGGGGTAGGGATAGAAGTAGGGTTAGGGTTAGGGGTAGGGTTAGGGTAAGGGTTAGGGGTAGGGTTAGGCGTAGGGTAAGGGGTAGTGTTAGGGTTATGGGGTAGGGTTAGGAGTAGGGTTAGGGAATTGCAGAAGCCTCGAATTCCCGAAGTGTCCAAGACCCGAAGTCCCGAATTTCCGAAGTGACAAATTTCTGAAGTTCCGAATTTTGGAAGTGCCGAATTGCTGAAATCACGAATTTCGGAAGTGCCAAATTGCCAAAGTCCCGAATTTCAGAAGTGCTGAACCGAAACAAATTTTTTGCCCATGCACATCTCTAGTTTTCAATGCTGGCAAACATTAGTAGCTAAAATGCACAAGGCTTATTATAACAGAGATAATGAGATGGGGTTTATTCTCTTACTAGTTTAATGTATTGAATTTAAATCCGAATTGCAAAATTTGAGACAAAAGTACAGGTTTTGGAAAAAATTTCCAACTGTGCCATAATCACAGCTGGCCTTATTAGCCTGAATTTTTGCATCTTGTAAAGTTATTTACTAAGGTGAGAATTGAAAGTGAATTTTATTTGTTTGTTTGTTTTTTTCACCTTTGACAAATTTGAATGAGGGTAATAAAAGAAGAGAAAAAAGAGAATATAATCATGACTCTGACATATTGAAAGTGTAACTGTAAAAAGCAAAGCACTTGCATGTCACAAAACATAGAACCCAAATTTGAGACCCACCTAGAGTATTAACCAACAAGTCAGTCTTTACTGACCCTGTGGTAAAGCTGTTAAGGCATATAGCTTAGAAATAGCCTGGGATTCTTTCTGTCACCCAAAAAGCTCAGTGAAGGCAGAGAATGACTAACAAGAATAACTGACACTCGAAGCCCCTATCCCGATGAGCCACAGGGTCGATTTGAATATTAGTGTAGAGAAAGCCAAGTAGATGTGGAATACTAGAGTGGTAAGATAAAGAAAGGTTACAAAAAAGAAAATGATATAACCCAAAATCGATGATCAATGACTGCTCCATTCTCACCCCTGGCTAAGACTGTCAATGGCCCCTGTCTGTGCCAATGATGCACATTCCCCCTATCGGCATGGGCGTCTGCAGGAATTTTTCCGGGGGGGGGCATAATTGTAATGACATCCATGCTTGGTACCTTTTTGACAGTGTCATGAAAGGGAAGGGGCATAGCCATTATCACATAAAGCCAGGGTGAATAGCGTTTTCACAACTATGGTGTCAGGAATATATGTTTGTATTCCTGACACTATAGTGTTCCTTTAAGCAAATTAAATGACATTTCTGGTCACAATAACAACTTCACCTAAAAAAGAAAATGCTATGATGCCAGGAAGCCCCTGGGTGCTCGCTTTCCTTTAAGGGGTTAAATCGCTCTCAAATGGTTTAACCCCAAAGGCTTCCTCCAGCTCCAGGTCGCTCAGTGGTATTTGGCTTCTGAAACAGAGTGTCAGGAAGTGCAGATTGACGTCAGGCATGGGTGCCGCTGATTGGCTAGAGTGGTCAGTTGACGCTCTAAGCCAATCGCTAGTTCCCGGTTCATAAAATATTTTTACTTTTTTATGAATGGGGAGCTACTGATTGGCTTAGAGTGCCAGCTGACCGCTCTAGCCAATCAGCAACACCCCTACCCAACGGCACTCTGTGCTTCCTGACACTCAGTAAATAAAAGTGAACACATTAACACCGATATTTTTTTACCTTTGGAGATGAGAAGGTCCAGCATTTCCCTGCCAAGCCCAGGTACCAAAGCCTTATGATGTGGTGTCCAGAATAAAGTGGAGGTTGACTTCATTTGTCCTTCCTGCTCCAATCTCCTTTTCCTCTCCTTCATTTGACAGTCTTTTTTTTTCTTCTGACATGGTTTTCTATCCTTGGCCCCTTCTGCTCTTTTACCTTTCTGCTACTTTCTGCTTATTTTGCGCCCTTCTGCTCCTTTCTCATTCTGATCCCTTTCTGCTCCTTGCAGACCCTTTCTGCTCCCTTTTCTACTTTACCTTTGTGCTCCTTGCTGTCCCTTTCTGCTCTTTCTCCTACTTTACCTTTGTGCTCCTTCTGATTCTTTCTGCTCCTTTACCTTTGTGGTCCCTGCTGTCCCTTTGCACTCCTTCCTGCTCCTTGCAGGCCCTTCCTGCTCATTCTCCTACTTTGTTTGTGCTCCTTCTGCCCTTTCCAGCTCATTTCTGACCCTTTCTGCTCTTTCTACTTTACCTTTGTGCTGCTTTACCTTCCAGCTCCTTGCTGACCCTTCCTGTTCATTTCTATATATCTATAGGCTGCTGCCCCCCCAAATCTAAAGGCTGCTACCCCTCTCCCCAAATCTATGGGCTGCTGCCCCCCTCCCCAAATCTATGGGCTGCTGCCCCCAAATCTATAGGCTGCTGCCCCCCCCAAATCTATGGGCTGCTGCCCCCCCCTAAATCTATGGGCTGCTGCCCCAAATCTATGCTGGCTGCTGCCCCAAAATCTATGGGTGCTGCTCTATGGGCTGCTGCCCCCAAATCTATGGGCTGCTGCCCTCCCAAATCTATGGGCTGCTGCCCAAATCTATGGGCTGCTGCCCCCAAATCTATGGGCTGCTGCCCAAATCTATAGGCTGCTGCCCCCCTCCCCAAATCTATGGGCTGCTGCCCCCAAATCTAAAGGCTGCTGCCTCCCACCCCAATCTATAGGCTGCTGCCCCCCCCTCTCAAACCCTCCCACCATCCCCCACTTACCTGATCTGTAGGCTGTCTCTGGCTGCATGTGTTGCTCCCCTGCGGTTTCAATCAGCAGAGAGAAGCAGGGATAAGATGCAGCTTCCTATCCCTGTCTCTCGCCATACACAGCGCCACCTACTGGCCGGTATTGCAGTTTATTTTAAATCTCACACAAAATAGCAGAACAAGCTGAAAAATCCAGCCCCCCCCTGCGGACGCCCATGCCTATCGGTATCATCTCTGAACATGTTTATTACTAACATTTAGGAAAGCAGCAGTCATAGATTTTGTTGATTCAATCTCAGGCACATTAGCTTACCAATTTGGTATTGTCAGGATTCCCGTAGTCCATTGAAGGGGAATGAGAGATCTGGCTGCATTCAAAAGGAACCGGATAATTGTTTTTAATACTGAGACAGCGAAAGGTTAGATTGATGTAGGAGGACATACTCACAGAATTTACTCTATATTAACTAAATATAAACTCTACTCTACTCTAGTTACTATAGTAACTAAATATAAACTCTTCAAGTAGCCCGGACCCCCTCACAGAATGCTGATAATGCATAGCGGGACCACCAAATGTGAAGGAGAGTACAAGGTAACTCACCACAACGCCAACACAAAGAAAAATATGTGGGGAAAGGTTTGTGTATGCAAACTGGCATTTGATACCAGAAGGAAAGAATTTTATAATTCGTCTCTTGAAATTTGATTCAAGCCTTGCTGCGATGATTAAGAATCAAGATCTTGGACCTTTGTTCATCCTAGAAGAAGACGCCCAAAGCCTCCTCCAACCTCATGAACACATCTGGGCTGGAACTAGTTTATTTACAATTGGTAAATAACAGAGATGCTTCTTGCTATTGATTCCTCTTAAATGCATAAGTCCTCAAATGTTGCGACATTCCTGCCCAAAGTGGAATTATTTGCTTTGGCATCATGAAAATGTTTAATCTGTGCGTATCGAAACACTTCCAGGAAGGTAGGTGTTAGTGGAGCCAACAAATATTCCAACTTCTCTAGTCCCGTAGTCCCGTAGTCCCAAGCACAACTTTGATTGGTATTACTTCTCCTGGGCCCAGTAAAGCCAACCCTCCAGTGAGGATGCTTTCTGCTAGCTCAGGGTTATGTGTGAGTGGTATGATGGGGCTGGGTGATGGTGCAACTAGCTTGTATTTTCTGATCCAAAACCAAAGTTCAAAGAGAATTTCAAATTTAAAGCCAGAGTAGCTGAACTGAAACCATAGCTGACTTAGAGAATTATTCCAGTTCAGCTATTTTGACCTTACATTTTAAATTCACTTTGGATTCACCTTGACCTCCCACTTTGGTGAAAAACCCTGTTTTTTTACATTTCACCACAATTCTCTGTTTCACGAATAAACCCTAGATTGTGTATTCAGTTTCACTTGAATATTTATAGGCTGAAAATGTCCTGGCATGAATTGCAAATTCTAGATTTACTTTTTTCAATGGAGAAAAAACTCTCTTAAAATGTTGGCAAACTTCCCAATACCCCCTTGGTGTTTTCTAACAAAAAAATAAATAAAATAAAATTGAGTGTTATAAATATAATTTGCATGTTACAATGTTTACCTAAGATGGACATTAAATCTATACCAGCTGTGAGCTATAGAAGATATCATCACTGCATATTTTGCAACTTAATTAAATGAGTTACAGCGCTAATCTCCCTGCTATGTGGCATATCAGGGGTTATAACAACACAAAGCAGCCAGGAGGAATGGTCTTGCAACAACGCTGTGCGGTTTATTGTTTGTCATGGTCAGCAGAACTTAAAACCATATTGTGGACACATTGTATAAAAAGGTGCTGCTGGTATGAGTGTGAGAATGATCTGTGATGTCTTATTTAGTAATGTACCTGAATGTTCTAGCCTTATTTCCCACTGGGGATATTATTGTTTAAGACTTGGAGGTAAAATGACCAGAGCTTTAGTAAAACTGATTTAACCCTGGCCTGTGATGTTCATGGTGTTCCATTCACTAAAACTCATGCATCAGGCCAATGCTATTACGGGCAGTCCAAATACCATAGCTTTCAGTAGATACCAATGACAATTTTGTACATCTTAGCACTTTAAAGACATATTACAAGGGTGCCCAAAAGGTAGATCCCCAGGTGTTGTAGAACTACAACTCCCATGATGCTTTGCATGCCTTTAGAATGACAAAGGATCATGGAAGCTGTAGTTTTAAAACACGTGGGGATCTACCTTTTGGGCACCGCTGATATATTACAAGTGTGGATTTCACTCAGTAAATTCACTGCAATTTCTTGCTGCTTTTCTCTCACTCGCCAAAATCATAACAAAGAGAGAGAGAGAGAGAAACAGAGGTGAGTTTCATTATTGTGCTGCATGACCTCACTATCTCTATCTCCAAAGCTCCATTTATTTATTTATTTATTTATTTCAATTCCTTCTGATTTAAGGTTTCGAAGGAGAAATGCCTTATATGTCTGGGATCTAAATTATTATTTTTTTTTTTAGATAATGCTAACCTTATGCCAGCTGTACCTCCAACACCATACAAAACCTACCTCATGCTTACGCTAACTCTAACCATATACCTACCCTAACCTTAACCCTACACATTCCCAAACCCTAAAACAGCATTAACCTTAACCCAACATTAACCATTACCTTACACTAAAACTAACCCCACACCTAACGCTCCCCTATCCCTAAGGAATTCCCTCTGCTAATATCAGTACTGATATCAGTCTATAACCACCATATACTGGCTGTTTACTGCATCAAAGGAAGATCTCCCTGTAATGCTGAACCTCCAGCATGCTTTCTTTGCCGATCACACTGTAATTGGTGCTGAGCAGCTGGGGGATCAGACCATGGGGGTCTCCCTCAGGCTGATGGCAACTAGAGAATCATGGCGGCTGAGTGCAATACATGTCAAAGGATTTAAAAGGCTATCTGCAGCACTCAGTGTGAGCACTGCATACATCCCATTGGTCATGCTGGGGCCAATGAAAGTATCTTTTGATACTGTGGGCTTCCTGGTGTGACAAGGATTTAACCATGCTCACACTAAGTTGTGCAGTGGGTCATTTAAATCCCTATTTAAAACACTATATGCAGAACTCACTTTGAGGGCACCATACAGCTCATTGGACAGTCTCAGGCCACTAAATATGACCCAGTTGACAGAGAGGAGCACAAGGATTTATTTATAAGTGGTACTCCTTGGTATGAGCAGGGAACTAACCATACTCACAACAAACCATTAGGTCGTTATTATGCTATATCATAAAAGCCCTTCCTTTGTAGGAAATAAAGTACACCCTAAGGTCATTAAGGGGTTAATTTCCAACTATTGATTTTTTTTTTTTTTTTTTTAAGGTGTTGGGATTATACATAAACTTGTTTAATGTCTGTAACCGTCTTTGACTGTTGCCAGTTATCGTCACATCAGTGTAGACGTCATAAGTATGTTAGTGAAAGAAAGTCCAATTCAATAACTTTACAACTGATGATTTTCTGTTTTTCTTGTACCAATGTCTTTTTCTATAAAGCCATAATAACAATACCTTAAAGCAATTATAACTGGGCATCTCATTTTCATAGCCTAGCACAGTTACATCCTAAGACAAAGGTAGGCACCCTGCAGCACGCTAGACGTTGTGGACTAATTCTCCCATAATGTTCTTGCAGCCAAAATGCTGGCAAAGCACCGGAGAATGTAGTCTACAAGATCTGGTGTGCCAAAGGCTGCCTACCCATAGAAGTTACATTTTCAGGAATTTTAAAAGTCTGTGAATTTCTAATGTTACGCAAACCATAGTTCATTTTTTTTCCCCCATTTTGGCAATTTTGATCTAAAATTTTAAAATCACTTTCATGGTTATTTACTAAACTCAAATTAAATTAAATCCAAATTGCAAAAAATTGTTGATTTGAAAAAAAAAATCCCACAGGGTTTATTCACTAAAGTGAGACTTGCTGGGTGTTCAAAGTGAATTGGAAATAATTTTCATATTTAAGGTCAAAATTGGCAAGCGGAAAACAGATTAGACTTTTCAGATTTTTCTAATTACGTGACTATTTTTGAAGTTCACTTTGAATTCACTCTGAATTTTCAGCAATTCTCACATTAGTAAATAACCAATGCCGTTAGAAGAACGTTAGTGCATATCTAGAAGTTATTGATGAGTGAGAGAAGAAATATTATTCATTACCACTAGAGGTCACTGAAGCTCCACAATTACTAGGATTTTTTTATGCATTTAATCACATAAGTTTATACCGCCCTGGGCTGTTTTCATTGTAAGCGAAAAGTATTACATGAATCCATTGGCCTAACAAAGTCTGCTCAGAACTAGCAATGAAATTTTGCAGTAATGGGCTTGAAGGTATTTTTGAGAGGTTAAGCCACAAATATGATTGTATGCAGGTTAGCTGACCCTACAGCAGCTAAGGGGGAGATAAAGTTTAGTACAAAAATCGGTTTCTTATAATTAATGCAAAATGTTTCTTTTCCGACATGGAACTTTTTAAAGCAACATGAGCCCAATATTAAGAATACGAAGAAATAGGCAATTGTTCATATCCAGGTACCTAAACTCTCATCACTGTAACACAGATAGTCACTGTGGTCTTCTATAGATCACAGCACCCATCAGGCTCAGCCGCGAGTTGTGGCGGCTATGCTATTTCATAAGGACAATGTTGGCTAGTAGTGATGCAACTCCGATATAGCAGACATAGCTTGCTCTTGTTGGATTCAAAGAGAATTCAGAAATGTTGGTCAAAAAATATCCAAATTAGAAAAAACTCTGAGTCAATTCTGTTTGTAGTTTGGCTATTTTGGGCTTAAATGTGAATTCATTCTGAATTCCCTGCAATTTTCACTTTACTGAATAATCCTGTAAGCGTTATAAAAAAAGTGTATTCCATTTTTAATTTTGTCGCTGAAAGGAATGAAGTGACTGTATAATCTTTTCTGAGTTCTTTAAGAATTCTTTAAGAGACAGTAGTTCCTTGTGTCTGAAGGGTTAATTGAATGCATGTTTCATTTTACACACCGTCCCTTGAGTTTCTCTGATGAAGTTAAACCTGGCCAAAATATACATTCCCTTTTATAATATATGGAAATTCCTTTGTTTATAGGCATGCAACTGGTGTGTGACCTGACATTCAAAAGCAAACAAGTAGCAGTGTTATACAAAGGATGCTTCTTTTTAAACTACCTACGTCTTCATGTATATTAGACACATTTAGCTAAACTTACCTTTGTAACAATATGTTGTGCTCTCATCTAGTGATATAAAGGTATGTTTATTATTTGGCTGAAATAAATGAGGTGGGATAAATCTCCACCACTGAAAAGGAACATTTATTCTAGCTATGTATGATGCAGACCGCCACAAATCGTTTAGTAATGAAACCCCTAACTGCAGGCTGAAACTCTGGCTATTCAAAAACAAATATATAGCTTTATATTACATTATTATACCACTATATATTCTATTCTATTATTATAAGGTCTGACATGAGATTTACAAGTTGAGTGAAATAACCAGTTTCCAATAAACTGAAAAAAATTGGTTTGAAAGTCATCTTTTGTATTTGACAATTGACACATTCTGCTCCTGTGATTATCAGTCAAGTTTAATACCTGCCAGTAGCATTGCTATAAGGCCAAAAGTGTGAAAAACTTAGAATATATAAAAGGACAAAAATGCATGATGATGTGAAGCCAGGGTAATATTTTTGGGTTCTTCAGCTCCCTTCTAATCAGACTGGAATCACTCCCTAAATTGTATACAAACTGAATTGTGGGCGTAGACGTTTTTTCTCATTATGCAGGCTGTAGGCTTCGGGTGTGTTAAACTAAGAATTATGAGGCCACAGCACAAACAGTTTGTGAGTCCACATCCATCCCTGCTGTCATTCACAGATACACATATAATAAGCCATGTGCACATGCACACATGCATAACTTCCCATATACCCAGACCAATACACACCTAATATCAGGGCCATGGCTCCAGGCGACACTATGACAGGAGCGGCATTTTGTAGTTTTCCTGGCACTATAGGGTGTTTAGGTCCCTCCCACCCTCAGGGCTGGAGGGGGCTGAAGGGGTTAAACTCTTACCTTTCTCCAGCCCCGGGCTCCCTGGGCGCTGGGGAACTCTCCTCCCTCTTCTGACGTTAGCGCCGAATGACGTGCGCGGCAAGAGCCACGTGCGCATTCAATCAGTCCATAGGAAAGTATTTCTCAATGCTTTCCTATGGATGTCAGTGTCTTCTCACTGTGATTTTCACAGTGAGAAGCGTGGAAGCGCCTCTAGCGATTGTCAATGAGACAGCCACTAGAGGCTGGATTAACCCTTTTGTAAACATAGCAGTTTCTGTGAAACTGCTATGTTTACAGCTGCAGGGTTAATCCTACTTTTAAATGACCACTTTTAAATGACCACTATAGGCACCCAGACCATTTCAGCTCAATGAAGTAGTCTGGGTGCCAGGTCCATCTAGGGTTAACCCTGCAGCTGTAAACATGTTTACATTAGGGTTAAACCAGCCTCTAGTGGCTGTCTCATTGACAGCCGCTAGAGGCGCTTCCGCTCTTCTCACTGGGATTTTCACAGTGAGAAGACACTGCCATCCATAGGAAAGCATTGAGAAATGCTTTCCTATGGACTGATTGAATGCGCGTGTGGCTCTTGCCGCGCATGCCATTAGGCGGATGACGGAAGAGGGCGGAGAGTAAAGTTAAGTGTTTAACCCCTTAACCCTCTTGAGCTCGGAGGGAGGGGGACCCTGAGCGTGTGGGGGACCCGAAGACTCTATAGTGCCAGGAAAACAAGTTTTTTTCCTTGCACTATAGTGGTCCTTTAATGAGTCTCTGAAAAATGTCCTTGCCATGTTAATGTAGGGCGAGGGAGAGAGTGTTATTATATTTGAGCAAGGGGATACAAAACTGCCGTGTTGTAAGGTCAAGAGAAATGATTTTGAGTCTCCCCAGGATAGTCTGTTAAATAAATGGACCTAGTGAATGGTCACCTCTTTCCAATGCCTCAGGCATAGTGGAATGTGGTTTAAGTGAATGGGAGACCTGTGGGATTATTATTATTATTATGATATTTATAGAGCGCCATCAAATTCCGCAGCGCTTTACAATGGGTGGATGAACAGACATGTAGTTGTAACCAAACAAGTTGGACACACAGGAACAAAGGGGTTGATTGCCCTGCTCAATGAGCTTACATGCTAGAGGGGGTACTGTGATCTGTGTCTGCAACATATCTCCCAACAAAACCAAACATACAAAATAATTCATCCATTCTATCACTCAAGAGTTGACGTTTCAAACTGGTCTCTAATGACTATGTGACAGCAGGAATGTCGAACTTATTTAGCAATGACAACTCCATACTGTCCTACTGTCACAATATTAGTAGAGTATTTCCAATAGAGTACAGGACATTAATGACTGGATTACTATGATTGAATTATACAGATACTGGTCTTTAAGGGGTTAAATGTACTGAACAACAACATGAAGAATTTGGTTCCTTGGGTAAAAACCTCTATTTATATTGTGTCCTTTAATCTGTTTTATTCTCTGTGTTTGAATAAAGTATACAGGACTGCTAAGATGTGTCAGCGATTCACCTACAGAAAATAGTATGTGTCCGTTATAATTTTTATTATGAAATTTTTATTCGTCACTGGTGGTCAGATTCTTTGTTGGCAGCTAATTTGAAATGATGTTTACAGGTCCAGACACAAAGCTATTATAAGTAGGCCTCGTGTTTCCACAGGAGGTATGCAGATCTGGAAAAGTCACTAATTTACTCTCCCAAAATAAATGGAGAAATAGACTTGGCTCGCAGTCATCAGTAGTGGGAGAATTGGTTGGAAGCGGAGCACTCAGCCCCAATCTGTTGTATTAATAACCTTTGTTAGTTAAATGTGTATAATCACTCTGTAAAGGAACATCAAGTACCATAACCACTACAGTTCAGTATAGTGGTCAGTATGATTTTTCAACTTACTGTTGGGGCTGCAGTCCTTGTTTCCTGTCTTCTCTTTTAGGATAATCTGTTTAGCTCTACTGAGTGCTCCCAGTTTATCTCTCAGCTGAACAAACACATCTGTCTTCTCCGGCTGGACAAGTCCGGATGTGAAATTGGAGATCCAGTTAAGCTATAAAAACATGCTAAAATTGGTCTGTAGTGGTTATGGTGCTTGAAGTGTTTCTTTAAGAACTATGGAGATTTGGGAAATGCAATATATCTGACGATTTTGAAAGCAGTATTCAGTCCAAAAATATTCCCTGCAGTTTAAGATGAGAATTAAAAACGAAAGTAAAAAAGAAATATATGTATATATAAAAAAGGGCAGGTTCACAAAAAATTTAAGTTCTTTAGGTGATAGTGTAGTCCTTACATCCCTTGATATTGTTTGTCAATATAAATATACACTGTCCCCTGATGTTTTGAGGGCTTACAGTTTAAAAGAACACTATAGTCACCAAAACAACTTTAATTTAATGAAGCAGTGTTGGTGTACAGGTCATGCCTCTGAAGTCTCACTTCTTAATTTACTGCCACACCTCTCGTTGCTGTGACTGACACAGCCTGTGTGAAAACAAAATGGTTTCATTTTCAATAAGATGTAACTTACTTTAAAAGTTTTTATCTTCTGTTCTGTAAATTGAACTTTATTACATACAGGAGGCTCCTGCAAGGTGTAGCAAGCTATTAACAGAGGAGGAGATAAGACATTATAAATAAAGAGAATTTGCAATAAAGGAAGTATAAACATTAGATGACTTTTTACAAGTGTTTAGGAAGGCTGTGTAAGTCACATAAACAAAGTGATTTAACTCCTAAATGTTGGAGCATGGAGATTGCAGGGACATGATTTTTACACAAAAACAGCTTCATTAAGCTAAAGTTGTTTTGGTGACTATAGTGTCCCTTTAAAGATCAATTTAAAGTGCATGAGATAAAAATGTCTAAAGCAAGTTAGCATCTGATTAAACATTTTCTGTGGCTAGAGCTGCATAAACAAAAAGAAAAGTGATTAAACACCTAAATGGCAAAGAATTGAGCAGTGAGGTTTCATTGCTCATTTATTGCTATGAACATTGAGTGAACCACTGGTTACTGGTCAATTACTGGTCACTAGGACTGTGCATTGCATGGAGTATGGGGAGACAAACGCATACCTTTATTTTCCGTTTAGCTTTAAACCTTGTGACCCCATTACTTCTTATTTAATTACTTATCTTTTTTTTTTTCAATTCTTTATTTTTGCTGTGCGGAGATACAGGTATGCCTGCAGTGCCACAACAATAAATGCAAGCTTAGTAAATACACTTGGTCACGTTTCTCGTTATAGGCACAAACCAGCGAAAGGCTTAATATTCTGATAATTTAGGAAAGAAAAGCAAAAAATTTACCTCAGATATATGGTACGCAGTTAAAGGAAAAAATCTCAGTGGAGCCAGCCAGACATGAGGGAAACTCCTAAGAGAAGCATTCATGCAGTCCCTGACCACACGCGACAGTTTAAATACTTAGGATGATGAGGTTCCTAGTGCTTGTTAGATCCGGGTATGGCAGCTGGTACTTCCTAAATCAGAGTCTCCTCTATCTGGCCATAACTAGGTATAGGTCAAGAAAGGGTACAGGGAGGCAGCACCTTCTGAGTGTCCTCAAACTCGTATGGTGGTGAGTCAGTATGCAAAATATGAAGACAGAAAACAGCATATAGTGTAGTATATTCTATAGGTGGTGAGGTAAAAAAAGAGAAATGCCACTTACAAATTTCCCCACCTGTGTAACACTTTGAAAAAGCCCATTTGGATGGAACACTTTAGTGTTTTCATGTTATTGCTTTTATTAGCTTTGTTTTTAATACAACTAGTATCCTTACCTGGACCTTCCTGATTTTATCCCTGAAGATTTTATCTGGAGGAGCCACACTTTTTACTTCCTTGGTGGGGAGGAAACAACCTACACTAAACAACATTGAGCAAAAAACACTTCTTTTGCTCTCCTTATGTGAGTATACCGCTTTTTATTTTGCTTTTACAACAGCAAAACAGAGAGCACTATTTTTCTGTTTTTATTCTCATTTTATGTATGTATTGTTGAATATCTGTGACACTGCAATTTGGAGGGAAATACCTGTGAACGCTCAACACTTTAACTGGCCCTTGACCCTGACCTACCATTTACAAGGAACCAAGCTGAGCGACATATCCACAGACGGGGATCATACCACTCAGATGCATATATCTGGAGCTGAACATAAGCTCCAGAAAATTGTAAGTGACATTCTATTTTTTTACCTCACCACCTATAGACTATACTACACTATATGTTGTTTTCTGCCTTTATAATTTGCATACTGACTCACCACCATACGTGTTTGAGGACACCTAGAAGGCGCTGCTCACCTGTACCCTTTCCTGACACATGCAACAGTTTAGCCAATGCCTAATGCAGTAATACACGTTGCATTTGTTAGGAGTTTTGGGAGTTGCAGTAGGACAGTTTTGAAGCAGGGCACCCCTCCAGCTCCGGTTTGCTGGCTGGCATCTTTGAGCCATGGACTTGGAGGCTCATGGGGTCCCAGCCCTTCCCCTATGGGGCGTAGCAGAAGATCATGGTGGTATAATGTTGCAATCTTCAGCCTGTCCTCTGTCTGCGTGATCGATCCCGAGGGGTCTTACCCCTTGCAGCCCTTGGTTTGGGTAAGCGCACATCAGAAGGAACGCTGTATCTGGAGGCATTCCCGAGGTAGGCGCTGTCATCACCCGGCCCCCGCTCCTCCAGTTTCTTGTTAGAATCTTGTGCGGCATTTGGGCTAGGCGAACTGCTAATGAAGCCCAAAATTGGGTGAAGTGTTCATCCAGTTGCTTTAAGAAGTGCAGAACAGAAGCAGGGCATTCCCTCCTCGGCTGTAAAGACTTGGTGCCATTAGAGAGAAGCGTGGACGCCATCTTGTTGGGACAATCTGCTTTCTGAATTTGGAGTAGGTAATGTACTGACAACTCACTTCAACATGTGTTCTTGCCCAGTGGGGACCGAGATAACCCCCACTGGTCCATTGGGGGGGAAGAAGGGGGAAACGGGGCAGCAAGATGTGCCTGCAGTAGCCCAGCTTCCCTTGGACAGGGGAGCGATCGCCTCACCCATCTGGCGTATCTGCTAGGCCTCACAGGAGCCTCCAATAATTGCACGTTATGCAATCAACCAAAGTGATATGAGGCACCCCGGTCGGCTCCTGGAGCAGGCAATTTTCAGATAAGGGCTTTTTTATGAGCTGGAAATCAATTAATTCATGAAATGTGAACATCAGGCTTGGAGTTCAAATTATGTGCATCCAGCTGCCATGAAAAGCAGTCCGCCCCCTTATTTACTTATCTTAATGCTAGCAGAATGAGTATTTTACAGCACAGTTGGTCATGTTCTGATATCAAGAACATCTGACATAGAACAACCGACCTGGCCATATTTCAGAATTTATGTAAATGTCAATGGCTGACTAGCAATATATGTAATAGCAAGTCAGTCATTTTTTAACCATAGCCAACTCAAATCAATTTGTAATAAATGTAAGGTGGCTGCATGAGGTGACTTTTCACCCATCTTGGTCTAGTGAAGAGTTGAATTGGAGATTTTATTCATATCTTTAGACAAGTTAGCTTAATTCACAGTATTGTAAATAGACCCTGAGTCTTATAAAGAGGTCTCTATCCATTTAGTATAACAACTTTAGAATACATTTAGATTAATGGATTACATTTGATTTGAAAATACAAGAATGCAGTCTAGTTGCTAATGTCAATCATCCTCTTGTGAATTAAGCATTTCAAGGAATTTAGTAAAATTATCTACCAAAAAAAAAAAAGAAGTTATTTCAGCATTTTACAGGACTAATCGCTGCAGAAATGATTATTACGCAAAGCCAAAGTTAGCGTGTCTGATTTTCAGCTATGCCGCCTTTATTTAAACAACCTTACGTCTGTCAGGAAATAGAGCTGCAGAATATGCAGTATGTGACATTATGAGAGGAAATTGTTCAAGTAATTGTTCAGTTAGAAGCTCCCGTGGCTAATTAGCATTGAATTTTTCTTTATTTTTCCAGACTCACGCTCCCTATCAAATGGATTTACCATGGGCTGTATGGTTTACGTATTGCACTGTACTGTAGATAATCTGATTACCCACTGAATACTACAAAGTTTCAGACATATATATTTTACATGCTAAGTAAATGTTAAATATTATTCTTGTTCCTTGTCTGTGTTGAAATTTATCTTCAACACTGACCTAGACTTAACCCTTTATGATTAGAATAATGTGAGCTACAATTCTATTGTCTTATGTTCCATATTTATCGAAGCTCATTCTTTTATGAAAGTTTTATACACGTATAAGACTAAATTTGAAATTCGCTTTATATTCAGTTTGTATAGATTATCTTTTAATGTTGAAAAAAATGAGATGTTTGCAGATATCTAGTGAATGCTTAATTAAGACAAGTAAGAGAATACAATTAAATGTCTTAAATAGAAAATAAATGAAAATCACTATTAAGTAGATTTACTCCAAATGAAAACTTGCACGTGTTTAATTATGCATTTGTTTTTTTACTGGGGATATACCTGAATACAGCTTGCAAAACCTGCAGTTCTTTTGTCTGCTGTCTTTGCAAACCTAACCTTTCTAACCTCGCCCAGACTTTCTGTGTCTGTCCAATCACAGCCTTCCCAATGCAGCTCAATGTGAAGTCTTTGCAAGGCAGGTGCTTTGAGCAATTCCTGCCTCTTGAGTTTAGCTCCACTGAGCTAACAAAACCAGGAAGTAAGATTGCCTGCTGTCTTCTTGAAAACCAAAGGGGTGTAACCAGGTTATTTTATAAAAGTGTCAATTTCTATTGAAATCTACACTTTTTGCAAAATGAAAAAACAAGTACACACTTTTTTACACATAAAGCTTTTCAGTAAGCTAAAGTGCTGAAGCGGTCTGAAGTGTCCCTTTAAACGAATTTGTGTTAAATGGTTATTTTTATTTTTGTTTTACCATTAGTGGACAAATGTATGTACTAGACTTGTGTCTAGCAGGCAAATATGTGATTTAATTGTTTACTAAAAGCACCATGACCACTACAGTGATAGTGGCCTTGGTGCTTGGAGTCTGTCAGAATTATTAACTAAAATTAGAGTTTTGGGGAATTTCAAAGTGAATTTAAAATTTGAGGCCAACATAACTCAATAGAGGGATTTTTCCTGTTTGGCTATTTTAGCCATACATTTTAAATTCGCCTTAAATTCACTTTGAAAAAGTGAATAACCCTGTGTATGTTGAGCATTTTAGGAGAAAACACTGCAGATACAGAGATAATTTAAGGATTATTCCAACCAAACAAACTGTGTTTTAATAAAAAAAAAACTCTTCTTAGTTGGAGTAACCCTTACTGGCATGTTCTCTGCCTCAAAAGAAAAACAATAATAGAGAAAAAAAAAGAATTTGCCTGTAATTCCCATGCCAAGGTTAGGTAGGTTGTCCTGGCAGCCAGATCATCCTTCAGTGACTTCACTCCCCCTCACGTCAAGGAGAGGAATGTCAAGGAGGATGGGTTGAGGAGAGGACTTGGGCAACGTGGCCCCCACTTGGGTGGGGGTCATGTTGCTAGTGGTTGTCTGTTGCCAGCATGTTGACAATAGATGCCAAATATGCACAGCATTAACATTAGCCAGCATAAAACTCATGGACATGGTGCTTGGAATAACCCTTTCATTTTGCTGTAACTCACCTTCTAGTATCATTATTAGTAGCCTGGAAAAAGAGATCTATGCATTAAATGCGTCCATCTTTAGCATGCATCACATGCTGGTGATGAACATCCAATGGTGGCACACGCTCCTCTTTCTGGTCTCCATAAGCCATTCCACTCCATGAATTACTTCACCCTGCAGTGAGGTGGAGTGACGTTAAGGAAAGAGGATAGGGCTGCAAAAGAACTTCTTCCTTTCCTTTCTTTCTTCCTCCCTCCCTCCCCCCTTTTTTCTTTTTTTCTTTCTTGGAACAGCTGTTCTTTTGAGAGGATAGAATATTAAATATTGCATACACGGTTATTGAATGTATAATTGTCTCAAATCAAAGGCAGTGATGGATAGAATGCATTGCAAGTCACTATAGTATTGTCAGTAACCTCCAAATGCCAATAATTTATAAAGCATCATCATTTTATTATATTTATAGAGTGTAAAAATATAATCCACCCATCCACCCACCCACCCACCCATCATCCTTCCATGTTACCAAATATGGAGCATGAACTCGAAGTTTATGGAAGACGCAAGGAAGTAGCAAAATGGCTCAGAAGACATCTTTACTAAATCACAACAATCAACAAGCTTTACGTGATTTTAACCCTTGCTGCACCTGTGTAAACACGATCACCATATCCTTGTCATACTTCTGCAATGCAATACTCCATACCTTATATATAGAAACTTTGTGGCGCCCGTTTTTATAATTCTTTGCAGACATGTAGACTATAGAGTATAAATCCTGACATCATTAATCATTTGCAACTGAACAGTTTTTTTTGCTTGAATGTATACTTTCAGGGCTGGGTCACATTGGGGTTAAAGCTATATGATGCAACATTGCTTCTGAAATCCTAAGAGAGTGTATACAGTAAAACAGCTGCCGCTGGATTTGAGAATAAGAGACAAAGGCAGTCGAATCTAGGAAATCGTTTTTAGAGCAGAGCAGATTAACGTACTTTTATCAAACTTGAGTGCTGTTTCATGCATGCAATTACCCTAAATAGGCACATTGATTTTAATCTGACGGTCATTGCTGATTTTATAAGCGCTAAACACTGGTCACTCATAATTGACTTTGATGATTTTAAATAGGTCCTAAACAGATACAACAGGACAAGATTTAGTATAATGTATATTGCCTCATATTCACCAAGTGACCCTAACTCATAAACCAGACCACGCTCAGACTAAGTCCAACACAAGGAAAATATCTCATATAACACACTAAATAGGACCATTTGCACTATTTTGGCTGAACTTGGCTCCTATGTGTCAACGAACAGCTGTGCATCAGAATATGTATAATACTATTTAGAATGAACAAAAAAAGATATTCTTTAAAATGCTGCCATTTTTGGTTTTTAAAATTATTTATGTGAAAAAATATTATTAGAAGATCTATTAAAAAATATGTATCACACCTCGTATTTACAAATTAAACTTTTTGGAGGGATTTGCTATACTTTAGTCATTTTTGTTTTTTCAATGTAAGCTGGCAAGCTGTGAAAATTGTTTACCTTTATGATATTAATGCTTTTTTATAACTTGCTTATTTAATACCTAAGTCACCCATAGGCAAGTTAGTGATCAACTAATTTATAACTCATTGGTTATTGAATACATACAAAGAAAGGCTTTTCATTTCCTTATTTAGATTATGTTTTACCAAGAACCATTTTTCTAGTTACCTAATTTGCAAATCCTCAAATGTACACATGTACGCAGACGACACAGTAATCTATGCAAGCAAATCCAATCTACCGCAGCTTGAGGCTGTGCTCCAAGACCAGTTTACAGAGGTAGAAAAGTGGATCACAAACCGTCACAATGATCTTTGGAACAGTACCTAAATTACACAAATTACAAAATTTCCATCTATGCATCAAAACAAAATCAAATAGCACACTGACCGCAGTCAACTCTTTCAAATACTTGGATATGTTGTTAGACCCCAATCTATCTTTTGGCCTGCACATAGAAAAGCTTGCATCTAAACTTTATCCAAAACTAGGTGCCCTGTACAGAAACAAATCCTGCCTAAGCCCTACAGTAAAGGAAAAGATTGTACAGCAAATGCTGATGCCAATCATTGATTATGTGGATGTAGTATATGCATCTGCAGCGCAATCCCAAATTTATAAACTGAATACATTGTATAACTCATTCTGCTAATTTGTGCTACAATGTAATTACAGGACTCACCATTGTGACATGCTAAAAGAACTAAACTGGCTGTCGCTGGAATCCAGACGCACCCTTCATCTTTCCAGCCTTGTGTTTGAGAGCTTTTCTGGGAAACTCCCACCCTACCTGAACAGAATGCTCTCCTCGGCTGCTCCCACCTCCTATAACCTGCGATCCAGTACCAGCACTTTATTTAGTCTACCTCAATACAAAAAGAAAGTGTCTCAATCCTCCTTTTCCTACAGAGCACTGCAATTATGGAACAACCTGCCACACACTTTCAAATCTTCCCCAAGTCTAAAATCCTTTAAGAGATCCCTTTCTAAATATTTCAAAACAAAATGCACCTGTCATGGTTGATTATATATTTCTTACCTGTTCTATGTTAGATTTTGTATATATTGTGTATTAATATTGTTTTTGTATTTTATTGTACCCTATTGTAACAATGCAATGTTTTGTGGAACCAGGACATACTTGAAAACGAGAGAAATCTCAATGTATCCTTCCTGGTAAGATATTGTATTAATAAATAAATATATGTTGAAGATTCTTTACTACAAAAATTTAAATCAAATTTTAAACAGGAACAAGACAATAAAAAGGACTCTCACAATGCTATAAACATTAATTGGTTATGGAACAAACAGTTCCCTGTACCTGTCTTGTTTTAAAAAAAAACAAACAATCCAAACCTATTCATTTATCTGAGCTTTGCAGTTGCTGTTTAGCGAGTTAGTACATAGATATAAGGGCGGGTAAATGATAGCAAAAAGTGGGAAAATGATCATGACTGAAGGAGTTGAAGAGGCAGAAGGTCCAATAGGAGATTAGCTACAAGTACCTGGGGATACCACAAACACATGACCAACATGGGGAATAGGCAAGGAGTACAGTAACATCCAAGAACCTCCAGACAGTCAGACAGGTTCTGAAGTCCTAGTTTAATGGCAAGAAGAAGGGTGTTGGTTCATGTCATCAACATCCTGTCACAAGATACCCAGCTGGGACAATAGCATGGTCAAGAGAAAAGCTGGACACCATGGATATCAAGACCCACATTTCAGCAGCACCCAGTATCTGTACACCAGCCAGAACAAAGATGGTCGGGGTATGATGAGTGCCAAGGCCACAGTCACTGAAGAAACAAAGAGCATTCATGTTACTTGCCCAGTAATGTGATGTACTTGAAGATAGCACTCAAAGAAGAACTGCTAAGGGAATTCCTGAAACAACAACAGGTAGAAGATGCAGACAAAGAGGATGTTCCATGTAAGACAAACCACTTAATCGTATCTACCATTGGCAGATAGTGGATGTGACTCACATTATGAAATCCTACCAGTGGCTGCAAAAAACAGATATTAAAGATAGCACGGAAGCACTAATATTAGGGGCATAGGAAGAGGCACTCAGCACCAGATCAATGGAAGCGGGGTCCAAAACACCACACAGGACCCAAGGTGCAGACTAAGCAAAGATACCTCTGAGACAATCCAGCACATAGGTGACAGGAGCAATATGTATATATAATTCAAAGGAATGGTGTGCCATGCTATATATGCTATATGCCATATATATAATATGATCTTATTTACATATGTGATTTTAGAGTAGGGAGACAAAATCTACGTTGAACTTTCCAGGTCAGTTAATATACGTAAACTCAACACACATATTATACTATGGTGCTTCAAAATAGTATCATAAACAATCAGCTTTTTCTTTGTTTATGTTAGTGGCACTAGTGGTTGGTGGGTTATCTACAACCATCACTTTTATTGTTTTTTGCATATGTTTCCAGTTTTATTTATTCTACAGTTCTCTTTTTGTTACGTTAATTTTGTTTATATGTGCGTTCTGGACTCTTGCAACTGGGGTGGTGTTTCTCCTGCTTTTGAGTGCCAAGTCAAGCTTTTGCAATGAGAACTACATGTTGCGACTTCCAAACAGATAGTTATAGTTGGCCTCAGTACTGTAATGCAAATCCTGTAGAAGGTAACTTGTTTTTTTACTGGAAAATGATACAACAGATGGGACTAGCAATTATATGTTTCCAGTTCATCTAAAATCTGGAATTTTAGGCAAGGTTAGTGATTCTCTACACTGCCCAGACTGCAAAATATATTTCTCAGCCTTTCTCGGTATAATCTAGGCAGTTTAAAGCAGATGTTCCAGTTTATCTTCATCCTCTATACTCAAACTGCTAAGCATTATTGGTACAAACCACATTTTCCAGAGATTGCCCAGTCTTATTATCACTATTGTCCACCATTTTCCCCTTCTTAAACTATTAAAGAACATTAATTGCATCTTGTCTCAATATCTCACTAGACTTGTCCTTACCTTATTTACCTATTATTTATTACTTCTAAACTCCTCAGTAAAATATATTGTACTAGTCCAAAATCCAGCATCCTACACTATATTCACTGTGCAATGTCTTTGTTTACCTGTATTTCTGAGGAAATAATTGCACAGAATGAGACAGCAGGCAACTTAACTCCAAACTTCCCCTTAACCGGTGTCAGGGTACCCTCCTCAAGCTGGCATAATTCTTCCCAGCCTAACGATACTGTGCACCACCTTCTGCAACAATGTTGATGAGGACTTTGTAACCGATGACATTCATGCATCAATACTGTCACATTACTTCCTAATCAGTGACATGATAACGGAGTTACTAATGGCATGAGATGTTCATCATTGATTCCAAATCTCCATATTGATGCCGTGTGTCGATTCGGCATCAAGAATGTTGCGGTACACTCCATCATTGACTGTATGTTTAGTAAAAAATATGCAAGTGCAACATTATGATGGCATCACGGTCCTTTGACATTTTTGTGCCATAGTGATTATTTCAGACACTAGGCTTATTTATACTCAGTCCTTGCAGAGCTCAGTTCCCTCTCGTGGTCCCTAGTAGCCCAAGAGGACATTCCTGTGTGTTATTGATATATATCTTTTTTACTTTGGCTTGTACCTTGACTTCACTGATTTTTCCTATTCTGACTTTAAATTGTTTACCTTGTCCTGTTGTTGCTCTGTACTATTTTGACCATGGCTTGTTATTTGACCATTTTGTAGCTATCTTATATGTTAAGCCGAGTCAGCTCTAATAGCCAATAATATGTATTTTTTCTGCAAACTAGTGCCTATTTATGTCTGTTTCTCATCAAAATTTCTCCTAGATAAACTGCTTTTATTTTCTCGAGCAGTTACTACATATTTATAAGTCATTTCTTTTTTGTATAAATTGAAGTTATAACAATTATAGCTGGCTATTTTAGAGCACTTGTTCTCTTTCATTTATTGTATGATTGTATAATATTCACATAATATTGTTTAAATTGTTGAGAATACAAATGCTAAACTACTGAACTAACAAGGTTCAGTTCCTCCTACAGTAACTAGTTACATTCATGATACATTTAGTATGTTATAAAAACCTTTGCTGACATGTTTCCATATGATTTTCAAAGCTAACATTTATCAATGGAATTCTCAAGGACATTGATTGGTTGAGTTTTTATTAATGCAGAATGCTAGCAGTTACAAAACATTTTTTCCACCAACACATGCTTTAGAGTTTAGCTCTTATGAATCTACACTCATACATTACATTTTGTATGTTGTTTTTTTTCCTGGATCTAGGCTGTTCAAGCTATATGTCATTTTAGAAAAGGCAAAAATTGGTATGCATAAGTATGTTATTATATGTAAGTAAAAGGAGGACATTATGTGGTTTTAAATCCACGTGGCAAAGTCAAGTAACAAATGTGATCATTATATTTAGTATAATGTAATTTTTAAAGAAATTACGTTTTGGTGAATTAATTTGCTTCTTTCTGGTTGATGATGTGATTTTTTTGAATTCCCAGTATGTATAGGATGTCAATTAAAATGTTATGCACCAAGGATTTTGAGTATACCTCGTATGCGCTTTCGTGAATCTGAAACTTTAATTATTTCTCAACCATAAAAGATGGAAATGATTACAGTTTGGCATGTAGTGGAATATGAAATTGAGATGGGATGGTGGTGTAAGAGGTGGGCAAATGAACACAAGTGAAAAAATGAGTAAATCAAAAAGACAAAATTAGACATAGAATAAATAGATGGTAGGCATCAGGATGAGTGAGAAGGACATATGGCATTAAAGTTGATAGTTTTAGGTATAAATGCAAAGTAGTTAGCAATTCTTGTTTGAAAGACTAACAGAAGGAAAACTGAAATAGTGTACTGGATAGAAGAAACTGGATTAGAGAAGCAAAATCTAAGTGAAGATTTAAGAGATTGTATTGTAAACTAAGCCGATCTAGGGACACAAAATTGGTCAAAGAGAAAGACACAAGGAAGAAAATAGAGATAGAAAAAAGTTAAAGGAAGAAATGTTAGGAGGCAATGAGAGATAAATAGAAAGCAATGGCATGTGGCTAAGCTATAAAAAACCTTTTGGGAATTTGGAAAAAGTGTTATATACCTGTGAGCCTTATAGGGTTATTCACTATAACACCAATCTGACTAAATTCCGACCACATTGGCAACTCGCAGACTTACTGAAGCCAAATGAGGTCAGGATTCAGTTGGTCTAGCCAGTTCTGTATCATTCATTTGGAAGGGTTTTGAAAATCAGCAATTTGCGCATGCAAGCCAATATGAAGCATAGGAATCGAACATTTATCAAAGACTACATGGCGATTAAATATAAACCCAATGCATCCGGCGGGATGCACATTTGCAAATTATCATTCACTTGCTTTTTGCAAGTTAAAAACCATTTAAGGTTTCCATAAACATGGCTTCTTGTTGGAATATACAACAAGGTTAGCTGAAATGTCAGCAAGACAGCGTTTTATTTTCTTTCTACAGAACTACAGGAACAGTTATTCTGCAGAGGAAATCGGTCATTCAGTTCATTGATCTTTTTTTCCCCCAGTAACGCTATGCAACACCTGTAGTTAATAATGGGAATTAAAGCTCTATTTTGAAACCTTTGCATTCTCTTCCAAGATCAAAATGGTTCTTGCTGTGACAGAATGCTACAGATTCTTATGAAGGTTTGTTCATGGAACATCTGTCTTATATAGGATTCAGTGTCTATTCAGATTGCTTTAAACCTTGAATGTTTCTCATGGCTGAAACATATTTTGAGCTACTGACCTTTGTTTTCTCCGCTCTGTGATATCTGACCTCTGACATTGTGATTATTTGTATATTCAATGACCAAAGGAATACATAATCAAATGCATTGGGTTATTTCTAAATACTGATAAAAAAAGTACCAATACTGATAAAGAAAGTAAAGAAAATAATGAGAAAGAAATTATATATATATATATATATTTTTTTAAATTAAAAATAAATAACAAATTTTACGCGTCCAATTAATATTTTTCTTGTGTCTCATTCTTGGTTCTCTACAGGTGATCAAGGAGTCTGAGGGTTCTGTGTAGTATCTTAACTCCAAAACAAATAATTTAGGGATGATTGGCGTTAATTTCAAATACAAACCAGTGCAGCTAAAACCACCCAGACCTGTTGTAGGATATGCCAATACTGTCCTACTATTTTTTTATGGACCCCTTCATCCGTTGAAAAATTAAAACCAAGGAGAATTTGTTTATTCATTTTCTCACCCTTTTTTCTTTGTACTATAATAGCTTGGTTCTGACTATGTAGTGTATCAGATCTTTTTGTAAAATGTTTTCCTCAGATCCTTTCTTTATGTTTACGTATTCTTTATATTTCTCCTTTAAAAACCTTCTCTCCTGTTGTTGGTATTATTATTGATGTAATTATAATTGTTGCTTTCATTTTGTTTAGGTTATATTACATTTTATGGATTTAATTGCATTTTATTTATTCCAATCTATTTGCCCTTTTTCAATATGGTGCATATGGACTGTGGTACTGGACACTTAAAACCAGAAGTTATGTATTTGCTATTCGTGATACTGGAAACCAGAGGTATGCATGATCATTGACACATGGATGCAGGTGAGCAGGATGTGGTGGAACCGAAGAGTGGGAGCCGGTGTTCTACCAGTCTGCTATACTCCGTCAGATTGCTATACCCACGTTACTTCCGGGGAGGGGAATCAGCTGGATCCTGTGCTGCACATGTGTGCTAGCACTCCTGCTACTCCTCCACAGCAAGGTCCTGGAAGGTAAGTAAAAGTAGTTTTACACTTTCATTATAGTTAGTGCATTCACTAAGCTTAGGCACACAGGACATTTAGGGTTAAGTGAGGGTTCAAATTAGGGTTAGGTAAGTGCTTCTAACCTCTCTCACACTCTATTCTTACCCTAACCCTTGGGGTAAGGGTTAAAATAAAGTGTGAGAAATCACTATTTAGTGATATTCCCCTAATGTGAAATATCACTAAATAGGATCAAAGTCCCTAATCCTAACCCTAATTTGAACCCTAACATTAACCCTAAATGTCCCATGTCTTAAGCTTAGTGAATGCACTAACTATAATGAAAGTGTAAAACTAGTTTTACTTACCTTCCAGGACCTTGCTGTGGAGGAGTAGCAGGAGTCCTAGCACGCATGTGCAGCACAGGATCCAGCTGATTCCCCTCCCCTGAAGTGACGTGGGTATAGAAATCTGACGGGGTATAGCAGACTGATAGAACACCGGAAATAGAT
>OW240917.1:129099465-129116813 GCA_933207985.1 Pelobates cultripes | reverse complement strand
TGTCTCCTGATAAGGTCGATGTTCCGTCTGGTGTTTTAAAAAAGTTGTCTATCTAAATCCTACCTGGTCTGGGTGTATCAACTTCTTCAGGTAAGGGTTGAGATGATCCGCTATGATTTTTGCTAGGATTTTGATGTCTTGGTTGATTAGAGAGATAGGTCTGTAGTTGTCTGGTGACAAGGGGTCCCTGCCTGATTTATACAGAAGTATTATGTTGACCATGGACATCTCACCCCCCATGGTTCCATTATCCATAAGGTGGTTAAAGAGTGTTTCCAGTTTTGGTGATAGGTCCTTCTTAAATGTTTTGTTGTATGATCCATCGAAGCCATCCGGTCCTGGGGCTTTATTGACCTTCAATCCCGTTATTGGCCTGTCAACTTCCTCGATTGTAATGGGCTCATTTAAAAGGGATGCAGCTGCTGTAGAAAGTTTCGGTAATTTGAGGTCTTTCAAAAATGTATGCATGCCTCTTGTGTCGTTGAGTCCCTCGGGGTATGATTATACAGTTTTTCATAGTAGTTTGTGAAGACTTCGTCAATATCGGTTGGGTTTCTTTTAATAGATCCGTCCGCATGTTTGATCGTGGTGATGGGGGTCCGAGTCTGTCTGTGGCATAGGGTTCTGGCCAGCATAGTGTCCATTTTTATTGATTTCTCATAGTAGGACCGTTTCGTCCAGGCCATAGCCCTGGCTGTGTCATCCAGTAAAAGTTCGGCTACGGACCTTCTTGCCTCTCTCAGTTGTTCTAGGAGTTGTGGAGTAGGTGTAGCCTTGTGTTTTTCTTCGATTCGTCTCAACGTTTCTAGGCGATGTTTTAGTGTCTTCATCTTTTGTGCTTTTTTCCTCGTGGCTAGTGTGATGCATGTTCCTCTGATCACCGTTTTTAGAGTCACGTCTTCAGTTTCATTCGTGATAAAGTACTCTCTAATGTCTTTTCTTATTTCCGCCTGGATGGCCTTGTCACTCAGCAGGCCTGAGCTCAATCTCCAGTTCCATGGGGATGCTGTACAAAGGTTCCCTAAAGTTAAAGAGATATCCGCATGATCCGACCACGTTATAGATCCTATCTTGGGCTCCACTGCCCTGACCATGCCAGCATTGTTTAATAGAAAGCAGTCTATTCTGGAATAGGTCCCATGGGGGGAGGAGTAAAACGTAAAGTCACGGATGCTAGGGTGGTGCGCCCTCCAGACATCCATCAAAACCGTATCTTTGATAAATTCGTGGAGCATTTTATCTTGGCTCCCTTTACCATGTGATCTCAGCTGCCCCTCTTTAGAGCTTCTGTCCGCGGCTGGACACGGTACGGCATTGAGGTCTTCCCCCACCACCACTATACCATGAGAGAGGGCCTTTATCTTCAAGGCTAAGTTTTCCCAAAAGGCGGCTACGGGCGCATTGGGGGCATATACGTTTATCAAATGAATCAGGTGGGAGTAAAGGGTTCCTGACAGGATAACGTATCTCCCATCTTCGTCTAATTCTGATGATTGAATATGAATCGGGCATTGGTGGTGTATAAGTATGGCCACTCCGTTACCCTTACGATGTGATTTAGCTTCGTATGAGGAGGGGAAGGTGCGGTCTCTCAGTTGAAATGTTTCTCTGAACATTAGGCACCTCTTTTTCGGGGCGTTCAGCCCCTTGACATTTAAAGATGTAATTTTTAAAGACATCTTTTCAGTAGGGTCAAGTTCTTACCCTGGTCTGGGATCCCTTCCCTTGTCTTTTGCCTGAGATGCCCAGGGGACCTCTGTGTAAGTTCACTCCTGGTTGGCCTGTCACATAAGAGGGATGGGGTAAGGGGTTGAAGGAGAAGTAGAAATAGAATAGAAGAATTAATTTTTGACTGGACTTACAAGTCGCCAGTCCAGTGTGGGGTGCGGTGCCCAGATCCATTCTGTGGGCCTCTAGTTTATTTATTTATTTTATTGAGGTGGGGATAAAAACCTTCCCTGGCTTTCGTATTCGATCGTATTGACTGTATACCCTTCCTCCGATCTCCGTCTTACCCTCCCCGAGGTTGATCGATCAGGTTTCGTTGGCCCTATTCCCCTGGATATGGTGGGGATATGCCTATGCGCCCAAGGTGTCGTCATATTGGCTTGTAATGTACCCCCACATGCTAAAGAGGAGGTGTGATTTATATCCAGTCAACCGGCTTTGGTTGTAAGGGGTTATGTGTGCATTCAACCTACACAGAACTCTTACGGGGGGAAGAGAGGTAACTTTGGGCTCCTTTGCCTCCGGGAAGTCCTCCCTGTCACATCGCTACGGGATAACAGCCTAGCGTGATCACCGGATTTGTTGGTTATCTTTCTCAGGCCAAGGCGGTCCAACTCCTGTATGGAGAGGGTATCATCTTAGGAGGCATCTGGTGTACCCGCTATGTACCATAGGGTTAATGTGTGTTCGGCTGACTGGTCAGAATATGCAAGCTTTAACACAATTATAACTTTTAGAGAACATTTTGAGAGGGCATCAAGGAAGGGCCTCAGCCTTGGATGGGCAATCACTGACGTACACATAGTAATAGAAAGATAAAACATAATGAAGTGCCTGTGTGTCCTCTCTAGGGGTGTTAGTCTCAGAGTCATTGGCACTCTATCTCCTTCCAAGATTCTGTGATATGTCGGTGGTCGAGAGTTTGCCTTAAAGTGGTAGATGGTAAGCTTATTATTTAAACTGTGTCACTATGGCAATATATAGCATATATTATTATTATTTTTTTAAATACTACCCAACCGTAAGTCTGAATCTCAACCCCATCGTAACTCCCGTTGCTTCCTGGGCCTTATCACATGTCCTTGAATAGTCCAGTGCTTGTTTGGGTTTTTGTTTTTTTCCTTTCTCCCCTCCCCCCGTTTCCCTCACCCAAATCCCCGGTGCCTATAAATTGCTTATCAATAGTGATGTCCCAAACGGTTCACCGCGGACTCATCATTGAGTAAACTCTGACCCTGTACCTCACAGTCAGCAGACACATTCCAGCCAATCAGCAGCAGATCCTCCCTCCCAGACCCTCCCACCTCCTGGACAGCATCCATTTTACATTCATTGTGAAGCTGCATTCTTAGTGAGCTGTCCAGGAGGTGGGAGGGTCTGCTGCTGATTGGCTGGAATGTGTCTGCTGACTGTGAGGTACAGGGTCAAAGTTTACTCAATGATGAGTCCGTGGCGAACCCTTCGGCGAACCGTTCGGGACATCACTACTTATCAACTCACATTTCAGCAGTTCTGGTCTCCCCATCCTGTTGCCCCCCACCCCACAAACATGAGTATCCCCCCATCCATCCATAGATCCAGGGGTCCTTTCTTTACTGGAGCTATCAACCATCCCCCTTTGTTGTGTGTCCCCAGTACCTTATTCTCCGATGGTCTGCCAGTCTCCGGGTAGGGGCTGTAAGTCAGCATTGCTGATCAGTGTGGGTGGTAGTCTTGGTGGAGCTTGGATTCCCAGATCCGCGAACAGTGCGCAGGCATCGTCTCCAGGTTTTAGTATGTGGGTCCTGCCATTATGGAAGGTCAGAAATTTAAAGGGGTATCCCCATGGGTACCAAATGTTTGCTGCTCGCAATGCCTCCGTGATGGGCTTCCATTCCCTCCTATGTTGAAGGGTGGTCGGAGCTAGGTACTGAAACAGCGCCAGGTCGGTGCCTTGGTACGAGATTGTGCCTTCTCTTCCCCTTTGAAGGAGAGCCTCTTTCGTCTGGAAATTTAGAAATCTAATGATGATGTCCCACGGGACATTCACATCCAACCGTCGGGTACGAAGTGCTCGGTGAGCCCTTTCGATGTGCCACATATGTTCTGGCAGGCCCGGCAACAATGGTTAAGGATCGCTGTGACCACTTCAGCCACTGGGCCTTCCCCTGATTTCTCGAGCAGGCCTCTAAGGCGCAGGTAATTACGGCGTGATCTATTGGCCATGTCCTCAATGGCCAGTTCTGCTGCTACCATTCTGGCTGATAGGTGGTTTATATGGTGGATCGTCGTATTGTGCGCTGTTGTGGTAGTCTCCAGTTTGGCCTCAATTCTTGTGGTGCAGTCACCGATGGCTTGAATTTCGTCCCGTAGTACCCGCGTGGAGCGTTCGATTTCTCCTGCTAGGTAAGTCTTCACGCCCGTTAAGGTGTTTAAGATTTTATTTGTTTTTTTAAAAACACCTAATCTAGGCAAAAATAATGGGGGTTTAGTTACATTAGCCAACCCCCTCTTGTTTCATATATATATATATATATATATATTTGGGAGTCTAGCCAACTCCTTGGTTTTGCACCCCCCCGTCCCAGGGCCCTATTTAGCCTTGTACTGCAGAGAGCCCCAGATGGAATTTTTTTCCCCAAGTAAGTGGGTTAATCTCATAAGAGCAGACATTAAAGAACCACTCTACACCAGCCTGCCTTTTGCAAATTTACCTGAGATCTTATACCATTGCTTGTAGAGTCAAGGTTATCAGTGACAACTCTCTTCAGCTGTGTCTGGTCAGGTGTCTGGTTCTTGGCCTATAAAAGCCACTTCCTGTCTCTGTACCTTTGCCAGATTATTGTGGTTCCTGTACTCTCTAATCAAGCGTGTTCCTGTTTCTCCTTCCTGTTGCTGAATTTGGACTGTTTTGACTTTGCTGCTTCTCCTTCCCACTGACCTCGGCTTGCCTCACTACGATTATCATCTTTCTGTTCCAGTCTCCCATCTCTGCTTAAGACCAGAAGGCCACTCAAGGCTCAGGGGCTCAACCACCTGGGTAACGAGTGGCTACCTCTGGCAGAAAACATTGCTGATCTGGCTACTGGACTCCAAAACTTTGTAACATCAATATCATTACAGAATAATCTGGCCCATTCATGGAGACCGTCGGATCAGATTCTGCATTGGCCCAGCAGGTTGCTTTTAATGCAAGAACTATGCAGACCCAGGCACAGACCATTCAAGTGTTGCAGGATCAGGTAGCTGAACTGCAAAATGAAGTTCGATCAATGCATAGTGAGCTTACCAGCTACAGGGCACATGATGTTGCGGCTGCTGCTACTACTACTGTTACACCTGCACAAGATGCCCGCTTGCCTCTACCAGAAAAATTTGGAGGAGACCGCAAAAAATTCAGGGGTTTCCTAAATCAATGCCGTTTGCATTTCATGATGTTACCTAACCGTTTTCCATCTGAAAGAGAGAAGGTGGGATTTATTTTTTCCCTCTTCAAAGATGAAGCCCTGGCCTGGGGCTCCCCTTTTCTGGAACAGGACAGTCAATCTTGGGAAATTTAAAAGACTTTCTTGAGGCCATGTGCCTAGTTTTTGATGATCCCAATCGCTGTGCTACAGCAGAAGCCACTCTCCTTCATTTACATCAAGGGAGGCGCTCTGTGGCTGAATATTCTGCTGAATTCAGACAGTGGGTTACTGATACTACTTGGAACCAATCAGCCCAGAGGTTCCACTTCAGAAGGGGTCTCTCAGAAGCTATAAAAGATGAGCTAGCTCGTGTTGATCTTCCTGTTGAGTTTGATGCATTTGTGCGGTTGGCTATCCGTATTGATCGGAGACTTTCAGAAAGAAGATTGGAAAGACAGGGCTCTTTTAAACCAAGTGCTACTCCTACTTTCTATTCAAGAATTTCTACTCCGACCCCACAAACACCTACAGACTCTGAACCTGAGGCTATGCAGGTAGATCTAATAAGAGGGCCATTATCCAATGAAGAAAAACAGTGGCGACGCACTCACAACTTATGCCTGTATTGTGGTAGTGCAGGGCATTATGCCATTAATTGCCCTAACAAGTCTAAAAGAACAATAGCTATGACTGCTGAGGGTGCACAGATTCAACACCAATCCCAGATTTCAGACCAACTGGATTCTGTCACACAACCCTTGTTTTCTCTGGCTCAGGGTGAAGAAGGTATGATGACTCAACATCCTCATTTGGTGGTGCCTATCACTTTGCAATATGGTGATAATAAAATTTCAACTACAGCTATGATAGATTCCGGAGCAGGCGGAAACTTTATGGACATTAAATTTGCAGCAGGAAATAAAATTCAGTCTATCCCTAAATCTTCACCTGTGTTAATGGAAACAGTAGACGGTTCTCCACTTACGTCAGGCCCGGTTACACATGAGACTGTGCCCTTAAAATTGATTCTGGAAGTGAATCACCATGAGTCTATATCTTTCCACCTAATTTCCTCAACACAGTTTCCAGTGATTTTGGTATACCCTGGCTTGCTCTGCATAACCCACAGATTGATTGGAAGACTAGAACTTTGTCCTTTCCTTCAGAACACTGCTTAATGAATTGTCAACCCTCTAAGGCGACACCTATTACCACAACAATTAATGAAATGGTTGCTACAAACTTAACTAAGCTTCCGCTACAATATCAGGATTTTGCAGATGTCTGTGATAAGAAGAATGCTGATCAGCTTCCACCTCACAGGCCTTATGATTGCCCCATAGAGCTGCTACCTGGAACTGCTATCCCATTTGGCCGTATATACTCCCTTTCTGAGCCTGAATTGAAAGCACTTCGTGAATACATACAAGAAAATCTTGCCAAAGGCTTTATTCGACCATCCACTTCTCCAGCAGGGGCTCCTATATTCTTTGTAGAAAAGAAAGATGGCAGTCTACGGCCATGTGTCGATTACAGGGACATTAATAAAATCACTGTTAAAAACCGTTATCCCTTGCCTCTCATTCCTGAACTTCTGGAGAGACTTCGTTCAGCTAAAATATTTACGAAGCTTGATCTACGGGGGGCATATAATCTAGTTCGCATAAGACCAAATGATGAATGGAAAACAGCTTTCAGAACCAGGTACGGACATTACGAATATCTAGTAATGCCATTTGGGCTTTGTAATGCCCCTGCAACTTTTCAGCATCTAATCAATGATGTACTACGGGATCTCCTGGATCAGTTTGTTGTGACATATTTGGATGATATCCTGATATTTTCTGATAATCTTGAAAATCACAGAAAACAGGTCTGCATTGTTCTTGAGCGCCTTCGTACCCACCACCTATACATTAAACTGGAAAAATGAGTTTGAACAAACAGAAATTCAGTTCCTGGGGTATGTAATAACTCCTAAAGGTTTAAGTATGGACGCAAGTAAAATTAAAGCTGTGCTGGACTGGCCTATCCCCAAGAATGAAAAAGATATACAGAGATTTGTGGGGTTTGCCAATTTTTACAGGCGTTTCATTAAGAATTTCTCTGCCGTTATTACACCGATCACTGAACTTACACGTAAAGGGACTCCTTTTCAGTGGTCCAATAAGGCTGACACTGCATTTTCCAGATTAAAGACTCTGTTTACATCTGCCACTATCTTGGTACATCCTCAGCCAGAATTGCCATTTACTGTAGAGGTAGATGCTTCTGATTCAGCTGTTGGGGCTATACTGTCTCAAAGGACTGGAACTAAGATGTTGTTACATCCATGTGCCTTCTATTCCCGCCAGATGTTACCAGCAGAAAGAAATTATGACATAGGGAATAAAGAACTTTTGGCTATAAAAGCTGCCTTCACCGAATGGAGACATCTCTTGGAGGGAGCCACCCATCCAATTACTGTCCTCACAGATCACAAAATCTGGAATGTATCCAATCCGCTAAGAGACTGTCAGCCAGACAAGCACGCTGGTCCCTATTTTTCTCAAGGTTTAATTTTTTTATTTCATACCGCCCTGGTTCCAGAAATGGCAAGGCGGATACCTTGTCTAGGATAGCTGACCCCCTCCATACTACAGTAACCAAGGCCACCATCTTGCCGGAGAGCAGATTTTTAGGAGTTACCTTTCCTTCTGATCTAATGTCTCGCATTAAAAAGGGCTACTCTAAAGATCCAGTTTTTCGTGATCCTCCTCGTGATCTTCATATGACCATGCTTAATGGGTTTTGGATTTTTCAACAACGCCTGTTTGTTCCAGAATCAGTGCGACTGGACGTTTTACGCCTCTACCATGACTCTAAACCAGCAGGTCATCCAGGAATCCGAAAGACACAAGAACTACTTACCCGATCCTTTTGGTGACCTAAATATTATGAGGATGTTAAGAAGTATGTGTCCTCTTGTGATGTATGTGCCAGACATAAGACTCCTCGCTCATCCCCTGTTGGCTTGCTTCAGCCTCTTCCGATTCTCCATCGTCCCTGGGGATCTATATCCATGGACTTTATTGTGGAACTACCTCCCTCTAAGGAACACACTACCATTCTTGTTGTTGTGGACCGGTTAACTAAGATGAGTCATTTCATACCAGCTCGTGGTCTCCCTTCAGCTAAACAGACTGCTGACCTTGTTATTCGGGAAATATTTCGCTTGCATGGAGTGCCTGATGAAGTAATTTCTGACAGGGGAGTGCAGTTTACATCTCATTTTTTGAAATATTTTTGTTCTATTCTAGGTATTAATGTAAATCTGTCTTCAGCTTTTCATCCACAAAGTAATGGACAGACTGAGCGAACCAACCAGACTTTAGAACAATATTTGCAGTGCTATATTAGTTACCTGCAGGATGACTGGCTGGATTTTCTACCCACGGCGGAGTTTGCCTATAACAATGCCCAACACTGCTCCACTTCTCTGAGCCCATTTTTTTGCCAATTATGGTTACCATCCAACCTTTCTAGTGAGTCTCCCAATTACTACTCCCATTCCTGCAGTCACTGACCGGCTAACCGCCTTACGACTGTTGAAGGAGACTCTTTCGGAGGCTCAGGTATGTTACAAAAGAGCTGCTGATAGGCACAGAAAGGAGGCCCCAGTTTATCATGTTGGTGACAAGGTTTGGCTGTCAACAAAGAATCTTAAGCTTAGGATTCCTTCTCATAAATTGGGTCAAAAGTTCATGGGACCTTTTAAGATAATCGCTCAGATCAATGCAGTCACCTTCCGTCTGCAACTTCCGGATTCCATGAAAATACATCCGGTGTTTCACGTGGCACTGCTTAAACCTTTTCAAGAAAATACTTTCCCTGGTCGAGCCTTGCCTGCCCCACCACCAGTCCTTGTGGATGGTGAAGATGAATACGAGGTGGAAAAAATTCTTGACTCCAGGATCTTCCGCAACAAGCTTCAATACTTGGTTCATTGGTAAGGAGGATAGATCGTGGGAACCAGTGGACAATATGCTCCTGATCTTCTTCAGTCTTTCCATGCACAGTACCCTGCTAAAGCAGGAAATAGAGCATCCAGAGGCTGTGCCTGTAGAGGTGGAGGTAATGTGAGGAACTGACTCTGCTGGGTTTCGAACCCTGGTTTACATGGTGCTAAACCTTTTCCTTACCAGTACACCAGCCTGCCTTTTGCAAATTTACCTGAGATCTTATACCATTGCTTGTAGAGTCAAGGTTATCAGTGACAACTCTCTTCAGCTGTGTCTGGTCAGGTGTCTGGTTCTTGGCCTATAAAAGCCACTTCCTGTCTCTGTACCTTTGCCAGATTATTGTGGTTCCTGTACTCTCTAATCAAGCGTGTTCCTGTTTCTCCTTCCTGTTGCTGAATTTGGACTGTTTTGACTTTGCTGCTTCTCCTTCCCACTGACCTCGGCTTGCCTCACTACGATTATCATCTTTCTGTTCCAGTCTCCCATCTCTGCTTAAGACCAGAAGGCCACTCAAGGCTCAGGGGCTCAACCACCTGGGTAACGAGTGGCTACCTCTGGCAGAAAACATTGCTGATCTGGCTACTGGACTCCAAAAACTTTGTAACATCAATATCATTACAAAAGCATTGATAATGCTTTCCTATGCGACCGGCTGAATGCGCACGCAGCTCTTGCCGCGCGTGCACATTCAGCCGACGGGGAGGAGAGAAGGAGGATCGGAGGAGGAGAGCTCCCCGCCCAGCGCTGGAAAAAGGTAAGTTTTAACCCCTTTCCCCCTTCCAGAGCCAGGCGGGAGGTGGTCCCTGAGGGTGGGGGCACCCTCAGGGCACTATAGTGCCAGGAAAACGAGTATGTTTTCCTGGCACTATAGTGGTCCTTTAAGCTGTTAATGTAGGACCTGCCAAAGATAGGGTACATTGATGTTGTGGCAGGCTTATGCAATGTATGATCATATAATGTAACTAAACCCCCATTATTTTTGCCTAGATTAGGTGTTTTTAAAAAAACAAATAAAATCTTTCAACATTGAAGTTGCTGTTTAGTGGATAGGTGAGTGCGCTGGATCTTGTGTATTGTATTATTTGGCCCCCAGCAGCAACCCCAATTATGCATGTTCAGGTGAGTGCAGCCAACCCCCTCTTGTTTCATATATATATATATTTGGGAGTCTAGCCAACTCCTTGGTTTTGCACCCCTCCCTGTCACAGGTGCCTCATCCCAGGGCCCTATTTAGCCTTGTACTGCAGAGAGCCCCAGATGGAATTTTTTCCCCAAGTAGGTTAATCTCATAAGAGCAGACATTAGGCTGTTAGTGTAGGACCTGCCAAAGATGGGGTACATTGACATTGTGGCAGGCTTATGCAATGTATGATCATATAATGTAACTAAACCCCCATTATTTTTGCCTAGATTAGGTGTTTTTAAAAAAACAATAAAATCTTTCAACATTGAAGTTGCTGTTTAGTGGATAGGTGAGTGCGCTGGATCTTGTGTAATATATATATATATATATATATATATATATATATATATATATATATATATATATATATATATATATATAACTTGAGTACATATATGTGTATACACGCACAATTTCAGTTTACGTGTACTTTGTCATTCTTTATTTTTGAAGTGCAGTAGGTGGTTACACAGTGAATAATGACATAATATAAACAGAAGCAATAGAGATATGAACTGAGGCAAAACTTGTCAAGATGACCTGCATATTTTTTAGGTATATAACAAAAGATATAATACTGTGAAGCTGCAATGTTGAGATAAAGAGAAGCAGAGAAATGCAAAACAGAAAATATAGGAACCTCTACCAAGGCACAGATCAATAAAGCAATTTTCAGGCTGTTGGCTGAGACACAACTGCAGGGACCATGTCAACCTACAACAGAACAGCAGGCACCAATATAGGGAAGACGAAGCTATCGTACGACATCCCAGACCCCATTCTGACTCAGACGCAGTCTCATATTTTGCAGAAGTCAGCCACAATACAAGCCCAAATAAGTATCCTGAACACAGCACTGCTGCAATTTGCCAGTGCGATCCTCCCATTCGGTGACTAGGAGAGGAGGCAGTTGTCCAGGAATTACTGAATCAGCTTGCTACTCAAGGGAATCCCAGTCAGGATGTGGCTGTTGCTTTGCTGATTGTAAATGGAGTTTGATAACCAGTTGGGGGTATTAGAGGCCACCACTAGGAGTAGCAGGGCAGGTTCGATGTTCAAGCTTCGCCCAAAAGTGGGGACAAATTTGGTGAAATACTCTCTGGCTCTTTGCCAAAGTCCACTAAAGGTCTCCCACTCCTCTCAGTCCTTGTCATGTGTCAGGCGGCGGCAGTCTTGATTGGCCTGTGCTTACCAATTCCGAAGTCCTTGCAGTCTGCCGAAACTCAAAGGCTAATTGGTAGGCCACGGCAGAGGAGACCGAGATACCCCCACTACTCTAAGGGAGAAGGATGGGGACACAGTGAAGACTGCTGCTTGGAGTCAGGAGCTGCACAAACATTAGGTAGGAGATCAGCCACCTCTCCCATCCAAGCGACCGTCCAGGCCTTAACGTTTGGTGACTGTTACACTCTGCGGATCGGGAACAAGTAGGTGCCTAATAGCAGAACCCCGATAGGTTCTTATGACCACTGGCACCAGGACAAGGCTGGGACCATAGGTGAAACAGCCCAATTAGCTTAAAAACACAAAGAGTTATGGAGCTTCCAGAAGTAGCTTCCATTCAGCAAAGTTCCCTCATTCTAAGTGTATTTTAAGATATATAAATATCAAAAATATATATATATATATATATATATATATATATATATATATATATGTATAATTCTAAATATATATATATATATATATATATATATATATGTATGTATGTATAATTCTAAATATATATATATATAACAATTAAAATAAAAATAATAAAAATTATTTTAAAAATTCTATATATGGGTGTAATATATTTAACATAAATAAACTTCCAAGGATGGTCAGCATTGAGAGAACAGATGACTTGTTTTTTGTTAAAGCTTTTTTTGCACTGTCTGTCAAAGTAAGTTTCAGTTGAAAAACTTTAACTTTCATCAGGGCCTGATATATATATATATATATATATATATATATATATATATATATATATATATATATATATATATATATATTTAATTTTTGTAATCAACATTGCTGGGACATCACATTAGTATTCTCTCAGCTTCCTGAGCCCAATTTCCTCCCCCAAAAATATAAATAAAAAAGCAAGGCCTACCTGAGGTGGAGCAAACATTAATATGGCTATTCCTTTTATGTTGTGGCATGTCTCTGGAGCTCCATTGGTGGTAAGTGCTGATGTCTGCTACAGCACCCACGCATACAGGGACCTCTTCCTCCTTGCCACAGCATTCGGAAGTGGATCAGCAGGAGGGAGGCCAGGTATGTGCATGGGCCGTGGCACACTTAAATACAGCAGGCGCCATCTTGACTTAGGCCCGCGCACAGGTGGTTTTTTTTTAATCCTTGCAGTGACATTACATGTATAAGATGACCCCCAACTTTACACTAAAAGAAATTAGGAAAAAACAGTACAGTATATTGTCAAAATGTAGAGACTTTTAGATATTTGCAATGAACAAACAAACAAAAGCAACTGAAATAGCTCAACACCATGAATGTGTTTTCTTCAAATGCAACTAAAAATGCAACTTATAATGACTTCTCCAGTCTCTAAATTTTTTAACCTCTTCATGTAAAGCATCTTTAGCATTTAATAGAGCATGATCTTGCTGTTATGATCTTCTGCAAACGAGATACATAGCCAGACACCAGCTTCTTGCAGTGTTCCTGAGGAATCTTAGCCTATAACTCATGAGCAATGGCCTTCAGTTAAGGAATATTCTTGGGTTTGTGTGCTGCAACCACGTTCTTCAAATTCCACCAGATATTTTCTATGGGGTTAAGGTCAGGTGACTGTGATGGCCACTGTAGAATTTTCCAGGACTTCTACTGCAACCAAGCCTAGGTGGAATTAGAGGTATGCTTGAGATCATTGTCTTGTTGGAAGGTCCAATGACACCCAAGCTTCAGCTTCCTCATAGACGGCATGATGTTTTCTCCAGGATTTCCTGATACCTCAGTGAATCCATCTTGCCTTCCACATGCAACAGGTTTCCAATGCCAGGGGATGCAAAGCAGCCCCAGAGGATCACAGAGCCACCACTATGCTTAACTGTAGGCAGAGTGGTCTTTTCAGCGTATGCTTCATCCATCTTTCTATAGACATACAGCTGAACCATTGGGCTGAAATGTTCCAGTTTTGTTTTATCACTCTACAGAACAGAATCCCAAAACATCAGTGGCTTTTTAATGTGATTTTGAGCACATAGGAGCCAGCATTTTTTTGGCTTTTGCAGTAGTGATGTTCACCTTGGAGTTCTGACATGGAAAACTTTTGTGTTTAGTACGCGCCTTACTGTGCTCACTAAAACCTCAGTGCCTGTTGCAACCAAGTATTGCTGCAAGTATTTTGCAGTCATTAATAGGTACTGTCCAGGTACTGTAATCACTGTTACTTCAACTTTGAACTTGCGAACTATGCTCCCAATGGTGTCTCTAGGAACATCCAGTGCCTTCGCTATCTTGTTGTATCCTTTTACTTGTTTGTGAAGAGCAATGATCTCTTTTCTTAACTTTGTAGACCATTCTTATGACTTATTTCTATTATATTATATTTCTAGCACACAAACGTGACACTCAACAAACCCCTAGCCAGTTTAGGTGGATTGTTTCAGCTCAAGTACACCTGGTACAACTAATGAAGCCCTTGATTAGTAGCTTTAGACAACACCTGTTTTGCAAATTTGTGCTGTTGTGATGGGTTTTATATATATATATATATATATATATATATGTTTGAGACTGGAAAAGTCATTATAAATTGCATTTTCAGTTGAATTTGTCAACTATTTCAATTGCTTTTGTTTGATTTGTTCCCTGCAATCAGTTGAAAGCCTGTAAATGTTGACAATAAACCTGATTGTCAGTGGTGGTTGAATTTTTTGGTTAAAACTGTGTGTGTATATATATATATGTATGTGTATGTGTATGTATATGTGTGTATATATGTATATGTATGTAATCTTTTAAAATAATTGTTATTTTATTAACCCCTTAAGACCGGAGGGCGTACTATTACGCCCTATTCTAAGCGGCTCTAAACGCCGCCGGGCGTAATAGTACGCCCTCCGGTCTTTTCCTACTTACCCGGTCGCCGGCGATCGCGGTGGGGGGGACTCCCAGGGAGCCCCCCGTGGCACGTCCATCCTCCTGGAAGCCCCCCGGCCATGTGAGAGTAGGGTCCTTGCGAGGACCCCACAATCACATGGCCGGGGGTAGCTGGCTTCTGCATTGCCAGCAGGGGGGCTGCCTGTAATGACAGGTGGTCCCCCTGCTGGCGGAAAATAAAATAAAATTAAATAGTGTAAAAAAAATAATAATATATACTTAGATCATATATACTTAGATCATATATATATATATATATATATATATATATATATATATATATATATACACATATACATACACACATGTACACCGTCTAGGTGTATTTTACTATTAATATATATATAATTATATATATATATATATATATATATATATATATATATATATATATATATATATATATATATATATATATATCAAATTACACGTAGACTGATACTGATTATATAATTATTGTTATATATATATATATATATTTATATAATATAAAAAAATGTAAATACGTTAAAAAATAAAATTTAAAAAATAATTAAAAATAAATAATTAAAAAATATATAGATGTGTGTTATTTAGTTCTAACTGTATTGTGAAATTAATATGTATGTATGTATGTATGTATGTATGTATCTCAAAATACACGTAGAACGAAATAATATATATCTATATACATAAATATATACGTATATATCACTATATATATATATATATATATAAATAAAAATATTTTTTAAAAATTATATAGATATATACATATATATATACATATATTAATTCTACATATATATTTATGTAATATTTTTACATAATTAGGTATCTTAATTAATTACAATTAGCGGGACCTGCCTGACAACCCATCCTGAAAGTAAAGGGAATTTAATTTGCTAGCACTATATTTAACCTTATAAATTTCCAAGACACCATAAAACCTGTACATGGGGGGTACTGTTCTACTCGGGAGACTTCGCTGAACACAAATATTAGTGTTTCAAAACAGTAAAATTTATTACAACAATGATATCGCCAGTAAAAGTGATGTTTGTTGCATTTTTCACGCACAAACAGCAATACACGGACGATATTATTGCTGTGATACTTTTTACTGTTTTGAAACACAAATATTTGTGTTCAGCTAAGTCTCCCGAATACAACAGTACCCCTCATGTACAGGTTATGGTGTTTTCAAAAGTTACAGCGTCAAATATAAGGCTTGCTTTTCATTTTTTTCTCATTAAAATTCGCCAGATTGGTTACGTTGCCTTTGAGACCCTATGGTAGCCCAAGAATAAAAATTACCCCTATGATGGCATACCATTTGCAATAGTAGACAACCCAAGGTATTGCAAACAGGGTATGTCCAGTCTTTTTTAGTAGCCACTTAGTCACAAACACTGGCCAAAATTGGCGTTTTTTGCATTTTTCACACACAAACAAATAATAACGCTAACTTTGGCCAGTGTTTGTGACCAAATGGCTACTAAAAAAGACTGGACATACCTCATTTGCAATACCTTGGGTTGTCTACTATAGCAAATGGTATGCCATTATTGGTGTAAATTTCATTCCTGGGCTACTATAAAGTCCCAAAGGCAACGTAACCAATTTCAATTTCAAATGTAACGTGCTATATTTGACCCTGTAACTTCCCAAAACGCCATAAAACCTGTACATAGGAGGTACTGTCTTACACGTGAGACTTTACTGAATACAAATGTGTGTATTTTATTTCAGTAAAACCAAACAGTATTATGACATTGACCATTAAAATGTCATGTAGAACTAAAAAAATAAAAAAAATCGTATTTTCTCCCATTTTTTTCATATTAAATTATGTTTCATAGCTAAATATTTGATATGAAATGAAAGCCCTGTTAACCCTGAATAAAATGATATATAATAAGGGTGGGTGCATTTACTATGAAAGAGGTGAATTACGGTTGGACAGACATGTAGCGCAAATGCCAGGTTTTGTTTACATTTTGTTTTGTTCACAACGTGTACATTTGGCTCCGTCCTTAAGGGGTTAATTATAATTTGAGACCTGCCAGCCTAGGCAGAAAGTCCAGAGAATTCGAATTTGCAAGCCCTATATTTAACCCTGTAACTTTCCACAACACCATAAAAACTGCACATGTGGAGTATTGTTGTACTCGGGAAACTTTGTTGAACAGAAATATGAGTGTCTCAAGACTGTTAAATGTTTCACAACAATGATATCATCAGTAAAAGTGAGGTTGTGTGTAGTGATGTACCGAACGGTTCGCCAGCGAACGGTTCCCGGCGAACATAGCATGTTCGCCACTGCGGGCGAACATATGCGCGGTTCGACCCGCCCCCTATTCGTCATCATTGAGTAAACTTTGACCCTGTACCTCACAGTCAGCAGACACATTCCAGCCAATTAGCAGCACAGCCTCCCTAGCAGACCCTCCCACCCACTGGACAGCATCCATTTTAGATTCATTCTCAAGCTGCATGCTTAGTAAGAGGAGGGAAAGTGTAGCTGCTGTTCATAAGATAGGGAAAAGCATAGCTAGGTTAGGGATAAGGGTATGCTTTTTTTTTATTTTTTTTTTCTATGTAATGTAAATGCACTTAGTTGTCTGCCACTGCTGCCAGCTTCTGTGTCAGGCTCACAGTGCCCATTTCCCCAGTCAGTGCCACCAATTACATCTGGTGTCACAATAGCTTGGATTTAAAAACAAAAAACTTTTTTCACTGTTATAGATTGAATAGCAGTCAGTGTCATAAAGCGGGTGTGTTACGCTAACAGTGGATACGCTGACAAGTGCCACTAATTAGATCTGGTGTCACAATAGTTTGGATTTAAAAAAAAAATAATCTTTTTCACTGTTATAGATTGAATAGCAGTCAGTGTCCTTAAAGCGGGTGTGTTACGCTAACAGTGGATACGCTGACAAGTGCCACTAATTAAGATCT
>OW240917.1:128991423-129099365 GCA_933207985.1 Pelobates cultripes | reverse complement strand
ATTGTGGGGTCCTCGCTTGGACCCCACTCTCACACGGCCGGGGGGCTTCCTGGAGGACGGTCGTGCCGCGGGGGGCTCCCTGGGAGTCCCCCCCACCGCGATCGCCGGCGTGGGACCGCCGGCGACCGGGTAAGTACAGAAAGACCGGAGGGCGTACTATTACGCCCGGCGGCGTTTAGAGCCGCCTATTAGAGGACGTAATAGTACGCCCTCCGGTCTTAAGGGGTTAAGGACGGAGGCAATTGTACAAGTTCTGATCAAAACGTAATCACAACAAAACCTTGAATTTGACTATATGTCTGTTCAATCATAATGCACCTCTTTCACCTGAACAAAATGTATCATTTTGTTCAGGTGAAATAGGGCTTTCACTTCACATCAAACATTTATACATGAAACATATTCTAATTTAATTTAATACAATCCAAAAAGTGTGAGAAATTAAGACATTTTGTTATTTTCCAAGTTCTGCATGGCATTTTAATTGTGAATGACAATACTGTGAGCCTTTACTTAAATATAAAACACATATATGTGTTTCAGAGATGTCTCACAAGTACAACAGTACCCACCATTTACAGGTTTTATGAGGTTTTGGAAACTTACAAGGTAACATATAGGGCTTTCACCTTTTCCGTTTTCCGTTTTTACACATAGAAATTTGCCAGATTGGCTTGCTGGGCCTATGTTGCCTTTGAGACCATATGACAGTCCAGGAATGAAAATTAACCCCATCATGGCATACCATTTGCAAAAGTAGACAACCCATGGTATTCAAAATGGCTATGTTCAGTCTTTTGTAGTAGCCAATTAGTCACACACCCCTGCCAAAGTTAGCATTTGTATTTGTTTTTTGCATTTTTCACAAAAAAACCTGCCCTCTTTCCGATTATATCATCAGCATTATATTTTTTTCTGCTCTAAAACACTATTTGTGTTCAGTGATGTCTCATGAGTACAACAGTACCCCGCATGTTTTATAGCATTTTGGAAAGTTACAGAGACAAATATAAGGCTTGCCTATTTAAGTTTTACACATACACATTAAAATTTGCCAGTTTGGTTATGTTGCCTTTGAGACCGTATGGCAGCTTATGAATTACCCTCATCATGGCATACCATTTGCAAAAGTAGACATTCCAGGGTACTCAAAATTGGGTAAGTCTAGTTTTTTAGTAGTCAGTTAAAAACCCAAGCCAAAATAAACGTTCATATTTGTTTTTTGCATTTTTCACACACAACCTCACTTTCACTGATGATATCATTGTTGTGAAACATTTAACAGTCTTGAGACACTCATATTTCTGTTCAACAAAGTTTCCAGAGTACAACAATAATCCACATGTGCAGTTTTTATGGTGGTGTGGACTTTCTGCCTAGGCTGGCAGGTCTCAAATTATAATTAATAAAATAACAATTATTTTAAAAGATTACATAAATATATACATATATATATATATATATATATATATATACATACACAGTTTTAACCAAAAAATTCAACCACCATTGACAATCAGGTTTATTGTCAACATTTACAGGCTTTCAACTGATTGCAGGGAACAAATCAAACAAAAGCAATTGAAATAGTTGACAAATTTAACTGAAAATGCAACTTATAATGACTTTCCAGTCTCAAACATATAACCTATTTGGATTTTGCTTCCCAAGCACTACCAAGCCTCACTAAGCAAACCAGTAACCAACCTCATGCTGAAGAGTTGCATTAACAACGAAACAGCTGTCCATGAGTGGTTCACTGGTTTTGCATCTTATCCTAAATTGTGTTCCAAGCAGTTGTATACTGCAAACACAAATTAAAAAGAATCCATGTTTAAAATGGAATGAGGCAAAAATGTGATTCTTTGTTAAACTAATTTGCATATGCCCACCCAGAATCCTTTGCGGTTGTAACATCACTGCTGATTTGGAATTTCTGTGGGAAAAGCAAGTCTTATGGCTTGACTGGTGTGCAGATTTTTGTTTAGCATTGTATTAACTATCCACATACTTCAGGTGGAAGGGGTTTTCAATCACAATTTTTTCCCCACCATAACCTATTTGGATTTTGCTTCCCAAGCACTACCAAGCCTCACTAAGCAAACCAGTAACCAACCTCATGCTGAAGAGTTGCATTAACAATGAAACAGCTGTCCATGAGTGGTTCACTGGTTTTACATCTTATCCTAAATTGTGTTCCAAGCAGTTGTATACTGCAAACACAAATTAAAAGGAATCCATGTTTAAAATGGAATGAGGCAAAAATGTGATTCTTTGTTAAACTCATTTGCATATGCCCACCCAGAATCCTTTGCGGTTGTAACATCACTGCTGATTTGGAATTTCTGTGGGAAAAGCAAGTCTTATGGCTTGACTGGTGTGCAGATTTTTGTTTAGCATTGTATTAACTATATATATATATATATATATATATATATTTTCCCAGGTCCCAGCACTCAATGTTTCCGGTCTTTTCCATGCTCCAGTGCAAGTAATCTCTGACCAATATATAGCATCCAAGTAGAGAGCACTCTGGAGTCTTCGTTTTATATCAAAATAAATACTGCTTTATTGTGCAGAATACAAAAATGTCATTGAATACAAAAATGTCAAATGACATTTTTGTATTCTGCACAATAAAGCAGTATTTATTTTGATATAAAACGAAGACTCCAAAGTGCTCTCTACTTGGATTATATATATATATATATATATATAAAACCCATCACAACAGCACAAATTTGCAAAACAGATGTTGTCTAAAGCTACTAATCAAGGGCTTCATTAGTTGTACCAGGTGTGCTTGAGCTGAAACAATCCACCTAAACTGGCTAGGGGTTTGTTGAGTGTCACGTTTGCATGCTAGATATATAATATAATAGAAATAAGCCATAAGAATGGTCTACAAAGTTAAGAAAAGAGATCATTGCTCTTCACAAACAAGTAAAAGGATACAACAAGATAGCGAAGGCACTGGATGTTCCTAGAGACACCGTTAGGAGCATAGTTCGCAAGTTCAAAGTTGAAGTAACAGTGATTACAGTACCTGGACGGTGCAGAAAAATCTATTAATGACTGCAAAATACTTGCAGCAAGATTTGGTTGCAACAGGCACTGAGGTTTTAGTGAGCACAGTAAGGCGCGTACTAAACACAAAAGGTTTCCATGTCAGAACTCCAAGGTGAACATCACTACTGCAAAAGCCAAAAAAATGCTGGCTCCTATGTGCTCAAAATCACATTAAAAATCCACTGATGTTTTGGGATTCTGTTCTGTAGAGTGATGAAACAAAACTGGAACATTTCAGCCCAATGGTTCAGCTGTATGTCTATAGAAAGATGGATGAAGCATACGCTGAAAAGACCACTCTGCCTACAGTTAAGCATAGTGGTGGCTCTGTGATCCTCTGGGGCTGCTTGGCATCCCCTGGCATTGGAAACCTGTTGCATGTGGAAGGCAAGATGGATTCACTGAGGTATCAGGAAATCCTGGAGAAAACATCATGCCGTCTATGAGGAAGCTGAAGCTTGGGTGTCATTGGACCTTCCAACAAGACAATGATCTCAAGCATGCCTCTAATTCCACCTAGGCTTGGTTGCAGTAGAAGCCCTGGAAAATTCTACAGTAGCCATCACAGTCACCTGACCTTAACCCCATAGAAAATATCTGGTGGAATTTGAAGAACGTGGTTGCAGCACACAAACCCAAGAATATTACTTAACAGGAGGCCATTGCTCATGAGTTATAGGCTAAGATTCCTCAGGAACACTGCAAGAAGCTGGTGTCTGGCTATGTATCTCGTTTGCAGCATATCATAACAGCAAGATCATGCTCTATTAAATGCTAAAGATGCTTTACATGAAGAGGTTGAAAAATTTAGAGACTGGAGAAGTCATTATAAGTTGCATTTTTAGTTGAATTTGAAGAAAACACATATTTCAATTGCTTTTGTTTGTTTGTTCATTGCAAATATCTAAAAGTCTCAAAATTTTGGCAATATACTGTATTTTTCCATGTATAAGACTGTTTTTTTCTAATTTCTTTTAGTGTAAAATTGGGGTCATCTTATACATGGAATGTCACTGCAGGGATTAAAAAAAACACCTGTGCGCAGGCCTAAATCAAAATGGCGCCTGCTGTATTTCAGTGTGCCACGGCCCATACACATACCTGGCCTCCCTCCTGCTGATCCACTTCCGAATGCTGTGGCAAGGAGGAAGAGGTCCCTATATGTGTGGGTGCTGTAGCAGACATCAGCACTTACCACCAATGGAGCTCCAGAGACATGCCACAACATAAAAGGAGTAGCCATATTAATGTTTGCTCCACCTCAGGTAGGCCTTGCTTTTTTATTTATGATTTGTGGGGGAGGAAATGGGGATCAGGGAGCTGAGAGAATACTAATGTGATGTCCCAGCATGCCCTCACACCACCTGCTGTATTGTGGGAGCTGTATTCCTCCCAGCCTGCACTATAGAGCCATTAACTTCAGAGTACCATTGCATAATGGAGGCATGAAAGTCAGAAGTGTGTTGTTCTCCTCAGAAGTCACCTCTAAAATATCAGTTGTATTTGATGTTTAAAATATTGATTTCTTAATCTTGGGTTAAAAAAATAGGGGTCGTCTTATACATGGGAAAGTCTTATACATGGAAAAATATGGTACCTAGTTTTCAATGGGGATTGAAAAATGTTGATTACAAAAATTAAATATGTATATATATATATATATATATATATATATATATATATATATATATATATATATCAGGCCCTGATGAAAGTTAAAGTTTCTCAACTGAAACTTACTTTGACAGACAGTGCAAAAAAACTTTAACAAAAAACAAGTCATCTATTCTCTCAGTGCTGACCATCCTTGGAAGTTTATTTATGTTAAATATATTACACCCATATATAGAATTTTTAAAATAATTTTTATTTGTTTTATTTTAATTGTTTTATATATATTTAGAATTATACATATATATATATATATACATATATATTTTTTATTTTTTTTCAAATTGTATTTTGATATTTATATATTAAAATACACTTAGAATGAGGGAACTTTGCTGAATGGAAGCTACTTCTGGAAGCTCCATAACTCTTTGTGTTTTTAAGCTAATTGGGCTGTTTCACCTATGGTCCCAGCCTTGTCCTGGTGCCAGTGGACATAAGAACCTATCGGGGTTCTGCTATTAGGCACCTACTTGTTCCCGATCCGCAGAGTGTAACAGTCGCCAAACGTTAAGGCCTGGACGGTCGCTCGGATGGGAGAGGTGGCTGATCTCCTACCTAATGTGTGTGCAGCTCCTGACTCCAAGCAGCAGTCTTCACTGTGTCCCCATCCTTCCCCCTTAGACTAGTGGGGGTATCTCGGTCTCCTCTGCCGGGGCCTACCAATTAGCCTCTGAGTTTCGGCAGACTGCAAGGACTTCGAAATTGGTAAGCACAGGCCAATCAAGACGGCCACCGCCTGACACATGACAAGGACTGAGAGGAGTGGGAGACCTTTAGTGGACTCTGGCAAAGAGCCAGAGAGTATTTCACCAAATTTGTCCCCAATTTTGGGCGAAGCTTGAACATCGAACCTGCCCTGCTACTCCTAGTGTTGGCCTCCAATACCCCTAACTGGTTATCAAACTCCATTTACAATCATCAAAGCAACAGCCACATCCTGACTGGGATTCCCTTGAGTAGCAAGCTGATTCAGTAATTCCTGGACAACTGCCTCCTCTTCTAGTCACCGACTGGGAGGATCGCACTGGCAAATTGCAGCAGTGCTGTGTTCAGGATACTTATTTGGGCTTGTATTGTGGCCGACTTCTGCAAAATATGAGACTGCGTCTGAGTCAGAATGGGGTCTGGGATGTCATACGATAGCTTTGTGTTCCCTATATTGGTGCCTGCTGTTCTGTTGTAGGTTGACATGGTCCCTGCAGTTGTGTCTCAGCCGACAGCCTGAAAATTGCTTTATTGATATGTGCCTCGGTAGAGGTTCCTATATTTTCTGTTTTGCATTTCTGTGCTTCTCTTTATCTCAACATTGCAGCTTCACAGTACTATATCTTTTGTTATATACCTAAAAAATATGCAGGTCATCTTGACAAGTTTTGCCTCAGTTCATATCTCTATTGCTTCTGTTTATACTATGTCATTATTCACTGTGTAACCACCTACTGCACTTCAAAATAAAGAATGACAAAAAAGTACACGTAAACTGAAATTGTGCATGTATACACATATATGTACTCAAGTTATATATATATATATATATAAATAATAATATACAAGATCCAGCGCACTCACCTATCCACTAAACAGCAACTTCAATGTTGAAAGATTTTATTAGTTTTTTTAAAAACACCTAATCTAGGCAAAAATAATGGGGGTTTAGTTACATTATATGATCATACATTGCATGAGCCTGCCACAACGTCAATGTACCCCATCTTTGGCAGGTCCTACACTAACAGCCTAATGTCTGCTCTTATGAGATTAACCTACTTACTTGGGGAAAAAAATTCCATCTGGGGCTCTCTGCAGTACAAGGCTAAATAGGGCCCTGGGATGAGGCACCTGTGACAGGGAGGGGTGCAAAACCAAGGAGTTGGCTAGACTCCCAAATATATATATATATGAAACAAGATGGGGTTGGTTGCACTCACCTGAACATGCATAAATGTGGGTGCTGCTGGGGGCCAAAAAATACAATACACAAGATCCAGAGCACTCACCTATCCACTAAACAGCAACTTCAATGTTGAAAGATTTTATTTGTTTTTTTAAAAACACCTAATCTAGGCAAAAATATTTATATATATATATATATATATATATATCTCTATATATATATATACACACACACAACTCATGTAGTACTTCTGCAGGCAGCCATGTGATTGTGATGTCATCGCGATCACATGACCCTGAAGGGCTAGATTAGCCACAGAGGAACTGTCTGGGTTGCCAGGCAGTCCCCCTGAACCAGATCACCCCAAAGGGTAATTATAGGAAGCTGGGGTGGTTGTGTTAGGCTGGGAGTTCTATGTTTCACTGCAGCATTAAATCCCACCTTTTCAAGATGGCATAGAATGCTCAGCGGCATTAAGAGTTTAACTGTTCATAGAGCTGCATTCTTCTGGATAGAGCACCAAGTGCTCACATTTCAACTGGAACCACTATTGCCTTCACTTTCCACATCCTTGGTATTTGTCCATCATCTCATAGTCCTTCTTCATGTTATGGTCAATGGATATTGCCATATCCACCACAACTGCAGTCTTTCATCCCTTGTCTACCACAACGATGACATGTTGGTCATTGAACATCATCTGGAATAAAATTTTCTTGACCCTGTCATTCTCAACTACCCTCTCTTGTACCTCTCATCTGGACCAGGATATTTTCCACTAATGAAATTCCTGGTGAGAGACTGAAGAGCTATCTGGAACCTCCATATCTCCATAACTTCACATCTGTTCATTCAGGAATAGTAACTCCTGAAAGGACAATCTCAGATCGATCCTTGTGTCCTTCCAGCTAGCTGTCATTTCAACAGGTGTCATTTCTAACACAGGACACTGTCACTTAATTTATTTATTCCCATGCTTGTCTCATTCTGAAAGTGACCACTCACCGATGGGCATCTGTTATCAACGCACTCACATGGTTTGGAGAAGAGGCCCTGTTTAGTTCTCTTATATAACCTCTCTCCTGCATAGGTATGATGCCCTTTTGTGGTTTCTGTTTAGCCCAGAAGCTAACTATTATTTGTGAATGGTCATTCTACGATTTGTGCTCAATTCTTCCCTGTGAGAAACATTTGATTGGAACATACCCATCACTAACTAAGTAAATAGAAAAAAATCTACAGAACAGAAGAAATAAAAAACTCATAGAGTAGTACAGCCAATATACATCAAATCACCGCTAATTAAATTGCACTCACAGACATAAATTGGTATGTCTGTGAGTGCAATTTAATTAGCGGTGATTTGATGTATATTGGCTGTACTACTCTATGAGTTTTTTTATTTCTTCTGTTCTGTAGATTTTTTCTATTTACATTGTATTGCGAGGACTGGGAGGAGTCCTATTTTCTCTACAGTCCAGAATTTATTAGGTATTTTTTGTACCTGTTTGTGTGCTTGATCTTTCTAACTGGTGATTAGTGTGTTTTGTATATCCATCACTAACTAAGGAAGTAAATGCAGGGTAAAATATGGTGGATCTTCATTAGCAACAGTGGCCAGTTTTGCAGCTGAGAAAAGGTAAATCTTTAAAACTTGTACAATAATTGTGTAAACCTAGTAAGTTTATTTTGTATTTCATTTGAAGCAATTAACGTATATGCATTACAAATATATGCATTTTGTACTTACACATAAATACACTCACTATAAATGTCACACTTTTCATTTCAGTGAATCTTGCACACACAGTAAATAAAGATTAAAACATATGTCATGACTGTGGGGGGTGTGGCCTGGACTTGGAGTGAGCTGGATGCGTTTGTGTGAAGCTCTGCTCCGACCACACCGTAGAAAGCAAATAAAATTGTGCAAAACCGGAGAAAACCCCATAAAGAAGTGCCCCACAGAGGTCTGGAGGTATGAAGGAGAGACCGATCAAAAAACAACAAAAGAAAGGCTCGGAAACAGAGGCCTCGGTGGCTGAATACTTTGCAGCCCCACGTGGCGGACCCGTGGGCTCCCAAAATGGCGGAGAGATCGCCGCGGACACCGCAGACAACCAGGCACGCCAGTAACAACGGATACAGCGCAAATCCTAAACACCTTAACGGGCGTGAAGACTTACCTAGCCGGAGAAATCGAACGCTCCACGCGGGTCCTACGGGACGAAATTCAAGCCATCGGTGACCGCACCACAAGAATTAAGGCCAAACTGGAGACTACCACAACAGCGCACAATACGGCGATCCACCAAATAAACCACCTATCAGCCAGAATGGTAGCAGCAGAACTGGCCATTGAGGACATGGCCAATAGATCACGCCGTAATAACCTGCGCCTTAGAGGCCTGCTCGAGAAATCAGGGGAAGGCCCAGTGGCTGAAGTGGTCACAGTGATTTGCCGGGCCTGCCAAAACATATGGGGTACATAGAAAGAGCTCACCGAGCTCTTCGTACCCGACGATTGGATGCAAATGTCCCGCAGGACATCATCATTAGATTTCTACATTTCCAGACGAAAGAGGCTCTCCTTCAAAGGGGAAGAGAAGGCCCAATCTCGTACCAAGGCACCGACCTGGCACTGTTTCAGGACCTAGCCCCGACCACCCTTCAACGTAGGAGGGAATGGAAGCCCATCACGGAGGCATTGCGAGCAGCAAACATTCGGTACGCATGGGGATACCCCTTTAAATTGCTGACCTTCCATAATGGCAGGACCCACATACTAAAACCTGGAGACGATGCCTGCGTGCTGTTCGCGGATCTGGGAATCCAAGCTCCACCGAGACTACCACCCACACTGATCGACAATGCTGACTTACAGCCCCTACGCGGAGACTGGCAGACCATCGGAGAATAAGGTACTGTGGACACACAACATAGGGGGATGGTTGATAGCTTCAGTAAAGAAAGGGCCCCTGGATCTATGGATGGATGGGGGAAACTCATGTTTGTGGGGTGGGGGGCACCGGGATGGGGAGACCAGAACTGCCGAAATGTGAGTTGATAAGTAATGATGTCCCGAACGGTTCGCCGAACGGTTCGCCGAACGGTTCGCCGAACGGTTCGCGAACGGATTGCCACGAACGGTTCGCCACGGACTCATCATTGAGTAAACTTTGACCCTGTACCTCACAGTCAGATGACACATTCCAGCCAATCAGCAGCAGACCCTCCCACCTCCTGGACAGCTCACTAAGAATGCAGCTTCACAATGAATGTAAAATGGATGCTGTCCAGGAGGTGGGAGGGTCTGGGAGGGAGGGTCTGCTGCTGATTGGCTGGAATGTGTCTGCTGACTGTGAGGTACAGGGTCAAAGTTTACTCAATGATGAGTCCGTGGCGAACCGTTCGGGACATCACCATTGATAAGCAATTTATAGGCACCAGGGATTTGGGTGAGGGACACGGGGGGAGGGGAGAAAGGAAAAAAAAAAAACCCAAACAAGCACTGGACTATTCAAGGACATGTGATAAGGCCCAGGAAGCAACGGGAGTTACGATGGGGTTGAGATTCAGACTTACGGTTGGGTAGTATTTAGAAAAATAATAATAATATATGCTATATATTGCCATAGTGACACAATTTAAATAATAAGCTTACCATCTACCACTTTAAGGCGAACTCTCGACCACCGACATATCACAGAATCTTGGAAGGGGATAGAGTGCCAATGACTCTGAGACTAACACCCCTAGAAAGGACACACGGGGATTGGGCACTTCATTATGTTTTATCTTTCTATTACTATGTGTACGTCAGTGATTGCCCATCCAAGACTGAGGCCCTTCCTTGGTGCCCTCTCAAAATGTTCTCTAAAAGTTATAATTGTGTTAAAGCTTGCATATTCTGACCAGTCAGACGAACACACATTAACCCTATGGTACATAGCGGGTACACCAGATGCCTCCTAAGACGATACCCTCTCCATACAGGAGTTGGACCGCCTTGGCCTGAGAAAGATAACCAACAAATCCGGTGATCACTCTAGGCTGTTATCCCGTAGCGATGTGACAGGGAGGACTTCCTGGAGGCAAAGGAGCCCAAAGTTACCTCTCTTCCCCCCGGTTGACTGGATATAAATCACACCTCCTCTTTAGCATGTGGGGGTACATTACAAGCCAATAAGACGACACCTTGGGCGCATAGGCATATCCCCACCATATCCAGGGGAATAGGGCCAATGAAACCTGATCGATCAACCTCTGGAAGGGTAAGACGGAGATCGGAGGAAGGGTATACAGTCAATACGATCGAATACGAAAGCCAGGGAAGGTTTTTATCCCCACCTCAATAAAATAAATAAATAAACTAGAGGCCCACGGACTCACTGTACCTCCATGAAGGATATATTATTCACTGTAAATATGTTTAACGTTTACACAGAACACCTGGTGGGCTAAAAGCTGGCCACGGTAGTTCTTATAGCCCCCACCACCCTGTTTCTGGAGAAAATCGTGGAGAAGCCCTCCCGCACTGCTGGGAACATCAATCTCCTCAATACACTGGGAACATCTGGTATACTGCACAACCTCACGGTGTGGTCACCCCTGTAGTACAGGTACCCAACCGTCACATTCCCCATTACTTTGGGAGAATGGATCTGGGCACCGCACCCCACACTGGACTGGCGACTTGTAAGTCCAGTCAAAACTTAATTCTTCTATTTTATTTCTACTCCTCCTTCAACCCCTTACCCCATCCCTCTTATGCGACAGGCCAACCAGGAGACAGTGAACTTACACAGAGGTCCCCTGGGCATCTCAGGGGAAAGACAAGGGAAAAGATACCAGACCAGGGTAAGCACATGACCCTACTGAAAAGATGTCTTTAAAAATTACATCTTTAAATGTCAAGGGGCTGAACGCCCCGAAAAAGAGGTGCCTAATGTTCAGAGAAACATTTCAACTGAGAGACCGCACCTTCCCCACCTCATACGAAGCTAAATCACATCGTAAGGATAACAGAGTGGCCATACTTATACACCACCAATGCCTGATTCATATGCAATCATCAGAATTAGACGAAGATGGGAGATACGTTATCCTGTCAGGAACCCTTTACTCCCACCAGATTCATTTGATAAATGTATATGCCCCCAATGCGCCCGTAACCGGGCCTTTTGGGAAAACTTAGCCTTGAAGATAAAGTCCCTCTCTCATGGTATAGTGGTGGTGGGGGGAGACCTCAATGCCGTACCGTGTCCAGCCGCGGACAGAAGCTCTAAAGAGGGGCAGCCGAGATCACATGGTAAAGGGAGCCAAGATAAAATGCTCCATGAATTTATCAAAGATACGGTTTTGATGGATGTCTGGAGGGCGCACCACCCTAGCGTCCGTGACTTTACGTTTTACTCCGCCCCCCATGGGACCTATTCCAGGACTGACTGCTTTCTATTAAACAAAGCTGGCATGGTCAGGGCAGTGGAGCCCAAGATATGATCTATAACGTGGTCGGACCATGCGGATATCTCTTTAACTTTAGGGAACCTTTGTACAGCATCCCCATGGAACTGGAGATTGAGCTCAGGCCTGCTGAGTGACAAGGCCATCCAGGCGGAAATAAGACAAGACATTAGAGAGTACTTTATCACAAATGAAACTGAAGATGTGACTCTAAAAACAGTGATCAGAGGAACATGCATCACACTAGCCACGAGGAAAAAAGCACAAAAGATGAAGACACTAAAACATCGCCTAGAAACGTTGAGACAAATCGAACAAAAACACAAGGCTACACCTTCTCCACAACTCCTAGAACAACTGAGAGAGGAAAGAAGGTCCGTATCCGAACTTTTACTGGATGACACAGCCAGGGCTATGGCCTGGACGAAAAGGTCCTACTATGAGAAATCAATAAAAATGGACACTATGCTGGCCAGAACCCTACGCCCCAGACAGACTCGGACCCCCATCACCACGATCAAACATGCGGACGGATCTATTAAAACAAACCCAACTGATATTGACGAAGTCTTCACAAGCTACTATGAAAAACTGTATAATCATACCCCCAGGGACTCAACGACACAAGAGGCAGCAAAGGTAGGCATGCATACATTTTTGAAAGACCTCAAATTACCGAAACTTTCTACAGCAGTTGCATCCCTTTTAAATGAGCCCATTACAATCGAGGAAGTTGACAGGGCGATAACGGGATTGAAGGTCAATAAAGCCCCAGGACCGGATGGCTTCGATGGATCATACAACAAAACATTTAAGGAGGACCTATCACCAAAGCTGGAAACACTATTTAACCACCTTATGGATAATGGAACCATGGGGGGTGAGATGTCCATGGCCAACATAATACTTCTGTATAAATCAGGCAGGGACCCCTTGTCACCAGACAACCTATCTCTCTAATCAACCAAGACATCAAAATCCTAGCACAAATCATAGCAGATCGTCTCAACCCTTACCTGAAGAAGTTGATACACCCAGACCAGGTAGGATTTATAACAGATAGACAACTTTTTGAAAACACCAGACAGAACATCAACCTTATCAGGAGACAGAAAACCGTACGCACGCCGACTCTATTGGTCTCCATTGATGCAGAGAAGGCCTTTGATAGGGTAGAATGGACCTATCTATTTAGCTTGGCTTCCCAGAAAGATACATAGCATTAGATACATAGCATCAATCAAAGCAATGTATAGCCAAGCCTCAGCCCAAGTCAAAATAGCAGGAATGGGATCCAAACCCTTTAGACTGGAGAATGGAACACGACAGGGATGCCCCCTGTCCCCTCTCCTGTTCGTGCATACGCTTGAACCCCTTCTACAAGCGTTGCACCACAATCCACGTATTAAGGGGATAAAGATAGGCGGCCAAGAGTTCCTAGTCTCTGCATATGCAGATGATGTTCTGTTGACCCTTACGGAACCACAAGAGTCCACTACAAGAAACCCTGTTGCTATCCAGGGCTTTTTCTGGTTACAAGGACGATTTAGATAAGTCCAGTGCCCTCCCGATGGGCATGTCGGTGGAGGACACAGCAGCATTGAGGGCTACATATAACATACCCATAGCACAAGAAGACCTGAAGTTCCTAGGGATACAGTTATCAGGGGACCCAAACAAGTTATACCATCTAAATTACACCCCACTTATACAAAGCCTAACACAAGATTTGGAAAAATGGCAAGACAGACCCATATCATGGATCGGACGTATACATACAGTTAAAATAAATATCCTCCCCCGAATATTATTTCTTTTTCAAGCACTACCAGTAAAAATTCTCAAAACCGATTTAGCTCACTTACAAAAAGCCATAGGGAACTTCATATGGCAAAATCGTCGCCATAGAATCGCCAGGAATATCCTATATAGGCATAAACAGAGGGGTGGTCTGGGCCTGCCAAACTTATATTATTATTACTTGGCGGCCCAGTTAGCCCAGGTGGCTATGTGGCATGCACCATTAGATGAGAGAAGGTGGGTGGACCTGGAGTCTCTAATGACGGGAATGGACTTCCCACAGTTCCATCTCTGGGTTCCCAGAGAAGATAGACCCATCATGAAAACAATGTGCCCCGCTATACTGAACTCACTACGAATTTCGGATGTCTCAGCACTCAAATACAAACTGGCCTCTTCCCCATCCCCACTGACTCCCTTATTGAGAAACAGGGCATTCCCCCTGGGTACGGCAGCAAAAGTCTTCAAAAACATAGAAAGGGTGGGAATAGAAAAGGATTTGCCACATGTTCGACAATGGGCAACTAGTCTCCTTTGACCACCTAAAACAAATAGCACATCTAACTCCCACAGACTTTTTCAGGTACTTGCAAATTAGGGACTATGTACAACAACCTCAGGTACTGCAGGCTGCCAAGAGACCACAGACTTTCTTTGAGAGGATGTGCCTGAAAGAAACGGCTTAATAACTAACCTATATACACATATAAGTTCAGAAACAAAGGAATGGGGTACGCTAGCCTACACAGAAGCCTGGGAAAAAGATATAGGGGAAGTACTAGAGGGAGTAGAGTGGAGAGAAATTTGGGAAGCAAACACATCACTATCTATATGCGTAACCCTCCAAAAACAGGCGTATAAAACAATGTTTAGGTGGTACACCACACCCGTAAAACTGTATCATATGAAACAAACACCTTTGGACACCTGTTGGAGAGGATGCGGTCTCAAGGGTACATTCATTCATATGTGGTGGGAATGTCCCCAAGCACAATCCTTTTGGGTAAACATACATAACCTCATAAAAAGAATCTTTCATAGAGCGCCACAACTAAACCCTTGGACATACCTACTTAACAGATCTCTAGACGACTGGACAAGGAGGGAACAGAAATTGATCCATAAGATTACATTAGCCGCAATAAGAGCATGGCACAGACATGGCTCCAAACCACACCACCACCGATTCAGAGGGTCATTTCTAATATAAAAGAGGTATACCTAATGGATAACCTGACCGCCCGACTAAGATGGACCATGACCAGCTTTGATAAATTATGAGACCCATGGCAGAACAGTGAACTGGCAGACTGAGGGATGTCTTAGACCCCTTGAGACAAGAGTAGGGACCATACGAGACCAAGGAAGGCAAGTAACATCCTCTAGAGGACCCTACACATTGCGTAACGGAAAGGCCTGATGCTTAACCCCCCCCTTTTCCCTCCCCCACCTCTCCTATACTCTTTTCTTCGATTTTCCTATTTTTTTATTTTATTTTATTTTTTACAACACATATCTAATGTAGTACACCAACTTCCAATGTAGAGTGAGCTAAATGGAATCAGCCAAAAAGCAGAACAACCAACGGATGTCAGAACCTGTCCCCTTACACGGGGAGGCAAACTATAAGGAACACATAGGGTTAACGGAATCCCACTTCAAAAGACACCCGTATTGCATCATTGAATGTGTGCCAATAGGTAGGGCGGGATACTTATTTAAGAAGTATATTAATGTTTTTTGATGTTATGTTATTTTATTAAAAAAAAAGAAAAATAGAAAAATCCCTTGACAAGTAGCCAAACGAGCCTATTGTTATGAAGATTGTTGGATTTGCTACGTAATGACACCTGTATAAATATGTTCAATTATAATGTGGACCAACGGGCTTCTGCGCAAGCCTTATCGCTTATGTTTTTTTATGCTACTTTTGTCAAGATGAAAAAATAAAGTATATATATATAAAAAAAAAAACATGTCATATATATTTATATTTAAGTAACATTCTACACACCATAACTACTACAATGGGTTGCCCTGGTGCCCCTCCAATGTAAGAAGTCAAACCATTTACTAACTGTCTGACTTATTATAGGAGATCTCTTCATGTCTGACGATGCAATGCTTAGCTAATTGGAATAGGGCAATCAGCTTACCCTCTAGGTACTTGCTTAGGAGCTTCTGATTTTCCTTCCAATAAAGCAAATGTTTGCAGTGGCACTTGGGTGATTACAGGTCAGAAATCAACCCATTAATAAAAGTTTTGACTTCTACATTGGGTGAGGGGGACTCCTGGCACAATAACCCCTACAGAAATATCTAATAGTTATGGTACTTGTTTTCAAAGTTTTTTCCTTTAACTTTTGAAAACAAGGTTCTGTTAATATGTGCATTAATACAACTCTTGCCTCTGAATGCCAATCAAAACTCTGCCAAGTGTGCTTCCATTTTAATAATGGGTTCCTCAGAGACGAATGATTGTGTTGACCATAAGACTCTTCTCTTAATTACCATTCAATGGGACCAGTAGCTGTTCTAGGTTGTTTTAAAGTGCAAGCTCCAAATTTATATCTGCATGTCCTCACACCAATCATGTACATGAACATTTGATAGTATGTTCATATAATATATTTATGAATCACTATCTATTGAACCTACTGTTAGATCTACAGTGCAAAAGAAACAGTCCAAACTGATTAAGAAAAAGCTTAAGAGAGGAATAAAATGTAAGACAAAAAAGCTTTTATATTTGTGTGTTTATAAACTTGATAGGCCGACAGGCAGATCGATAGACAGACAGAACGATAAATAGATAGATAGATAGCTGTGTGCATGTGTTTATATATTTGGTAGATAGGTATATGTCTATATTTTTGGTAGATAGCGGTGTGTTTATATATATAGGAGACGTGTTGCAAAAAATGTATTTTTCATAACAAGTCATCTTCTACCTGTTCTGCTGTCCAGAAAATAGAGGAACAGTGTTAGAATGTAATACTCCATATGAAGTAAAGTTTGTCACAAAGTGACTTTTTTTCTGAACCAGTGATTCAGAATGCATGGCAACCAATTTATTCACTGGGAATAAAGGAGAATTGTCTCATTACTAGCTGAATCACAGTCTATGAATAAATCCTGGCAGAATAGCCCTGATTTATATACACAAAATGTCTGAAATGTATTTAAGCCAATCATAACTTGATGTATGGAATTTCCTCTATGCTGTACTCCCAGGACATATTGAAAGATATATTGATGCAAATATACTACTTCTATTAAGTGAAAAATGAATGAAAACATTAATAGGAGGGAGTTGCGTGCAAATTTGAGTTTTTTATTAAATCACATGAAGTGTACTTAGAGTTTAATATCCAATTAATTTAATAGAATGGAGTAGGTTGTAACTGTACATAATTTTAATTTCCTGAACGAATAAAACGTTGAATTTCCTAACTTATTTTATGATGTATCCTGATAGCTCACAATGTAGATGATACTAAAACTTCATGGTTTTTGAAAGAATTGAATACCTGTTAAAATTAATATTACAATTGACATCAACATTTAACATCAACCTTAGGACTTAACAGTTTTCCTAAAAATAAAATCACATCTGCATAAGGTAATTTGCAAAACTAATAATGATAGGACCATACTATTCTTGAGGGACCAAACAATCCTGTCTATGCACAAATAATATAGCATATAGTATATGTCCTTTAAAAAAAACAAAAAAAACTATTCTTGGATGATAAATGATGTTGTCCCAGATAATGGTATATCATGCTAGCTTTAGTGTACCTATAATCTTAATTTTATTGATGACAGGAGGCGAATAATAGGAGGAACAGAAAACAGAAAAAACAATGTTGTGAAATCAAAGTCGAAGGGCATAAAGAATACAACGATGTCATCCATCCTAGAAGAAATGGCAAACATGGCACCATGGACGGACTGTAAACTGAAACGAGAGAAACAGAATTGAAAGAGCTGGTTAGATAATAAAATGTACTCTGAAATAACATGCAGACACCCTGTGCAAGACCCATTATTACTGTAATATACAGAGATCCCCAACCCTTCTACGTAAAAAGGGCTAACATGAACAAGCAACAGGTAGCAGAAACAACAAGCAGATATACCTGATTACCCCTAACTTCTGACAACTAACCAAACAAGGGAGGGATGAAAAACAGGAGGGAAATATTCGCCTCATGTCATTGATAAAATTAAGATTATATGTACACTAAAACTAGCAAAATCTACAATTTTATAACATGACAGGAGGCTTCATATTTGCTGTTTTAACGCTCAGCCAACAAAGCCAACGATGCTTGATTCGCTGGTAAATAATTCGGGAGATAAATAGATCAATCCCGAATGGACCCTTCAACTACGAGATGTGACGGTAGATCGATTGATGAAGATGCCAGTCCTTGGTGTTCCTCAAATCATGGAAAAAATCCAACCTGCTGTTAGATCCAATGTACTTGGGAAGTTGTAACCTGGTTCCATCAAGACGGGTGATGTACTGTAAAGTCGTCATGTTGTCCATTCTCAGCCACACAATAGTTTGAAGAGCATTGGTGGGCTTGGACCTGTGAAAGAAACTTTCACCAGGTCTTGACCCTTGATGTGGAAGGCAGCTCCTCCGATCATCCCAGGGACCCAGTCGACGTGGTCGCGCAAGCAGTTCCACAACCCCAAGCTTCGCGTCTGAGTTCACGACAAAGTCTGTAACAGGACCGAATGGAGCCTTTCCATTAATGGAGCCTTTCCAGGCAAGTGTGCAGAGGGGAACCTCCAGTACTCAAAGCGGATTGTGGAACCTGCGACTGTGGCAGACGAAGTACTCCTAAGTGCGTGTCTATCCAGAATCCCAGAATCCCTGTGGGGCGAGATGAGGATCGACTTCCTTTCACACACACAGACAGACATACTGGCACACACACACACACACACACACATAGACATACTGGCGCACTCACACACAGACATACTGACGCACACAGACATACTGACGCACACACACACAGACATACTGACACACACAAACACACAGACATACTCATACACACACATACACCCAAACTTTACACTTTTAAAACCAGTAGACAGAGGCTGAGTAAGGGGACATGGGCTGTAGTGGAGGGTATAAGCTGTAATTGGGGGTTTATGAAATGTAGGGGGGAATAGGGGCTGAAGTAGGTTGATGGCTACAATTTTAGAAAGGGGCTGTGGTGTGGGAGATATGGGTTGCAATTGGGGGAGAGGAGCTGTAGTGTGGATGTTATGGGGCTGTGGTGGGGGCATGGGGCAGGAGCTGAGAGGGGGAAAGGAGCAGGGAAAGGGTGGGACAGGGGCTGAGAGGGGATAGGGGTTGAGGAAAGGGACATGGGCTGAGGAAAGGGACAGGGGCTGAGGAAGGGGGACCGGGGCTGAGGAAGGGAGACAGGGGATGAGGAAAGGGGACCCTTTCATACACACACACATACACACACACACACACAGCCATACAAACACACACACACAGCCATACAAACACACAGACAGCCATACACATACACAGCCATACAGCTATACACATCTATACACACACAGACAGCCATATACCTATACACACAGACAGCCATACTCATACACAGCCATACACCTATACACACAGACAAACATACACATACACAGCCATACACCTATACACAAAGACAGCCATACACACACAGGGTGCGGACAGGCAGTGAGGGAGTGCTGAGTGTAAGCTCTCCCTGCTCATCTCCCTCGCGCCCCGCAGTAATGCCGGGAGCCGGAGTGAAGTCATTTTCTGGCTCCCGGCATCAGTGCAGGGAGCTGAGCAGGGAGAGCTTACACTCAGAGCTCCCTCGCCGCGGCCTGTGGGCCACATAAATATTAGTTGTGGGCCGCATGCTTCCCGCGGGCCACGTGTTTGACATGGCTTCCCTAGAGGAAAACACACTTTATACAGGATCTAAGCTGTAGTAGTTTTCTTTTTAGACAATATCCACATGGATTCATGTTTAATCAATTGTAAGAATGGAAATACATTTATAGTCATATTTTGGCAAAAGTATTCATACTTATAAATTCAAGTAGTTAATCAAATGAAAGTGTATTCTGCATAAACCAGAAATAATGACATTTCATTTATCACACTCTTTGATGCTAGGTCTCATGAAAGGGGCCTTGGTTACAGTAATTGCTAACTCAAGTGAGAAATCTAAATATCATGCTCTGAAGGATTTAAGAGCTTTTGTAAACGTTAAACGTTTTTACATGGCAACTTTTTGCAATATATATATATTTTCTTTAATATGCAATCAAACCTTATATAGAGTAATGTCTTTTCTTAGCTGAAGGTTATTTTTGCAATTAGAGGGAGCCTTTGGCATAAGGATTCCTCTAAATCTGAGTGTTTTATTTATATGTAAGTCCAACCGCTGCCCTACCTCAGTCTGATAAATGCTTCGGCATGGAACAATGTGAGGAGGAAAACTCAGATTGGAGTCTTTCATTTCATAAAGATCCAGAACTATTTAATTGCTCAAACATTTTTATTGATATAATATTGAGTAAATACATTATTACACTTTGTTCCTTACACAAAATACACTGATATATATTGTTGTTTAATAAGAATTTAATAATTTCACTCTCTACATTGCAAACACATGGTTATCTTAATTCTCTAATTTAATGGTGTACATAGGAACTCCTGGAAATTATAGATGTATTTTCTAAATATCCTGCTTAACTATCAGTTTTCCATTTTACTGTACACATACACTGGGAATTGCCTCCTGTTGGGGACTTTTATCAATTATCAATTTATTTAAAGTTGTACGAAAATATGAAAGGAGAGAAGTCACGAATAGAATGTTCCTGCTGGTTCCACCAGTTTCTGTGGAGATTGCCCCCCATTTAGAACTTTAGAAAACATTTTAGACCAGAACATTTTGATAAATCTCCTTTTTTTGTAGGGAAAGGGATAAAGAAAGTTTAAGAAGTAATTAAACTCTACAAGAAGCTTTTTCATTCCAATATGATTGAATTTCCATTAGTTGACTATGTTCATTTGTTATATAAGGTTACAAATAACAGACAGAAAAGCAGAGAGAGAGAGAGAGAGAGAGAATGTTTCTTGCCTTCCTGAAAATAGTGGGCTTTTATGGCAGTATTGAACGTCCTTTAGCTTTGGTGCTAGCAGGATTAAATCCTTGCATCCACCAGCGAGATCCAGGTATCATTTCATAACTTGGACTTCCCTCTGTCATCTTTGGCCATATTTAGTGGCCCCAGACCAACAGGTGAGCTGTATGCTGTGCTCAACGTGATCACAGCCCTTTAAATCCTTTTAAATCATTTTGTGTGAAAGTTTGCATTCAGCCTCTTTAATTATTTCAAAATGCTGCAGGAGTCTGAGCTTGGCCCAGACAGAAGGAGGGAAAAGGCCCTAATAAGGCCTCCCTGCGTGCAACCAGTGATTGGCTCTGGTTTGTTTCTGCTGCCCAGCACTTATCACTATGCGATTGACAGGGACAGCATGCAGGAGCACAATGTGCTGTATAGGCTGGGAGAGCAATCTTGTCAATTGCTACGGTTACTTTCTGGGTTAGTGTAGACTTTAGAGTTAGTGTTAGGGAAGGGTTAAGGTTGCTGTAGGGTTAGTGTAGTGTTAGTGCTCATGTAGGGTAAAGGTTAATACTGGAGTATGTTTAATGATAGTGTTGGGTTAGGGATTGTGTTTGATTAAGGTTAGGGGTATACAGTTGAGGGCTAGGAGTAAGGTTGGTATAGGGTTAACATTAACTACCACAACTTCATTTAAATTCTAGATGAGGCATTTAACAATCAGGAATGATAAGTGAAAATGTTTTAGGTTTTTTATTCTCAATATGAGGCATTTAACAATATACAGATGCAAGAAAAGTATGTGAACCCTTTGGAATGATATGGATTTCTGCACAAATTGGTCATAAAATGTGATCTGATCATCAAATCCATATCATTCCAAAGGGTTCACATACTTTTTCTTGCAGTTGTATTTTGAGTTTTTTTTCTTTAGTTACACGTGATATGTAAACATTTTATAATCAAAACTGGGATTTTTAAATATATGCATTTTTACCATTTTTTGATATTTATTTTTTTTTAGGTATATATATAGGCTATTCAAAGAAAACCATCTCTGTCCTTAAAAAACATTAGATTATGTGTGTGGGTGCACTCAAAGACAAACCCTTAAATTGAGGTGGAACAAAGACATAGATATAAAAAAATAAAAAACAAAAAGCTTAAGGCATCATGTCACTAAACAGTGTAATTAAAAACTAATTAAAAAAATGCAGAGTTTATTCAAATTTGTGAAAATTGAATAATGAGAGCTAGTGGATGGAGCTCTGTTAAGAAAAAAATAGCTTTGGGTGGGGTTATTATTTTAATAAATGGGTAACCTAGTATTCCTTCAGCTCCAAACCATAAAGGAAGGAATGGCTAGTAATACAGCAAAAGGGAAGAACCCAGTGTCTCTCTCAGCCAATGACAGGCAAGTCACATAGCTTCACAGGCATATTTTTTGGAAAATTAGAATCACCTATTGAAGTTCTCTGATTTGTTGGCTTACAAGCCAACCAATCAGAGTGCTGTATGGAGATTTCAATGCATGGGAAAGCATTTATAAGTTTTTTTTCCCCTATTGAAACCTCATTCTATGTGAAGCCTCTGCAGGGCTCACATTGAGCCCTATTGCATGGCAGGTGGGGGCATAAGGAAGTCATTGTATTTCCTATATACTCATTCTGGGTTCATATTGACCCCCAAAGCTTTTTTTGTGAATGTTTTTAAAATATCTGATTCATCCTAATCATTTCCTATAGATGAAGAGATTTGGATGAACCAAAAAAGCAATTAAACAAAATTCGATCTGCCAATTAAAAACATTTTTGGGACAAAATTATTTTGATAAGAGGTACAAGTGGTTCCTGTCTATGTCCACTGCTATTTATAGAAAATGTAGAGGGAGTAGATCTGTAGTGGAGTTAGACAATGTTAAAGAAATAAAGTGTCTAAAACTCAAAACTGCTTGGGATTTATATATAATGATCCAAAAGAGCAAATAAGAATAATTAGATCAAGATTTTGTCATGGGCCAACTTGATTGTCTAATACATTTCCTATTAATAGTAGTTAGTACAAAAATATTCAGAACGTTATACATAGACCTGTTCAAATGTCAACTGGTTAAAGTATAACAGAAAGTGGTTGGTTGAAGGTGGATGCAAAGTAGATTCTGCTTTTTGCTTTTGTAGCAAGAATTCCCAGGTCTTAAATTGCAACAGACATTCCTTTTTGCGGACCCCTTCTAGGATTCTAAAAAGGACAGCATTCAGTAGAAACAGTCCTTAAGATTTCATGGTAATAGGTCTTTCTAATAAAGCAAATCTGTTGCAGTTATAGGCATAGCTACTACCACCTGGAGCCCATAGAAACATAGAAACATAGAATGTGACGGCAGATAAGAACCATTCGGCCCATCTAGTCTGCCCAATTTTCTAAATACTTTCATTAGTCCCTAGTCTTATCTTATAGTTAGGATAGCCTTATGCCTATCCCACGCATGCTTAAACTCCTTTACTGTGTTAACCTCTACCACTTCAGCTGGAAGGCTATTCCATGCATCCACTACCCTCTCAGTAAAGTAATACTTCCTGATATTATTTTTAAACCTTTGTCCCTCTAATTTAAGACTATGTCCTCTTGTTGTGGTAGTTTTTCTTCTTTTAAATATAGTCTCCTCCTTTACTGTGTTGATTCCCTTTATATATTTAAATGTTTCTATCATATCCCCCCTGTCTCGTCTTTCCTCCAAGCTATACATGTTAAGATCCTTTAACCTTTCCTGGTAAGTTTTATCCCGCAATCCATGAACCAGTTTAGTAGCCCTTCTCTGAACCCTCTCTAAGGTATCAATATCCTTCTGAAGATACGGTCTCCAGTACTGTGTACAATACTCCAAGTGAGGTCTCACCAGTGTTCTGTACAATGGCATGAGCACTTCCCTCTTTCTACTGCTAATACCTCTCCCTATACAACCAAGCATTCTGCTAGCATTTCCTGCTGCTCTATTACATTGTCTGCCTACCTTTAAGTCATCAGAAATAATCACTCCTAAATCCCTTTCCTCAGATGTTGAGGTTAGGACTCTATCAAATATTCTGTACTCTGCCCTTGGGTTTTTACGTCCAAGATGCATTATCTTGCACTTATCCACATTAAATGTCAGTTGCCACAATTCTGACCATTTTTCTAGTTTACCTAAATCATTTGCCATTTGGCTTATCCCTCCTGGAACATCAACCCTGTTACATATCTTAGTATCATCAGCAAAAAGACATACCTTACCATCAAGACCTTCTGCAATATCACTAATAAAAATATTAAAGAGAATGGGTCCAAGTACAGATCCCTGAGGTACCCCACTGGTGACAAGTCCAAGCTTCAATATATTCCATTAACTACAACCCTCTGTTGCCTGTCACTCAGCCACTGCCTTACCCATTCAACAATATTGGAATCCAAACTTAAAGATTGCAGTTTATTGATAAGCCTTCTATGTGCAACAGTGTCAAAAGCCTTACTGAAATCTAGGTAAGCAATGTCTACTGCACCACCCTGATCTATAATTTTAGTTACCCAATCAAAAAAATCAATAAGATTAGTTTGGCATGATCTCCCTGAAGTAAACCCATGTTGTCTCTGATCTTGAAATCCATGTGTTTTTAGATGTTCATCAATCCTATCCTTTAACATGGTTTCCATCACTTTCCCCACTACTGAAGTAAGGCTTACTGGCCTATAGTTGCCCGACTCCTCCCTATTACCTTTCTTGTAAATGGGCACAACATTCGCTAACTTCCAATCTTCTGGGACTACTCCTGTTAACAATGATTGGTTAAATAAATCTGTTAATGGTTTTGCTAGTACACCACTAAGCTCTTTTAATAGCTTTGGGTGTATTCCATCAGGTCCCATTGACTTATTTGTCTTTACTTTTGACAGTTGAAATAGAACCTCTTCCTCTGTAAACTCACGTGTAATAAATGACTCATTTATCCTTTTTCTCAACTGAGGTCCCTTTCCTTCATTTTCTTCTGTAAATACAGAACAAAAATATTCATTGAGGCAGTCAGCCTGACCTTTATCCTCTTCTACATACCTTCCTTCTTTTGTTTTTAATCTAACTAATCCTTGTTTTACTTTTCTTTTCTCATTTATGTATCTAAAAAAATGTTTTATCCCCCTTTTTTACTGACTGTGCTATTTTCTCTTCTGTGTGTGATTTGGAAGCTCTTATAACTTGCTTAGCCTCTTTCTGCCTAATCTTATAGATCATTTTGTCTTCCTCACTCTGGGTTTTTTTATAATTCCTAAATGCTAACTTTTTGTTTTTAACTATTTTGGCCACATCTGCGGAGTACCACAGTGGTTTCTTGAATTTTTTGCTTTTACTGACAAGCCTAATGCAATTTTCTGTTGCCTTCAATAGTGCAACTTTTAAATAATCCCATTTTTCTTGGACTCTATTTAAATTGCTCCAGTCTGATAATGACTCCTCTACCCATATTTAAATTTTAGAAAAGTCTGTTTTTCTAAAGTCTAAAACTTTTGTTTTTGTGTGGTGTGACTCAGTCACTGTTCTTATATTAAACCACACTGACTGATGATCACTGAATCCTAAACTTTCACCTACAGTAACATCTGATACCAAATCTCCTTTTGTTAACACTAAATCTAGTATGGCCTCTTTACGAGTTGGCTCCTCAACAACTTGTTTTATAGACAATCCCAGTAGGGAGTTTAGAATATGTGTGCTCCTGGCACAAGTAGCTAATTTTGTTTTCCAATTTACATCAGGAAGATTAAAGTCACCCATGATGATAACTTCCCCTTCATTGTCATTTTAGCTATTTCCTCAACTAGTAGATTATCTAACTCTTCAATTTGTCCTGGGGGCCTATAAATCACACCTACACGAGTTACTGTGTGATTACCAAATTCTAACGTAGCCCAAGCGGACTCTATGTTTGCCTCACTAACTTTTATTAGGCTAGATTTTATGCTATCCTTCACATACAAGGCCACCCCTCCCCCTTTCTTGCCTTCCCTATCTTTCCTATATAAAGAGTACCCTGGTATTGCTATGTCCTAGTCATTTTTCTCATTGTGCCACCCTATTATGAATGAGCACATCAAAAGGAATAGTGTTATGGGAGACTGTATGTGTATTAAGTGCCTTTTTTTTTTCCATTTAACAATGATTTGATTTTTGAATAACCCAGCCAGAGACTTTGTCATGTACCAATTTTGAAAATACTTCACCAAACAAGAAAATAAGTGAGGCCCGACCAAAGCGCATACAATGATACTTTGACATGTAAAAAAAACATGATAAAATGCAGGGTAATTGTTTCAGACATTAGTGAAGCCCATGAAAGAGGGTCATTTCAAACCTAAAGCCCTTTGAATTTAGTACAATGAGTTACACATTCACACTTAGCACAAGTACATATGTTGGAACATGCTGCATAATGCCCTATTGTCAGTGTGTTTGCTTAGCAAATTGGCAGGCATATGAATTAATGCAACAAGAGGAGGCTGTTTGCAATGATTTCTGGTGACATTAAATGCGGTGTTCTGGTAAAGTGACTGAAAGTACGTTTTTGGATAGGAAAGGCATGTGGACACAAAACCTTTGTCTGTATATAATTTAAACTAGATTGCTGAAATGACGAAGACAATCTAAATGGGAGCAACAATTCCAATACAAACCACATGTTGTATGTACAAACAATGTGCTCACACTCCAGCTGGCCCTGAACAGAAAGGGCTCCGATCTGTATTGTGGTTCCCAAATCCAAAATGTGTAACTCATAAGCAGTCTAACTCTTCCCCAGTCATTGTGTGCTCCTAACATGTGAAAGTGTTCAATTACTTTAAATTGTTCCCGGATAGAAGAACTTAAAGTCAAAGTTCCCATTTTTGCAATAGCATCAAGTTATACCAATGTAGTATAGTGTTTATTTCAAAAGTAGTGTTTATTTAAAAAAAAATACCTGGTACAAAACATAGGAAAAGGTGAACATTATGCAAAACAAGTTCATACTATGTCATCTTACATAGAATAAGTGAGTAATCTGTAAGGTACAGAACTGTGAACGGAGAGAAGGACTGGAAATTATGGAAGCTCACAGAAGTAGTGGATATAGTGTTTACCTGTATGGAATGGAGTGGAGGAGAAGTCTTCCTGCATAGGATAAAAAGGACATCAGGAAGAATGGGAAGTGTGCTATGAAGTAATCCCAGTTCCCAGAGTAATAATTATGCCATATCAATGATCAAAAGACTGTAGGTAGCCTGGGTGCCCTCATTTTATGAAAATACTCTAAAGTCCCACCCAAAATAGATGCCAGCTTTTCTATTCTTAAATTACTACAAATAATGAAACTGAAGGAAGGCAGACACCCTACTAAATCTGTCAATCTAGCTGTAGAACACACAAAGGAAACCTATTCTTCACCCATCTCAATTTAATCTATGGAGTGTGATTGAATATGGAGGGTAAAACAAGGATCTGTTCTTGGTCCCCTTCTATTCTCTCTTTATACTGCCTCTCTTGGCAAACTCATTAACTTATTTGGATTCCGCTACCATCTGTATGCCGATGACACCCAGATATATCTCTCCTCCACTGATCTCTCCACCGCGGTCCTACAACGTGTCACTGCTTGCCTTACTTCAATCACTGATTGGATGTCCTCCCGCTTTCTGAAACTCAATCTCTCTAAAACTGAGCTTCTCATTTTTACCCCTCATAGTGCTGATCCTACTCCTTCTCTTTCCCTGCAAGTTGATGGTACTTGCATCAGTCCATACTAGCAAGCTTGTTTAATTGGTGTTAGCTTTTATCCTGGCCTCACCTTTGCGCCACATATCCAGTATGTTGCTAAAACCTGTCAATTCCACCTTAAAAACATCGCCCGCATCTGACCCTTTCTCACGTGGAATGCTGCCAAGGAGCTTCTTCATGCTCTGGTAATCTCTTGCACGGATTACTGTAATTATCTCCTAGTTGGTCTCCCCAAAAGTCGAACTGTCCCGCTACAATCGGTAACGAATGCTGTTGCCAGGCTGATCTTTCTCACCCGTCGCTCCTCCCATAGCTCGCCCCTCTGTCGATCCTTACACTGGCTTCCTGTATCCTATTGGTGTCAATTCAAAATACTAACCCTTACCTATAAAGCTCTAACTAACTCTAGCCCCTCTAACATTTCTTCTCTGATTCATAGATATGCCCTTTCTCGGTCTCTCCGCTCTGCCGGTGACCTTCTCCTGTCTGCTGCTCGCACCCTTACTGCTAACTCATGCTTACAGGACCTCTTGCGAGTGGCTCCCTTCCTTTGGAACAGCTTGCCTACCACCATCAGACTCTCCCCTATTCTTCAATTGTTTAAGAAGTCCCTCAAAACACATCTGTTCAGAAATGCTTATGGACTCCCAGAGTAACGTATCTATACTTATCCAAATCTGTCTTTTGCTCTCCTAAAGAGCCATTCTCCACTCTCACCTCCAGCTCTGCTACATTTCCACCTTGTTTGGTGGCTGTCACCCTTGCTGCTCTGTTGTGTATTTGTACCCCACTTCCTCTACGCTGTAAGCTCGTTTGAGCAGGGTCCTTATCAACCTATTGTTTCTGTGTCACTATATAATTTTCTGATTTATTGAAAACCCTACCCCCCTTCATAACATTGTAAAGCGCTGCAGAATTAGTTGGCGCTATATAAATACCAATAATAATAATAATAATATTTGGCTTTCCATACCTTAAGAATTTGATTCAAGATACCAACTCTCTATGAAGCTCTAAAAAACTCTACTCATGATTACGTTTCTTCACTAATTTATATCTACACCATTACATGGTCCTTCCGCTCTGCAAATGACATTCTCCTGTTCTCTGTTTGCAGTTATACTGCTAGTTCTTCCCATTCCCATTAAGCAGCCTGCCTCCACTCATTAGACTGTACCATAGTCTTCAATAGGGCCATCAAATCCTCCTGTTTTGCATTGTCTCAGATGTATTGTACCTTTGTCTTTTTACTTGTACCAATTGTACCCAATGTATAGCACTGCAGAATGTGTTGGTACTTAATAAATACAGTATAATAAGAATAATTAAGAAGAAGAAACCTTAACACATCTATTCAGGCAAGCTCATTGAGTCTCTGGGTACATTTTGTTCTTTAAATCTATCTGCTCCCTCTCTATTAACATAACTAGTTACTCCGCAGTCCACCTAGCTCTCTCACCTCCTAATTATACTTCTTCCCACATACTTACCTGGGACTTGCCAATGCCAATAATAATAATACTTATTCTAAATACAGGGAAATGCATATGAAACCTGAAATTATTTTATAAATCTATGAAATGTATGAATCAGAAAAATAACATCTGATTTATTCTCCAGTGCAAATTTAAACCACGTATACCTTGAGAGACTAATGAATATACTTGTTACTATGACAACCTGGGTGGACCATGCTCTGGCACAATTTGGTATAAATGACAAAAAGGTAAAATATATATTAAAATATTAAATACAGGGACAAACAAGCAAACACGCTACATTGAAAAACTGGCAACACAATGCCCAATGTATTGTAAGCTGTGGCTATTGCTGCCTTTTCCCTGAAATGGCAGTGTTTACATTAAAATGCCTGTAGGAACATACTATACAAGCCAGAGTATTAAGCTGTAGTTGTTCTGGAGTCTATAGTGTTCCTTTACGCTGTGACTGTTGTATTCTATTATTTCTTTATATATAGGGTAAGCCTTCAATTTATTATTCCACAAGTAGTAGGTTATTAAAATGTATGTGCAGCTGCATAGAATACTTTTACAGTATTTCAATCACCAACATGTCAGAGTAATTTTCAATATTTGTCAGTTATGCCTGAAAACAGATTTCACAGCAGATCCCTAAATGCATACAGAAGTTAAAGATGCCCAACTTAAAATTTTCATTTAATAATTTGTAGATACGTAGACTCTACAACATCCTGTGGCAAATACATGAGCTTCTTTTCAATCCTACGATTAACTAATAAACAATAAATAAATGATAAACACTACAAATTAAAGCCATTGTTCTATGTGTTAATATGTAAAAACCGAGTGAGTATATTAATAAATAAAACTATTGTGCCCAGATAGTAAGTATTCAGTAAGCATTCACAGAAGAGCAGTGTCATTAAACATTGTCTAAATATGATGCTGCTGAAAATACAGCATATGTATACGGATAGTGTTTACTTTTGGAATGAGGATGCCATTGAAGGTTTGGGGGATAAACATTTAGACTTTTTAGAAAGATGAAATAGAGGTAGCAGACTGGATGTCGGGAGGGAACTCATTCCAGTGGGAAAGTTCTAAGGGGAAAATGAGCAGAATTGTAAGGCAGCACATGGGTGTGGGAGTTGGGTAAGAGAGGTTGAGTTATGGGAGCAGAGAAACAGTTGGGAGATGAGTAAGTAGAGGTAGGGAGGAGGAAGGATATCAAATGATTTAAACACGAGAGTAAGACATCTGAAGAGAGACCACTGGTGTACTGGACACCAGTTGAGCTTTTAAAGAAGGGGTTATGCATGAGCAGATTGGGACATATTAAGGAGTATGTGGGCAGCAGCACTATCGATTTATTGGAAATGGAAAAATGGAGTGTTGTGAAAGACCAAGCCAAGGGAGATACAGTAAGCAAGTCTTCTGAGGATGAGACAGTGAGTAAGGAGTTTTGCAGAAGAGAAGATCAGTAGAGGTGGATTTTCTGAATAATAAATAGGTGAAAGCAACAGACAAAAGAAGCCACAGCTATGTGTTTTTCAAAGTGTAATGAGCAGTTTCAGATGACCCTGAGGTTGCGAGCTGTGGTTGATGGGGAGACAGAGAGGGGAAAGGTGGAGAGTGAGGTTTGGAATGGGAGGTGAGTTGGAGTTTGCAAGGAAAATAATGTGGGATCATATCTTAAGAGTCCTTCTTATATAAGAATACAATGATTGGTCCAAGCCATTTTTTGAGAACAAGAAAATGTAAGTATTAATCAATTTTATTACTTTTTTTTAGGTATAAATGTTAGGCGTAATCTATTTATATAAGAAAGGCCAAGAAACAATAAGTCCAGTATTCTGGCTCTCCTTTTATTTATAATAGTAAATTAAACTTCAGTCAAATCAAGACGTTGGTCTCTACCTCCTTTGTACTCGTTATCTCCACCTGCAATGTATGAAATGAAAGCGAATTAAGGCTGATTAAGTTAATTATTCTGTCAGTAGCCACTTGCTGTGCTGGAAATTCCCATGAAAATCAAAACAATTCATCATATTTTGTCATATTTAGCAATACACAATTGTCAAACACTTTCAACTCAGTTGAGCGATAATTATTTCTTGGCTGTAATATAACAAGCGGGGACACTAATGCTATGGAAACACAAAATAAAGCCTTCACAGGAAATGCTGCTAGCTCAGCTGGATAGATTTACACCTGACATTATTATATCAATGAAAAAACAATGTATTTGATCATGGAGGGAAGTATTTACATCTTCTTTTTTTAATTTCATGTGCCATTTTTAAGGTAACTCATTCTAAGTATCCATTTGCAGGAGGTGACACACTTTGTTCCGCATCCCACTGGGAAGATGACATCTTTAAGTGTTTGGTAAGTGTTTATGACGCCTTGGCAGAAGGTAATGTCTTAATGTCTCCAGAGTAATCAAAATGAGATATATTTCCCCTAAAACATTTTGTTCATATGGTTGATTTTTCCAAATTGTCTTCTTTAATAAAAAAGATATAATTTTATTACGAACAAAATGAAACATGAAAATTGGCTGCCAGTTGTACTTGTGAATTTTGAGCTAAATTGATTCACTGGGGAGAGATTTATTTCCTACATTTTGTGCCTATATTAGGAGAGATCTGAAGACACAAAGGCATTTAAAACATGGTTATTGTTCTCACCAAAATAATACGCTCACATTTTTACTAATTTTTTTCAGCTATGTGTGCTATACTATAATTCATTACAGCTATTGAGATATTTAATAAAATAAAGATAAACGTAAAATAGTTCTATGTGTTAGTGTGTTCTTTCAGGTTGCATATATGATCTTGTAGACCACACTCCGGTACCAATATTGCTACTTACTGGTGGGATCCCTTGAAGCTTGATTTTGGCCCCCATCTTAATCCCATCTGCACATCTCCACTTGGCAGAAGTAGAAAATTCTTTGTGTTTAAGTCATATTTCTGTTCTATTTAGAAGGTCTGTTTTATCTATCCATTCTGTACTTGGTTTTGTCATTAGAAACATAAAGTGTAGCTATAAAATTGCTGTTTTATTGTTCGCATCCACCGAGACATATACATAGAAATCTTTGACTATACAAATGCCACTTCAGGACTTAGTTTTAAGTTAAGTTTAGCTTCAGTGTATTATGGTCACAAAACATATTTCACTCCTTATTTGTGAGTGAATTACTATATTAGTTTGTCAACATTCTCCCAAGTACTTCTATATTAAAATAACTTTTTCAACAGTACCTGAAATTTACATATTTTTAAGAAAACCTATCACTCACAACTCTGTTAGCAAATACACTGACTACTACAAATACATACTGAAAGCATAACAATAATCCACTCTATACCTCCTTCCTCTCACTTTTTGTCTGAGAACTAGGACTTTCTCTTTCAAAGACAGCAGGCAGCCTCCTCCAACAGATTATTTCTATTTTCACAGCGCTCCCTCCTGCCTGTCACTCAATGTAGCATGGCCGGGGAGCATCTGTTTCCTGAACCCGGCCGCCGGATGGACTGACAGGAAGTGATCACTCATTGAGCACTTTCTGTCACTCCGGCTGGGTACAGGAAACAGAAGCTCCTGTACCGCGGTGTGCGTTGCCCGGCCAAGCTACATTGATAGGTAGGAGTCACAACAGGCAGGGAGGATCACTAAGGGAGTGGGGGGGAGAGTGAGAGGACACCTAAGTGGTTGGGGAGCGGGAGGACCACTAAGGGGTTGGGGGAGAGGGAGGACCACCAATGGGGGGGAGAGGGAGGACCACTAAGGAGGGGGAGAGGGAGGACCACAAGGGGAGAGAGAGGTTCACTAAGGGGAGAGGGAGGATCACTAAGGGGGGGTAAGGGTTTGGGGGAGAGGGAGGACCACTAAGGGGTTGGGGAGGAGGACCACTAAGGGGGGGCTACTAAGGAGGAGAGGGAGGACCACTAAAGGGGGGGAGAGGGACGGCCACTAAGGGGTTGGGGGAGAGGTAGGACCACTAAGGGGAGAGGGAGAACAACCGAGGGTTGGGGAGAGAGGGGACCACTTAGGGGGTGGGGGGAGAGGCAGGACCACTAATGGGGGGAGAGGGAGGACCATTAAGGGGGAGAGGGGGGAGTGAGAGGACCACTAAATGGGGAGCAGGGGTGGGAGTGGACCACTAAGGGGGTGGGGGTAGAGGGAGGACCACTAAATGGGGAAACGGGGGACTGGAGAAGACCACTAAGGGGGGGAGGGAGGACCACTAAGGGGTTGGAGGAGAGGGAGGACCACTAAGAGGGGGGAGGAGGACCACTAAGGAATTAGGGGAGTGGGAGGACCACTAAGAAGGGAGGAGGACCACTAAGGGGTTGGGGAAAGGGAGGACCACTAAGGGGTTGGGGAGAGGGAGGACCACTAAGAGGGGGAGAGGGAGGACCACTAAGAGGGAGGAAGTGAGAGGACCCCTAAGGGGGGAGAGGGAGGACTGGAGAGGACCACTAAGAGGTGGGGAGACCACTAAGGGACAGGGAGGGGAGAGGAACACTGAGGGACAGGAAAGAGAGGGGAGAGACCACTAGGGGACAGGGGGCAGGGGAGAGCTCTAAGGATGGAGGGGACAGCTCCAAGGTAGGGGAGGAGAGTACACTAAGGTACAGAGGAATAGGGGAGATAACTAAGGAACAGTGGAGATAACTAAGGAACAGTGGAGATCACTAAGGAACAGGGGAGATCACTAAGGGACAGGAAGGGAGACCACTGAGGGATAGGAGAGGGGAGTTCTGAGAGATGGGTGGGGAGAGCACTAATGGACTGGAGGGGAGGGAATATCACTAAGGGACAGGGGGCAAGGGAGAGCACTAAGGGACAAGAGGGGAGGAGAGAGCACTAAGGGATAGGAGGGGAGAACACTGAGGGACAGGAGGGGAGCACTATCAAAAAATAAAATAAAAGAGCTGCTCCCCTCTCAGCAACTATCCTACCCCACAAACCCACTCTTTCAAACTACACACATACACAATGCATCCCTGCACACACACAGAAACATACAATGCATCCCTACTCACACACACACCGAAACACACAATGCATCCCTTACGCACACAGACACACTGCTTTTCTTACACACACAGAAACAAAATGCATCTCTTACACACACTCAATGCACCCCTTACAGACACACCCTGTATTAAATTACATACACAGAAATACACCTTGCATCCCTTACACACACACACACCTCGAAACATACACTGCATCCCCTATACACACACTACATCCCTTACACAAATTGGTATCCCTACATACTACATTCCATAAGAACACACACACATTACATCCTCTACAATAACACATAACACATCCCCTTCACACATACACTCCACTCCACTCCCTGTGAGCGAACTCATGGGTGAGCCATGTAAGTGGACTTATGGGCAGGCCCTGTAGGCATACTCATGGTCAGGCCCTGGGGGTCCAGACCTTGAACTGTGTAAGGAGCCCCCAAAAAATGGAGCTGCTTCTTGCTCGTTGATTTTTTGTGAGCACTTTTACAAAGTCTCCAGAGAGCCTCTTCTACACCAGACCAGTGCAGTCAGACTGCAGCCTGAACCCATCATCCTCCTCTTGTCCTCATCTCATAGTAAGTAGGCAATCCAGTATATTATTAGTGGCACTAATCTCTAATTTACTTCACTATAGTCACCAGAACCACTACAGATTAATGTAGTGGTTCTGGTGTCTATAGCCTGTCCCTGTAGACTTTTTAATGTAAACACACTGCCTTTTCAGATAAAAGACAGTTTGTGCAGAACTGGTGTTGGCCCATATGATAGATCACATGGGTGGGGCATTGTGATGTCACATGATGGGCAGAACATATGGGGGGTGGCAAATTTTTGTTTGCATAGGGCGGCAAAAATCCTTGCACCGGCCCTGCCAAGTAAAGACAAAAAGAAATTGTGGACGCATCCTGAACAGGCATTTTGCAGGAATGGTCCTGCTGTAGTGACCAAAATTCATACATAATACAGATTAAGAAACAGCGCACACATGAAAATTCAGTTTTAACCTTTATAAGGCTTCTTAAAGTCACCTATCTGAGCAAACAAATATAGGGATTCACTTCCAACATATGGCCATGTTGTGTTAAGCCCACCACTACTTCACAGTACCCCAATATCGGTGGGTTCTATGCTAATTCCAACGTGGTACAAATGAAATAGTGCTTTTGCTAAAATAAGCTAAAGTGGATTCATCTGTTCCTTAATCTGTATTGTGTATGAATTTTGGTCACTACGGAAGCACCATTCCTGCAAAATGCATGTTCCGGATGTGCCCTCAAATCCTTTTTGTCTTTACTATGCAAGTCTGGAATCTAGATCAGATTTCCTTTGGGGCTAAGCAACCCATAAATCCCCCCCTGCCCCCCAAGCTTCAGATGCCCCTTTGGAAGTGACCACAGGCATATATTTGATGAGGTTTTGGATAGTAATGTCACTTTAATTTTAATTTTCATAGAGTAGATATATGACTTGTGAGTATATACTAGGGATGTTCATGATCCAAAAATTTGATTTGGTTCAGAAATTCGGGTAAGAAATTTTTTTTTGCACTTCGGCACTTCAGTTCAGCTCGGCACTTCCGAAATTCTGGACATCGGCAATTTGCACTTTGGCAATTCGGGACTTCGGCACTTCGGTTCGTCACTTTGGCAATTCGGGTCTTTGGCAATTTGAGACTTTAGCACTTCGGGACATTGGCAAATTGGGACTTCAGCAATTTGGAACTTCAGCACTTGGGTTCGGTTCGGCACTTTGGCAATTCGGGACTTCAGTACTTCGGGACTTCAGCACTTTGGGACTTCTGCAATTTGGAAAATCTGTACGGCACCCTAACCCTACCCTACCCCTAACCCTAAGCCATCCCTACCCTAACTCTAACCCCTAAGCCAACCTTACCCCTACCCTAACCCTTAGCCAACCCTACCCTAACTCTACCCTAACATTACCCCTAACCCTACCCTACCCTTAACTCTACCCTAATCCTACCCAAACCTAACCCTTACCCTACCCTTAACCCTAACCCTAACCTACCCCACCCAAACTCAGTCCTAACATAACACTACCCTAACTCTGAGCCAACCCTACCCTAACCATAACCCTAAGCCAACCCTTCCCTGACCCTACCCTAACCCTACCCTTACCCTACCCCTACCCTAACCCAACCCTAACCTAACCCTAACCCTATATTAACCCTACCTCTAACCCTACCCTAACCCTAACCTTACCCTAACCCTACTCTACCCTAACCTAAACCTAACCCTACCAATAACCCTAACCTACCGCTACCCTAACTCTACCCCTACCCTAACCCTACCCTAACTTAACCTTACCCTACGCTAACCCTGCCCTAACCCTACCCTAACCCTACCTTAACCCTATGTAACCCTACCCTAACCCTGTCATCATTCACATAATTTTCCCTCCCTCTCTTGTTTTGCCACTTTTCAGAAATCCAAAGCACTTCGGCACTTTGGCCATTCTGTACACTTCTGAAATTCTGGACTTCAGCAATTTGGCACTTTGGCAATTTGCACTTTGGACATTAGGAAGCAGCCGAATGTCCGAATTGCCCGAAATTCATCCGAATTCACATTCAGACCAAAACAAATTGCACATGTCTAGTATATATATATCACAGCACTATTACTTTAATTGTTTAGTTTTGACACTGCATTATTTTAATTGTATTTATCAAATTAATTTTGCATTATATATTTCCACAATGTTCTTACAACAGATTATTTAAATACACTTTAGCTTAATATAGCATGCACTGTTTAATTTGTCTCCCATGTTGGATTTAGTGTATGACCCACCGATATTGGGGTACTGTGAAGTAATGGTGGACTTAATACAATATGGCCATAAGGTGGAATTGAATCCCCATATTTGTTTGCTGAGATAGACAATTTTAAGTAGCCTTATCAAATTTAAAAATTAATTTTTACATGTGCGCAGTTCCTTAATCCGTATTACGTACCAACAGAAAAGTGACAGATCCTTTTAATAATGAATTCCAAGATCATCATATGCTTTGTAAAAATCTATTATGATCACAAAAAAAAAAACACACACATTGGATGTAAAGCAAATGACATTTACAATGTAATGGTAAGATTAATAAGCATTTTACCAGGGAAACTTATATATTCAAGAAGCAATATATTTTGAAAAGAAGAAAACTAGTGGTAAAATGACATAGGAGCAGTCAAGGTGTTTTCCAGAGAAGTGTTTCATTTAAGTAAGATACGTGGCAATTGGCAATAGAGGTTACCAATTCCGCCCCTCCCCCTCAAATAATAATAATAAAAAATAATAAATCCAAGAAACTAGTATGAAACTCTCACTTTTGCACATAATTAGTCAGCCCTTGCTCTCGGTTACATAAAGCCACTCCCTGACACGGATGATGTACTTATAATAAACATGCAGTAATACGCACCACTAAGTTTAAGTGACCCTGGATAACATCGGATTTTTGAAAGCTCTACCTTTTTCCATCTTCTCACAGTGTTCTGTTGTTGCTATGGTGATCTCCACCATATTCATATTGGGGATCTTTATGCTGTTTAGTTACCTTGTATTATATTTAGCATTTCCAAAATTCTCAAAAAATAATATTTTAAGAGAAATAGACCCTATAGTATATTGAGTGGCTTCACCTACCATCTGTTGTTATAAATCATTGTGTTTGGTTAGGTAGATGTTAACTCTCCCTGCAATACAGCTGTCTCTCATGTCTGAAGACTGGGTGGGGGAAAGTCTGTATCATCAGCCTACTTGCCAGGTGAACTTAGAAGACTATGTCCTGCAATCACATTAGTGAAGACTCATGACTTTCTGGCAGAATAGCGCATGCCTGGGTTGTCATCACTTTGGTATGAACTCATATGTTACATATTAAATTATTTGTGGAAAAACAGGTCAAGTCTTCCTACCTTTGATAAACACAAAAACATCATCCTTGTTGACAAATCTAATTTCACCAAAATGGTTGACATAAGCATATTAGATGATTATTTACATTTTCATAGCATGTAGGACTTAAAAAAAAAAAAGCAAGTGTTAAGATTAGCCTCCTAAACAAGGTTTAGGAATTAGGGCCCCCTGAGGCAGCGGCTGCTAATACTGCGGGCGGGCGGCGAGGGAGAGTTGTTCTCTGAGCTCATCCTGCTCGTCTACCTGGCAAACCCCACAGTGATACCGAAGATAGAATATGACGTCACGCCAGCTCCCTGCATCACTAAGTGGTGCATAAGGTAGCCAAGCAGGAAGATTACAGCTCTCTCACCGCCTCCATTGATCTGCCGGCATGCACTCCAGCAGCCCCATTAAGCACAGCTGCATCAAGCCCAGCAGGAGCCCAACTGGATCCCAGAAAAATTATCCATTTTACCTCTCCCAGTGGTAGGGAGGCTGGGTGGATTTAAATTAAAATTGAAAAAAAATAATAATTTGTGAGTGTGTGAGGCAATGTGTGTGAGTGTAAGTCTGTCAGTATCAGGGTGTGTGTGTCAGTGTATGTCTGCTAGTGAGTGAGTGTGACTGTCAGTGTATGTCTGTAAATTAGTGTATGTCTGATCTCCACAGATTTCCATTTCCTATCAGTTGCATCGGCAAAAGGTAACAGGCATCTTCTCTGATTTGTGTATCTTACATAAGCATCTGTTTTGTACTCTAATGCATGCACAGCTTATTTCAGATTAAGTGACCAGGAGCCAAAGACCAGGACTAAGAAGATGATGACAATGCTAAGGAGGGAGATATTCAGCAAATTAGATCTACCTTCATCCTCTTTAATCAATTGCCATATAAGCAAATGTGCCATTTTAGTGACATAGTAAACCTTTTTATTTTGGTTAAGGGTATTGAAAAACACCCTTTTATATATAGAGAGGAAATTAGGGGAGTCATTTAGAAATAATATTTTATCTGTGTCTTGGGATTCAGCAAGGGTTACAGCAGGTGTGGCAGAACTTATCACCTATTTATGTGTTTTCCCCTCATTTCGTTTGTTTTACCCTTTTTCCATTCTGGAGTACTTCATATGACCAATATCCATTTGTCTCCCGAACGAGGCACCTCTGTTCCCAATTAGAATGTTCACACCACCAACTTAAGTGGAAAACCGCAAGGGAAATGATTAATGCATGCTTCCCCTGGGTGGCCATCTTGTCTCCTGAATGTGGGCAGCAGTACTTGGTCATCGAGTGCCTAGAACTCTTTTTTGCTAGGCACTAGCACTCGCACCAGTAAAACTTAGACTGCTGTCTGTTCTATTTCCTGACCACCTATTAGAACGATGTTCAGGAGATATGAACTACCAAACAGGGGGAACATTTGTAAAAATTTGTGAAATGAAGAGATTCTCCTGCATGGTGTTCGCACAGGAACCCCACGTACAGAGACCGGCCAGGACACTCATTTTCCTGGAACTGTGTTGGGCTAGCGCCTCGTGTCTGGCCCGTCAAAACTTCACCTCGATGGCATTCCCGTTTCACCAAACTGATCTGAGTGATCTTTGGATATGTTATACACACAGATCGGGACTATCTGGGGATGTACTTTTTGTGGGGTTTCTGAGTATGGTGGGGACACTTTTGGGGTACTGTATATTTTGTATGCATTTTCTGTGCCTAAGACATAATTAGATTATATGTTTTTCTTACGCAATTATCTCTCAGGCACTGAGGATCTTGGGATCGAAACCCCTGTTTTATTGTATTGTAGACCCCATGTGGGGTCAGTGCATAAAAGCCATGTGTGGCCTGAAATAAATCAGTTAAATCCCAGGACTATATTTCGTCTGGTTACTGGGGGAATGGATGTCTGCTTACTTTAATGGTTCCAGAGTGGCTGAGGGAAGGAATTAGTGGAGGTAACTGGTCGGTTTACCCGTGCTCCGCTACAGCAGGCTTTATTGATTAATTGCTTAGACTAATTGCTTAACTGCTTGGATACCCTAGCCACACGGGCATGACAGACGTAGCCAAGCTTATTCATTTAGTATCAAGAAACTATTCATACATTGTCATTTGTTATGTCCAGGGGACCATGCCTAATGTTTGTTTGGCTTTGTCCAAAAGAACACCTGCAAATGTAGAAATAGGATGATAAATGACTCCTCAGATTGTGTTACTTTTCCATGGCACACGGGTCCAACTTTCCTCATACCAGGTTATGTGTGATTTGGCATTGGATACAAGTGGTTTCTGAAAGACAACCTTGACATAAACTCATTAAGCTCACAACATATACCTTTCATTGAAACATGGTCCAGAAGTGGTAATTTAATTCTGCGTTAATTTCTGAAGCTGAAGCTTGTTGCATCTGGCAACTCTGCTGTGAAGTATCTCTCTGTACCTGTCAGTGAACAGTGAGCTTTAGCAAGTTACCATTGTTCCTCTTGGCCAAGGCAGTTTATCCACGCACTAATTATTTTTGAAAGTACTGCTCTTGGCACTTTAAATAATTTTGCAGGTCTTCTGTTTGATGCACACGTTATTATTTGGGATTATTGTAAATCTCCTACTTGCTTTATGTTCCCTTGAAAACTAACGCACCAAAGAGAAAATTGGTGCGTTAGTTTTCAAGGGGCTGACAGTTTATAGCTTTTACTACATTTGTTCTAATGTCTTCAAAGATAATTTTCTTTTGCGTGTTATGTGTACATTTTTTTATCTACCCATTATGTAGACATATATTTACATATGAACCATTTATGTAATTGGCTATATGGATCCTTGACTCTAAAAGCTGGACCCTTATAACAGTTCAGTTTACATGATTTATTGTCACTGTCCTGTTCTGATGTAACAAGGGCAATGAAATTCAGTTTTAGCTTTAAACTCTTCCACGGAGTCTAGCTGCTAACGTATGGATGAACAAACAGGATCCCACCTCAAGCACAGTCTACAGATATGTAGGTAAAAACAACTCTACTAGGTGAGAAAGTTTGGAGAAGAGCTGAGAATAAATTGATAAATTGAACTTGGGTAGATAGAATGGACTGGCTAAACTGGGAAAATGGAAGGGGCTGAGCAACTATTTTGGTGCCCATGATAAAAGATTTTACCAGACTAACATTGACAATGAATATGTGCCTGTGGTTGTCTTCTGCAGTGTATGCATGCTTTATCATTTGCCATTTTGGGCAAAAGCATGAAACTCAGGGTGCAGACTGTGACAGAATGTGCTTCAGATTTTTGCAGTGAGAATCTGCTAACAGAATATGAGTCTGATGGGAATATGAGAACTGATGACTACATGCAGAATGCTGATGGTAAATAAAGCTCTGTATCTAAAATAAAATAAAATTATAACATCATTTTGCAAAAATAAAATAACAAACAACTCATAACTCATAATCATAACAGTATAAGACATACATAATTAATTGGTTTGGCACTGAATGATGGCTCCCTCTTGCCCAATCCAGGACACTAGTGAAAAATCATTAGGACAAAATGCATTCAAACATTACGTACGATTTCAAAAGTGATATTAATGTTAGAAGTACTGCTCTAAATATGGACAGAAGAATCACAATATAATACTCACCTAAAACATTTTGTCTCTTTGTCAACCACGGTTGTAAAGCTATCAAAATCCTGATGAAGCATAAGTATGAGAACAAAGTGGAGGTAGTTTCCCTGTATCTCTCCTTCATGCCAGATGTCACTTACAGCTGATAAAATATATAATAATTTGGGTTCAATTGGAGGCTGCAGGGAAGACATGAGGCCAAACTTGTATTCATCCAGATTTTACTGTCAGGATGTTTACTACAGTGATTTGTAATATTTTTTTTTTTTGTCATAAAAAAAGTGTTCATTTAAGACAACTTCAAATCATTATGTAGTATTGTAAGCTTTCGTGGACAATCACAGATTTGTTATATCATTGTTTTGAAAATGATAACGATCACACATGCAGTAATTTCACAGCACTATGATTATTTCTTGCTATTGAAGTAGTCCTGATTATTTAAATATCCCTTCTCAATTGCTCAGATTTATCAGTCAGTATCGATCATGCTTATAAATATGGAGTCTCAGTGTCTCTTCATTTGAATATATAGTTCCAGAATCCTGACCATTGGGTGTGTCAGTCCCCTGAAGGCTGAGGGAGTGATACCTCAGTAGTTACACCAGGTTGTATTTTCTTAGAATACATGAGGGACATTCTCAGATATCCAGTAAAATATATACTCTGCACCTAAGGTTGGGTCTGATTTTGCATGTGTCCACTAAAAACTCCTTGTTTACCAGACACACGCTCATTCTTCCTCACCACTATACCATTAGACACTTTCTAGCATCTATACATGACTAGCTACCTTTGGTTACAAGTTACTATTATCACATAAGTGATTAGCAGATTGTCAGTCTGGTGGACATAATGTAATTAAATTAAATTAAAATGTATCTACCTATCTTGTAAGAAGGGGGAAGTCATCTCCAACATCTGCAGGTCAAACTGCCCCAAATCAATTCCCAACATCACCTCGGATAAATGGAAACTCATGTTTCGATCCATAATTCAACATCTATGTAAAAAGTGAATAGTGTTATGCTGTACAGTAGTGAGATCTCCACATTAATGATTTACCCGGTGGTAGTATTAATGAACAAAATCACATCTTTGAATGATATTTCTGAAGAAAGTCTCCACATTTTACAACTTGTACTACATCTTTCAAACCAGCTTGTTATTCTAGTGTTCTCATCAACTTCATTTTCTACTACATTGCATGGGAGTGAGGTTGAGCTCACCATATGCTCAAAATATGTGCGTTATACAGTAATTAAGCTGTTAAACTAAGAATTGAGCTATTAGACCGATGGTATTTACCTTCGAGTAACACTGAGTATATTGAATATAAAAGTTAGCTCTGGAATGTGCATGGTCGAGGCATGTGGGTGGTATTTACAGTGTCTTTACTAATCCTACAAGAAACAAAAGTGACTCCTGATACACTCTTATTCTCTGGGAACTCCCAGTGGACCAATTATTAAAGAAATAGCGGTGATTGATATTTACAATCCGTTAAAGAATTCCACCCCTCCTCAGTACAAACACTGTTTAAATACAAGGGTCACACTTTAAAAGGCTACATTTGACCTTATTATACTTGTGTAGGCTCCTTACAGAAATAACTCTAGAAGTCTATAGGAAAGTGGAAAAAGGCCACTTTGAGTCGATCTGTGACATATTTAGTGAACTGTATAAAATTGTCTTAATACTTTGCCCTAAATCAACCTTTATATTGTTAATGTGTGTTCTGCTTGATTGTACTCCTGGGGCTGACTGTGTCAGACATTTGTCTTCTCATACTGTGTTTGTATTGCTCACATGAAATCTGTAGACTTTCTTCTTCAAGTTCTTCATCCAAACTAATTTCCTTAAATCAATTAAAGATATTTTTCAACTATATCATATTATAATATTAAAATAGTTTTGCAGGAAAAAAGGGTTCATTTAATTTTGAAATACCTGATTTTCCAGGGCTTTAGAATGCAGCATTTGTAGCTCTCTGCAATCATAGAATGAAGTTAGGCATTCCCAGTGGAGAACACTGATGGCCATTTGATTTAATTCCTTAGTGGCATATGATTAGCATATGGCTGTTATTGTATGATAGTATAATATTTGCCTTATCACCTGTCATGAAAGAGTTAAAATTGTAAGTGCAAATTATAGAAAAGGCGAAGAAACAAACAAACAAACAAAAAAGGGTGACACTGTGAGATAACTCTTTAATTTCGTTCTATCTGTAATTTAAAATGATTATATATACATTGAGATCAAAATACACGTAGAATTTAAAAAAATTATATACATATATATATATATATATATATATACACACATATATTTATATACACAAATTATTTTTATTTATTTATTGATATATATATAGTTATATATAAGTATATACTTATGAATATAGATACATATATATTTTCATTCTACGTGTATTTTGATATCAAGGTATATATAATAATTTTCAATTACAGATAGAACGAAATTACACACACACACACACATATATATATATATATATATATATATATATATTTATATAATAATATATTATTTATTTATTTTTCTATTATTTTTAAAAAAAATTTTACAGGCAGCAAGGGGTGCTGCAGAGGATGGAGGGGGACTCCCTGGACTGCCAGGTGAGTTCCCACACCGCGATTGCTGGCATGGGATCACCGGTGACTGGGTAAGTAGAAAGGACGGCGGGGACGTGCTAAGCTGCCCCCCGGCGTTCAAAGCCGGATCCCTAAGCACGCCCGCCATCCTTAAGGGGTTTAAAATGGTATATATATTACCAATTCTCCAAGGGTATGCAAACCTTTGAGCACAACTGTATACAATCAAGATAAGGATCTGAGAAGAAATTATTTTAAGACACAGAGAGTATATTGGATGCTTAGATAGAATACACTGTACCCATATCGTATGAATAAAGTGCTAGACGTGTCTTCTAATGAGTTATATTTCTTAATCTTTGTAAAGGAATTGTCCACCTCGACTGCTCAACCTGTGTAGAGCTCTGATATTTTTTTATAGGGATTAAATTCCTACATGGCCTAAGCGATTGGTCCCTATTTTATTTATTACTTTACACCCTGTAGTTTATGGGGCAGTTCCCTTTTTACACTCAGCGTGTAGAACTAATTTCCTTTCACTTTTTCAGTGCCTCAGGTAAAAGCTACTCATCAGACTACTTTCAAATGTGTGACTGATTAATTTTACTGAAGATGGTAGCTTAGTGAGATGTTACACCTGGTCTTTGAAATAAACCATTCTTAAACAGTCTAACTCAACTCAAGTCTGCTCTTCAACACCAGATCTCCCTTTCCCCAGCAGCATTCGACTACAATCTAGTTACAAGAAGCATGAAGTGATGCTGGGCAGGAGTGTTGCTGATAAGCTAGATTGATCAGGTGAAGTCCTAAGCCAATCAGTAGTTCCCCATTCTGGTCCTTTAATTGGTGTACCAATTGAAGCAGTGGCACAGAATCCATGCTTTCTTATGGGGAACATAGAAAACGTTAGAGGTTGTCATGCAATGAGTGGGAATGTACCACATTGGATAGCGGAGTAAAACTACACAAGGGATCCTGAATTTTTACATTACAGGGTTAAACAGACCACAGGGGCGCTGCACCTAGACCACTTCAATGAGATGAAGTGGTCTGAGTGCCTATTGTGCCCTTTAATAGGGTCGCACTGGAGCAAATTTTTTTTTTTAGAAGATACCTTGTGTAGGAGATGAGAATGCTTCCCTTTGATTTAATATAATCATGGATACCCCTGTCACGCTTTGAATTTTAGAGGGAAGTCTATTTATAGAGGTTACGCTGAAATAAGGGTTTACCCTAATTCAGAGCAGTTACGGACACCTGTAAATTATGCTAGTAATCAGAGGATTTTCCTGGTAATTAGAGCAGATAAGATATTTTATTTCACATTTGTATTTGTTCATGTGGAACCTTTTTCCATGTGGTTAGGTTTCTTGGGCTAGTGGGCTTTGTGCAGGCAATGTTTATACTGTTTGCTTACAATAATACAGACCACTTAATCATTTAAATTTGCATGTATCCTTGCATATTCATAGCATTCAAAGAGATTTATGTCATCAAAATAAATAACTTTATTTTAATATGCATCATGCAATTCAATACTATAGAAAGCCTTTGTTATTTACTGGACTTTTTTCTGCGTCAAAATGGTTTATTCCTTGGGAAGGGGGAACAAGTTTCCTATTTTCTCAGACTTTTGAACAGATTTTGGTGTAATTTGAAATGAGATACTCCTAGAAAATAAATCCTGTTTTTTTATATTGCACTTTGTACATTTTCTTCTGTCACTGTTTACAAGTGGTACTCCAAAGCCCCAGGCACTTCATAATGCTGAACTGGCAGAATGAGGTTAGCTTCTCGTGCTTATTTTTAATGGCACGTGAACCAAAATGGATATCTAAATATTAGAGGAAAGAAAAAGCAAGTCAGGTGGAAACAGAGGACCACACAATTGAAAGAATAGAATTATGTTTATTTCATGTTTTTCATCAAATTCAATTACCTGTCATTAAAATTGCCAGCGTTCCTTTTTTGAATGAGTCATGCGGTGGAGCTGTGCATAAAAGCACGCCATTCAGTATGTGACTAATTTGTTTGGTATCTCTGTTAAGTGGTTTTATACAGCTTCTTAAGGTGTCTTCCACACCTCCCGTCCTCAAATCCTATGCATTACATGTTCCCTTTCAGGTATACACTGTATTAGAATTGTGCTTGCAGATATAAACCCAGCCACTGTGAAACAAATGTTAGTATTCTTTACTGCTAATGTCAATAAGGTCTAAGGGCACATTAATATTTCGTGAATATGCCCACCCCCTCCCCCGATGAACCCTCAAACTGGACAGACATCTGGAAGCTATGGCAATAATTTCCATCTGCGTAACACATAAAGAGCAAGCACATACAATGTTATTCAGATGGTACCTTACACCTCGATGCCTAGCTGTCATGCAACAATCTTCTTCCAATCTCTGCTGGAAACATTGTGGATAAGTTGGAACATTGTTCTCATTGCTTGTGGTGGTCTTGTTTTAAGTGAAAACCTCTATGGCTTAGTATCACAGCATTAATATCCAGACTGTAAGATCCTTGGGTTCTATTACTCTCCAAACCAATTGATTATTTTACAAGAGCAGAGAACAAACTTATAGCATGCATAGCACAGGCAGCACAATGGGTAATTGCTGAAGTATAGTTCACAATCACAGACTGTTGCAGGTAAAAAGATACGAGACAATGTAAACATGGACAGCCTCACATCACAGAATCATAGCAGTGTCAAACAATTCACAAAAAATGGGACTCCTGACTTTATGTAGATACATTTTTTTAACGGAATTGAACCTAAACACACAAATGACTCCTAGCGTAATTATAACTCACAGCTCCATGATGTGTCAATTCTCTAACCCATATATTTCTCAAACCCGTTCAACAGATTAGATTTTACTTGAATGAAAAGGCACACCATTTTCTTTGTGCTCTCTTTTTTATTGCTGGACTATACTAATTTAATTTCATTATTATTTTACATTTTTTTGTCAAGTACTTAGAACATGTTGTGTACTACTTTATTATTTTCTGTGTTTGCGACAACATTCTGAAACTATATGAAAATAAAGAATTAAAAAAAATATTTAGTGAATATAGTTTTGATTTAATATTGTTGGATAAGCTTTATGTGACAAACACTCCTTCCCACGAATGTTTGCCACAAAGTGAAGTGTTGAAGCTGGCCTCCTGCCCAACGACTATGGTCCAGGTCGGAGACCCCATTCGAGAGTTATCCTGCCCAGCCACCATTAGCAGCTTTCCCTTGGTGCCCCTGATTCAGCACTTTCATTTCATTCTAATGGAAATGAGCGCATGGTGGCCATTCGCATGAACAAACCCACGAATGGTCCTCAGCAGTACTTAGCCACTACTGCTATGAAACTAATTTTGGCATGAAGACTTTGTGGTTTCCGGTCACCTCAGCGGTACTTAGCCGCGAATGTTATGGAATGATTTTCGGAATGAGGTGACCTTGCGGTTCCCGGACAACATGGTCTGGGGTTTTGAACCACTTTGCGACCTGCCAGAAGAACGCTTTTTGGTGTGACGGTGCCTGAGACTAAGGGGAACAAACACTACCTGAGAGCCAGGCGGAGCACCCCGTATTGCGGCTGCAGGAGCTCCCATAAGTTGACCGACCAAAGCACCAAATGCCCTGGCACTATTTTGGGCATAGGACCAAGTGTGTGGCAGGTCAGAACTTTGAGACAGTGGCGTTTCCCCTACACTTCATGGATCTGAGCGCTATTTGGACAACTTGGATGCTCAGATCAGGACTATTTGGGGATATACAACATGTGGGGTTATTCTATGTTTTTATTATATTTTGGGGTACTTTTATGTTTTTATGTTTAGTGTTGGGCTCTCTGTTCCTGGTAATTAGCTTACTGGTCTTTAACTCAATTATCTCCCAGGTCCAGAGATTCATGGGAGGGGCTTGCATTGTATTGTTTGGAGACCCCCTGCTGGGATCTGTGCATAAAAGGCAGTTTGTCTCAGTAAAATTAGCTGTACTCCCAGAAATAGGTGTTGTCTAGTTACTGTGAGGGGAAAGGGCTAATCACTGCTCAGCACCTTGTTCCAGCTCATGATGGATTCAGCGGGTAAAGTCCTTGTAAGGACTACAGCTCCCAGGCTTGTGTGTTGTCCAGTCCCTAGGAGGTTATAGAGCCAGTCCCCTATCCTGTTCTAGGATGGAGAGGCTCCAGGAGGACCCCAGTCAAGCCATGGCAACTGGGGCTGAAGTGCTGAGGTTTTCCCTGGTTCCAGCTAGAAAGCGATTATTGGCAGAGGTACCCAACTGGGGTACAGGGAGCTCTGCTACACTTTACAAATGAGTTCAATATTTTTGAAAAAAAAAACTATTAAAATATCAAAAAAAATCATGTACAAACATTTGTATAAAAAATATAATAATATTACACAGTTAAACTATTTAAAAGTTTATGTAAATATATGAAATTTTAAATTCTTATCCAACAATATTAAATGAAGGCAACGGACATAAAATATGCACAGAATTCATATTAAGCAGTCCTGGGCATAGTTCCAGGTTGCCTAAGTCATGTGAAAGACTGCAAATACAGACTCCTACAACCAGGACCACTTCTAAAAGCAGATGTGGTTATGGTTGTTGGATTACATTTTAACTTCTGTTGATGACATATTTTATATGCTACATACTGGTACTGGTCAGGGATCACTGCACAACCTGTCTCTGCATGTTCCAATATATCTCACTATAGTAGGATACTGTAGCAACACTGATTAAACTACTTATACGTATATACTGCCAACCATGTGATTATTATAAGTACATATAACTTTGTTGAAGGAAAACAAAATGTTCTCCTAATAATTAAATAAAACAACGTACAACCAAATATCTTGGATATTTTTCCTTTTCTAGAAATTGCTGCACTCTGTGGACCTATGGAAAGTAATTGAGTGCCATTCAGTCTTGTGACCTGACTCACTGGCCATGTTCCAGAAAGTAAATAAATGTTACATGAGGACAGTGTATGTTAATCTGAAAGTGAATATGTAAATGTGACCTGGATCAGGGCTTTTCAGGCACTGATTCAGCATGCTCAATCCATCTTTGCCACCTGCCACATTGTAATCATTTCCCACTCATCACCAAATTATGCCGTCTGCCTATGATTCTTTGACAAATGGAAGTGGAATGCAGACAGTGGTCATACAGACGACTCTCTTTGAGATAGAAAGCTACAGTGTGAAATCAGTGATGGAATTTCTGCCATCTGGTACAGAGACTTTTAGAGGAACACCCCTTGAAGTGTTTAAAGTCCAGAACTATGCATGATGCAGTTTCATATTTAAACCAAAACTTACTAGAAATCATAAAATAAAATCTCTGTTAAATTGATTTTTTTTTTAAACTTGGTACTTTGATGATCATTCTGGCAACAGCGAAGAGCAGAATTAGTATGATATTTACTGAATGTCCATCATTCAACATTTTGTTTCCATGGCTGATTTCCTAATAGTGTACAGTAAGGGAGTTTAGTTCTTTGTGGGTTCTGTGCCAGTACCTCAGCTATGCCTGACGGTATCAGCAGCTGCTAATGTAAGTAACCAGGCATGAAGACATACTTAATACATTTATAGAAGTACAGAGATCTGGCAGTACAGAGATCCACAATTACATTAATGTCTGTTTTCTGGAATTAAATAATAAATAACATCATAAAAATAGGTGGTGGGGGAGTGAGGGGGTGTTTTATTATTTAATAATTTAATTAGATAAACCTGGCCACTTACACTATGTGTAATTATGGTGCTTTCATCAAAACTCCCTGTTACTCAAAAAAAATGTTTAAACAGGATCTGACACTCTTGAGTATCGGGCCACTTTGAATAGCTAACCAAAAGTTAGCTGTTTGTACTGTGTAGTTTTTGCTTTTCTTTTTTTAAATCCCAAATGTTGGGGTTGGTGACCTTAGAAGAATAGCCTGGGCTAGTAGAGAATGGAGACACTTCCTGTCAGCAGTTTCGTCCAGGAACAGTAGAGGCTTGTATAAAAAAGCATGAGGAGATGGTAACCTATAAAAATGTTGGTGCTGATTATATCAAAATTACTCAATCAAGGAAGACTGACTCCCCAGGAGCATATCACTAAGGCGCAATAAATTCCCCTCCTGGCTAAGGGTATGCACATACAGTTGGTCCCCTTTGCCCATTAACCAAAAAAACAAACAAACAAGTTTTGCTTTATAGGGCATAGGGAACCTCTCGAGTGGGCAAGGATAATTTAGTATGAACCGATAATCGACAAGGAGTTACTGGCTTCTACTAATTAATGCAGGTAATTAATCAGCGGCTCCTAACTCTAATTTTATCACATGACAGGAGGCTTCATATTTGCATATCTCTCTTTGGAACCATGTGATTATTATACTTCCAGCAGCACAGATATAACAGAATGACCAATCAGAAAGCATTTCATCATTACACAAAAGGCCCTGACACACCAAGCTCCTCCTCTTTCTTTGTAGCAAACTAAAATTAAAGTCTCAAACCGAGTTCAAACAGCGAACAATCCAACAGAAATCCAGAAATAATCTTATAATCCACACTACGGTAGTGGGAATATCCAAAGTGACTGTATAGTCCAAAAGCGATGCATTACATGTTGATTACACTGAAAACAAACAGAAAGAAGTGAAAGGCATCTGAAATGATATGTTGTCCATCATCCAACAACTGTCTATTAATTATGTTAAATAGATTAGAAACATAGAAACATAGAAACATAGAATGTGACGGCAGATAAGAACCATTCGGCCCATCTAGTCTGCCCAATTTTCTAAATACTTTCATTAGTCCCTAGTCTTATCTTATAGTTAGGATAGCCTTATGCCTATCCCACGCATGCTTAAACTCCTTTACTGTGTTAACCTCTACCACTTCAGCTGGAAGGCTATTCCATGCATCCACTACCCTCTCAGTAAAGTAATACTTCCTGATATTATTTTTAAACCTTTGTCCCTCTAATTTAAGACTATGTCCTCTTGTTGTGGTAGTTTTTCTTCTTTTAAATATAGTCTCCTCCTTTACTGTGTTGATTCCCTTTATATATTTAAATGTTTCTATCATATCCCCCCTGTCTCGTCTTTCCTCCAAGCTATACATGTTAAGATCCTTTAACCTTTCCTGGTAAGTTTTATCCCGCAATCCATGAACCAGTTTAGTAGCCCTTCTCTGAACCCTCTCTAAGGTATCAATATCCTTCTGAAGATACGGTCTCCAGTACTGTGTACAATACTCCAAGTGAGGTCTCACCAGTGTTCTGTACAATGGCATGAGCACTTCCCTCTTTCTACTGCTAATACCTCTCCCTATACAACCAAGCATTCTGCTAGCATTTCCTGCTGCTCTATTACATTGTCTGCCTACCTTTAAGTCATCAGAAATAATCACCCCTAAATCCCTTTCCTCATATGTTGAGGTTAGGACTCTATCAAATATTCTGTACTCTGCCCTTGGGTTTTTACGTCCAAGATGCATTATCTTGCACTTATCCACATTAAATGTCAGTTGCCACAATTCTGACCATTTTTCTAGTTTACCTAAATCATTTGCCATTTGGCTTATCCCTCCTGGAACATCAACCCTGTTACATATCTTAGTATCATCAGCAAAAAGACATACCTTACCATCAAGACCTTCTGCAATATCACTAATAAAAATATTAAAGAGAATGGGTCCAAGTACAGATCCCTGAGGTACCCCACTGGTGACAAGTCCAAGCTTCGAATATATTCCATTAACTACAACCCTCTGTTGCCTGTCACTCAGCCACTGCCTTACCCATTCAACAATATTTGAATCCAAACTTAAAGATTGCAGTTTATTGATAAGCCTTCTATGTGCAACAGTGTCAAAAGCCTTACTGAAATCTAGGTAAGCAATGTCTACTGCACCACCCTGATCTATAATTTTAGTTACCCAATCAAAAAAATCAATAAGATTTGTTTGGCATGATCTCCCTGAAGTAAACCCATGTTGTCTCTGATCTTGAAATCCATGTGTTTTTAGATGTTCATCAATCCTATCCTTTAACATGGTTTCCATCACTTTCCCCACTACTGAAGTAAGGCTTACTGGCCTATAGTTGCCCGACTCCTCCCTATTACCTTTCTTGTAAATGGGCACAACATTCGCTAACTTCCAATCTTCTGGGACTACTCCTGTTAACAATGATTGGTTAAATAAATCTGTTAATGGTTTTGCTAGTACACCACTAAGCTCTTTTAATAGCTTTGGGTGTATTCCATCAGGTCCCATTGACTTATTTGTCTTTACTTTTGACAGTTGAAATAGAACCTCTTCCTCTGTAAACTCACGTGTAATAAATGACTCATTTATCCTTTTTCTCAACTGAGGTCCCTTTCCTTCATTTTCTACTGTAAATACAGAACAAAAATATTCATTGAGGCAGTCAGCCTGACCTTTATCCTCTTCTACATACCTTCCTTCTTTTGTTTTTAATCTAACTAATCCTTGTTTTACTTTTCTTTTCTCATTTATGTATCTAAAAAATGTTTTATCCCCCTTTTTTACTGACTGTGCTATTTTCTCTTCTGTGTGTGATTTGGAAGCTCTTATAACTTGCTTAGCCTCTTTCTGCCTAATCTTATAGATCATTTTGTCTTCCTCACTCTGGGTTTTTTTATAATTCCTAAATGCTAACTTTTTGTTTTTAACTATTTTGGCCACATCTGCGGAGTACCACAGTGGTTTCTTGAATTTTTGCTTTTACTGACAAGCCTAATGCAATTTTCTGTTGCCTTCAATAGTGCAACTTTTAAATAATCCCATTTCTCTTGGACTCCATTTAAATTGCTCCAGTCTGATAATGACTCCTCTACCCATATTCTAATTTTAGAAAAGTCTGTTTTTCTAAAGTCTAAAACTTTTGTTTTTGTGTGGTGTGACTCAGTCACTGTTCTTATATTAAACCACACTGACTGATGATCACTGGATCCTAAACTTTCACCTACAGTAATATCTGATACCAAATCTCCATTTGTTAACACTAAATCTAGTATGGCCTCTTTACGAGTTGGCTCCTCAACAACTTGTTTTAGAGACAATCCCAGTAGGGAGTTTAGAATATGTGTGCTCCTGGCACAAGTAGCTAATTTTGTTTTCCAATTTACATCAGGAAGATTAAAGTCACCCATGATGATAACTTCCCCCTTCATTGTCATTTTAGCTATTTCCTCAACTAGTAGATTATCTAACTCTTCAATTTGTCCAGGGGGCCTATAAATCACACCTACACGAGTTACTGTGTGATTACCAAATTCTAACGTAGCCCAAACGGACTCTATGTTTGCCTCACTAACTTTTATTAGGCTACATTTTATGCTATCCTTCACATACAAGGCCACCCCTCCCCCTTTCTTGCCTTCCCTATCTTTCCTATATAAAGAGTACCCTGGTATTGCTATGTCCCAGTCATTTTTCTCATTGTACCATGTCTCAGTAACAGCGACTAAATCTACACTATCAGTTGCCATTATTGCCACAAGTTCATGGATCTTATTCCCTAAACTGCGAGCATTTGTAGACATGACTCTAAGCTTATCATTTTTTAACACACTTGCTACAGGCACCTTCTGTCCTTGTTTGGGGGACAATTGGATTGATGTTTTATGACCCTTTATGATTCAACGACTATAAGGGTTAACCAAAATTGACAGTCATCGTACAGAACACTAGTCTGATCTAAACTTCATAACAATATTATTGAACATGAGAACATATAATTGTACAGAGTGTGTATACCTGAGGTTAGTTAAGAATCATAAATTAGAAATAGATAAGAGTAAATAGAAAGTACCTAGGGTGGGAAACAAGAAGGACTGGAAATATTCGCCTCCTCTCATTAGAAAAATTAAGATTATATGTACACTCCGTTAGCATATTCTATAATTATTCTCTATGGGAGCCACTCACGGCTACTTAGCGACTGATATTTAACAGATTTCCAACCCTGCCACTACTGGTTAATAGTTGCCTCTAGCCCTAAAAACTAAACGTCAGTCTTTGTCTCTGCAACAAAGCAGAGCTAAATCCGTATACGTCCTATGGGAAAGAATATTTTTGCAATAAGGCATTACATGGAAACATAAAGCAAAGATCAAAGCATATAAACCATATCAATAAAACTATACTTCCCAGTACAATTCTTCTACACAGATTTCTGCTATTGAGGGAAACAGACCACTTATACAGGGAGACAGACTAGTGATACAGTGTGTTGGAGGGAGAGGTAGCCTTGTCAATGTTGGTTCTACTGTGAGACAAGCTTTAGCTTTATGCTGTATCTAGCAGCTGGTACTGTACTAGATAAAACATTGAGTGGGAGATAGGTGATTGGGCAATATATAAATAATATATATGACCAATATATGGTTGCTATATTTTTTAAAACAGTTTGGAGGAAAGAAAATCCTTCTTTTGGGAACTGTAGTATTAGGAAAAATATAATTTTGCCTAACCTGGGTCTAACTTTGTAGCGTTACTTACCTTAACCGGGGGCCGGTCGCGGTCCTCTCTTCAAGCCGCGCGCGGTCCTGCGGCTGCACGAGCCGCGCGCGGCTCATCCAACTGCTTTGGATGGAAGGCGGGCAGTGACCGCGTGTGGCGGTCACGTGTCCCGCCTGAAACTAAGAGCGCGCCGCGAGTCTCGGGCGCGCTCTTAAAGAGACAGTGGGAGCCTAATTGCCAAAAGGCTCCCATTGGCTCCTGTCATACCACACTCCCTGTACAATTACCTATAGGGGGTGTGGAAGTGACAGGAGCCAATCACTTTCGTTTTAAAGCTATTTAAACTTACCTTTTTCCCTTAGCTCGTTGCCCTATCGTGGTTTCTGTTTCAGTTCCCTTTAGCGCTTGTGGTGTTCAGTTGTGTTTTCTCGTATTGACTTTGGCTTCGTATTCTGACTTCGTTTTCGCTTTATCCTTATCTGTACTGTTTGCCGGCTTGCTGTTTTCCGTGTACCAGACCCCGGCTTGTCCTAGTTTACGCTGTCTCTCTGTGCCCTTGACCTCGGTTTGTTCCTGGCTCTGTCTCCTCTCATATACGTCGAGTCCGGCCATTCTAAGGTCCGGTAGACGTATCTCTCCTCTGTATTTGCCTCTGTTTAGCTGGATCCTGCGTGTAGGGGTATATTCTCGTTACATTACGATAGGGCCATGGACCCCGCAGATTTAGCTCAACAGATGGCGTCCCATGAGGCAAGATTTGTAGAGCAGGATCACCGTATGGATCAAATAGCTCAGGCTCTCCAGACGCTCCTAGCTAGAACCGTTCCAGCAACTACACCTAACCCTCCTATGCCCCTTCTCCCTGAAGTATCTACTTTGCCTAATACTTCGGCCCATTTAACACCTCCTCCTAGGTATGGAGGGGACTCTAAGACTTGCAGAGGGTTTATTAATCAGATTGAATTTCACTTCGAAATGTATCCACGTTCATTTCCCACAGAGAGGTCTAAGGTTGGATTCTTTATGCACCAACTTATCGATAAGGCACTTGAGTGGGCAAATCCTATTTGGGAAGCTAATGGACCTATGGTACATGATTTCAACAGTTTTCTTACGGCTTTTCGTAGAACTTTTGACACAATGAAAAGGTCAAAGAATGCCGCGAGAGCATTAATGAGAATTAAACAGGGTTCTAGGTCTGTGGCTGATTATGCTATTCAGTTTCGCACTCTTGCTTCGCAGGTAGATTGGACCAACAATGGGTTAACTACTGCCTTTATGGAAGGTTTGTCAGATACGATATTGGATGAGGTAGCAGCTAAGGAGCTTCCTATTGCCTTAGAGGACCTTATCGATTACCTCATTGATATTGATAATAGAATTTGTGACAGGCTCTATACCAAGAACAGGAATAGACGTTTTGTTACACCCATTAACCCCAGAGTTAATATACCAGAGAGTGTTAAAGTGTCTGAGGAGGAACCTATGCAATTAGGGGTTGCCAAACTCTCTGATACTGAGAAATTACATAGGAGAAGGGAGGGACTCTGCCTATACTGTGGTAGGAGAGACCATATGGTAAAGGAATGTCCTTTACTCCCGGAAAACTCTCGCACCTAAGACCTTATAGGGGACTGGCCTTGGGTGTGATATCTAAGTCTCCTAAATTGCCTCCTAACCGCTTGCTTCTCCCGGTTTCTTTATATATGGGAGAGATTTGTATAGTTGACAACATATATGCTCTGGTTGACTCTGGGGCAGCTGAAAATTTTATAGACTCTGGCTTTATAAAGAGAAACAACATTCCCATCAGAGAGAAGGAGATACCCTTGGCCGTTGAGGCCATAGATGGTAGACCATTAAGTTCTCCAGTTGTTACTCATGAGACTGTACCATTACACATGTACACAGGGGTTTTACACTATGAAACCATTCGATTCCAGGTCATCACCTCTCCCTCTTCACAGTTAGTATTAGGGTATCCATGGTTACGTGCTCACAATCCCATTTTTGACTGGGAGACAGGGCAAATAAAATCATGGAGTGAGGCCTGCCACGAGTCTTGTACGTTGGAAGTCACCCCTTTGAATTCTATTGAGGTACCTACCAGTCCTCCTTTGTCTACGGTTATACCTCCTCAGTACTTATCTCTAAAGACTGTTTTCGATAAAAGGGAGGCTGAGAAATTACCGCCTCACAGACCCTATGATTGCGCTATTGACTTGTTGCCTGGCACTATACCTCCAAAGGGCAGGGTGTACCCCTTATCGGTTCAAGAAAACCGTGTCATGGAGGAGTACATCAAGGAATCATTAGAAAAAGGGTTTATTAGGAGATCCTCTTCTCCAGCTGGAGCAGGGTTCTTCTTTGTATCGAAGAAAGAAGGTGATTTAAGACCGTGTATAGATTATAGAGGTCTAAACAAAATCACTATCAAAAATGCATACCCTATACCTTTGATTACAGAATTATTTGACAGGCTGAAACATGCCACTGTGTTCACTAAATTAGACCTTAGGAGTGCATACAATTTGATACGTATAAAGGAAAATCACGAATGGAAGACTGCATTCAACACTAGATCCGGTCATTACGAATATACTGTTATGCCATTTGGGCTTTGCAATGCCCCAGCAGTATTCCAAGAATTTATTAATGATGTCTTGAGAGATTTTATTCACACATTTGTTATCGTATACTTGGACGACATTTTAATATATTCTACAGATATACACACTCATCACAGACATGTTACGACAGTTTTGAAGACCCTTCTTGCTAATGGTCTTTATTGCAAGCTAGAAAAATGTCTGTTTGACCAAACCGAAGTCCAGTTCTTGGGGTATTTGATTTCCGCTAAAGGTTTTCGTATGGATCCCCAGAAGCTAGCTGCTGTAATAGAATGGCCTCTACCGCAAGGTCTGAAAGCTATTCAGTGTTTTCTTGGGTTCTCCAATTATTATAGACGTTTTATCAAAGGTTTCTCGTCCATTGTAGCACCTATTACCCGTATGACTAAAAAGGATGGCAATACTCGTGTTTGGTCTACCGAGGCACTTCAGGCTTTTGAATTTCTTAAAACTACGTTCGCCTCTGCACCTATTTTACAGCATCCTGTCCCCTCACTGCCCTATATTCTTGAAGTTGATGCTTCGGATATTGGGGTAGGTGCTGTCTTATCCCAAAGAGAGTCGCCTGAGAAGCCATTGCATCCATGCGGCTTCTTTTCTAAACAAATGTCCAAAGCAGAGAAAAATTATGATGTGGGTAATCGCGAACTCCTTGCTATTATTTTAGCACTTAAAGAGTGGAGACATTTGTTAGAAGGAACTAAGGATCCTATCCTCATTTTTACGGATCACAAGAACCTATCCTACCTTAGCGAAGCCAAAAGATTGTCTTCCAGGCAGGCTAGGTGGTCACTATTTTTGTCCCGTTTCAATTTTATTATCACCTATAGGCCAGGTGATCGCAACACTAAAGCAGACGCTCTGTCCAGACAGTTCGAAACTACTGACAAACAGGAGATTGATGTTACTCCTGTCATTCCCCCAGACAGGATAATAGCTACTACTATTTTGTCTATTTCCTCGTCCCTCTTGCAGACCATACAAGCGAAACAAAGCATGGCACCTAGCGAGAGGCCTAATGATAAACTGTTCGTTGATGTTCCTGAGAGACGGGATATTATGTCATTATATCATGATACTAAGACCGCTGGACATCCTGGTATTTCCAAAACGGTGTCAGGATTCCTTACGAAAGGATGTCACTGACTATATAAGTGCTTGTACTACTTGTGCCTGTATGAAATCCTCCCGTAGAGTTCCTTGTGGGCTGTTGCATCCGTTACCCGTTCCCGAGAGACCTTGGTCTAACCTGTCCATGGATTTTATTGTTGAATTACCCCCTTCAAATGGTAACACAGTGATCCTGATGATAGTGGATCGGTTCTCCAAAATGGCTCACTTCGTGTCTCTTCGCAAGTTGCCCACATCCAAGGAACTGGCTCATATCTTCGCTAGAGAAGTATTTCGATTACATGGGATTCCCGTATCTATTGTATCCGATAGGGGTAGCCAATTTATTTCCAGGTTCTGGAGGGCCTTTTGTTCAGAAATGGGTATTTCTCTCTCATTTTCTTCCGCTTATCATCCCCAGTCTAATGGGGCTGCTGAACGTGCCAACCAGTCTCTGGAGCAATACCTCCGTTGTTTTGTGTCTCACCATCAGGACAATTGGTCTGACCTGCTTCCTTGGGCTGAATTTGCTCGGAATAACGCCACTCATGATTCTTCCGGCAAGAGCCCTTTTTACGTTGTCTATGGCCAGCATCCCGTTGTTCTTCCGGCTGCATTCTCCTCACAGGGCATGCCAGTTCTGGATGAGCATTTGGCTGGTTTGCGTAATACTTGGGAGCAGGTTCAGCGTTCTTTGGTGGACTCTGCTACTCGCCAGAAGGCTCAGGCTGACAAGCATCGCAGAGCAGCTCCGTCCTATGTTGTGGGGGACAGGGTTTTGCTTTCCACGCGGAATATTCGTCTCCGGGTGCCTTCTATGAAATTGGCTCCCCGCTTCATTGGACCTTATCGTATTATACATAAGGTTAATCCTGTTTCTTATGCCTTAGGCCTGCCTAAGAATCTACGTATTCCTAATGTTTTTCACACCTCATTGTTGAAACCTTTCGTACGCAACCGCTATACCCGGCATACTCCTCCTCCCCCTCCTATCTCGGTGGAGGGTCATGAGGAGTTTGAAGTGTCTGCTGTTCTTGACTCTCGTTTCCTTAGGGGTCGACTTCAGTACTTGGTACATTGGAAGGGTTATGGGCCTGAGGAGCACAGTTGGATTTCGGCTGATGCTGTCCATGCTCCCCGCCTTGTGCGCTCTTTCCATTCTCGTTTTCCTGCCAGGCCTGGTCCTACCCGCCCGGGGGGCGTGTCCTCAGGGGGGGGTACTGTAGCGTTACTTACCTTAACCGGGGGCCGGTCGCGGTCCTCTCTTCAAGCCGCGCGCGGTCCTGCGGCTGCACGAGCCGCGCGCGGCTCATCCAACTGCTTTGGATGGAAGGCGGCAGTGACCGCGTGAGGCGGTCACGTGTCCCGCCTGAAACTAAGAGCGCGCCGCGAGTCTCGGGCGCGCTCTTAAAGAGACAGTGGGAGCCTAATTGCCAAAAGGCTCCCATTGGCTCCTGTCATACCACACTCCCTGTACAATTACCTATAGGGGGTGTGGAAGTGACAGGAGCCAATCACTTTCGTTTTAAAGCTATTTAAACTTACCTTTTTCCCTTAGCTCGTTGCCCTATCGTGGTTTCTGTTTCAGTTCCCTTTAGCGCTTGTGGTGTTCAGTTGTGTTTTCTCGTATTGACTTTGGCTTCGTATTCTGACTTCGTTTTCGCTTTATCCTTATCTGTACTGTTTGCCGGCTTGCTGTTTTCCGTGTACCAGACCCCGGCTTGTCCTAGTTTACGCTGTCTCTCTGTGCCCTTGACCTCGGTTTGTTCCTGGCTCTGTCTCCTCTCATATACGTCAAGTCCGGCCATTCTAAGGTCCGGTAGACGTATCTCTCCTCTGTATTTGCCTCTGTTTAGCTGGATCCTGCGTGTAGGGGTATATTCTCGTTACAAACTTACAAAAATGCAGATAAAAGTATTTTCTTTTGTTAATAGTTTGGAGAAAGGAAGTCCTATTCTATTTTTTTTCTGAATGTGTTCAGTCTATTGTGTGATGTGTAAATATGTGAGTACGATACAATGTTACAACAGTAAATCCACCAATGACCTTCACATTTTGTAACACAAACACCCATTGTTTGCTCAATAATCTTGTGGTAGTTTACATGATACACAATCATTCATATAAAAAGATATGGAAGGGCTGCGCCAAATAAGGGTAGATAGTCCAGTAAAGTATTGCTAGGGTGCTAATAGATGGTCTAGGATACTTGATAGAGTTCCTCTGTGGATGCGTCTGGTGTAGACCGTTCCGTATATGTAACTCCAAGAGAGGTAGAGGCGACTAATAGTATAGTATGAAAGTTCAGGGTGTGATAGGTAACAAAAAGTAAAGAACTCACATTCAAGAGAGCTATGGCCAGCTCTGGTGTGGATTGCGTACAGCGATATAATCCCCGCTTATGGGATATGTAGGGAGGGGGTCTCCGTCAACACCGTCTGGTAGTCCAGAACTCAGAAAAGAAAGACAGAAAGCAACAAAAGTGCTCTCAATTTTGATGTGGTTCAATGTGCAGATAAGAAGAGGTAAAAAAACTCACATTTGAGGGAGCTATGGCCAGCTCTGGTGTGGATAGCGTACAGCGGTATAATCCCCGCTTATAGGATATGTAGCGGCGATACGTCCGTCAGCACCGTCTGGTGATCCAAGGCTCCAATATAGAAGAATAAAAAGCAGCAATAGTGCTCTCAATTGTGATAGGTTAAGAGAATAGTAGAGAAAATAAAATAATACTCACAAAGATAGAGCAGAGGTACTGCTCTATGGATAGGCGCCGGTGGTATGATCCCCACCTAGGATTTCTTGGAGTACTGGAACTTTAAAATTGCCAGTGGAAGTAAAAGTAACCAGGAAAGGTTAAAATGCCAGGAATAGGTAAAAAAAGTTGTTTAAAGTGCATAAAGAGTGCAATAAAAAGAGGTTTGGTACAATAAAGTAGCCAAAAAACTTTTATTGATCTAAAATACACAGTAAAATACAGAATTAATAACCATAAGCCAACAATCATTCATATACCTGACCTTACAGTAATAATAAGAAGAAACCCATCATTATCAATATCATGTACTACTCCTAAGCTGAAATTGAGGGACATTAAGGGAATCCCTCATCAGCAGTAATGTCATTGCTTCTGGGAAATGGAACACCTCGGCCATGAGGACAGTTGATACATGTGCCACAACTGCCACCACCACTACTATTAGTAGTATTCAGTCTCAGGATAGTGGGACAAACAGCATCTCCTCTAAATTCTGATTTAACACCCAGGAGGCCATTGTTTTTTCCCATCCTATTAATGCTGCAACAACTTATGTTGCCTCTTTTACTCGACCTACAGTTCCTACCACAGCTTCTTCTACCGTTATATATTCTTGGTCTACCCCGATAAATCAGCTACTGGTGAGCACAGCACAATCTCCTTTGTGGGGTCATCCAAAGTTCAGTCCCCGATATCTGGTCTTGTTGGTAGCAGTGATAAATTCAGTGAGGATAATTCTGTTCACCACTGCAGATATAGAACTTTTACCTCTGGTCCAGGAGCTACTTGACTATTAGTATCATGAGCCAGAGAAGTGTGGAGAGGATACAGCCCAATATTTTCTCTGGAAGCTAGTGTGCACTAGCCTCCTTCATCTTTTCCACCGTCTACAAATCCATCTGCATCTGCTTAGAATTATCTGATTATCTGCACCTGCTACAACTGGCATAAGTATTACCACTGGCATATGTAACTTACCCACTGTTAATGTTGCCTTCACCATCACCACAACTGTCACCACCATCAGCATCACCTGTACTGGCACTATCAACATTTCCATTAACATTAGTCAACCAAGTACTAGCTAGTGTTGCAAAAGCTTCCACTGTATTTTCTTCAACCTATACTTGCAACAGATGCAAAGCAAAGGATGCAGGCTAATATATCAAATATAACAGTGCCCTATCAGCTTATATCAACTGAATCTGTTGAGGTAGCAGTCTCACTGCAAGACTCAGCCAGTCAAGATGAAAAAACACAAAAATGAATGGCATTTGGAAAAAAAAGGAGCAGCTGCAGCAGGAATCATTTATTTGAAAACAAGGGATATAAAAAAAGAGAGAATTTAAGGACAAAGTGAGTGGGCAATTGATGACCCACTCACCCTTAATTTTTTTTTTTTTAATCCCAAATTAAATGACTATTGCTGCTGCAAGAACACAGTTTGTTTAAAAAAAAAAAAGTGAAGGCTGCTCAGTGTCATTACAGACTGGATGTGTGAGAAAGCTTTGTACTTCTCAGGGTGGAAGGGGTGAGTGAGTGCTCAGTTGCCCACTAACCTTTTCCTTTCCTTTTTGGATTCTTGCTCCTCGGTTTTGATTAATACCATGCAGGAAACAAAAAAAAAGATTACAATCGATCATTCTAAAACTCTTACTTTCTTTTTTGTTTTTAATACAGATATATTTATTATGTAAATTTTGTGAATTAGTATTGCAAAAATGGCTGAAATTTTGAGGCCATTAGGCCAGGCAATAATGTAGCCATTATGGCAAGACAGCACAGTCATAGGTCAATGTGTTTCTCGCTGTTCTGGATATTTTAATGGCTTTCCTGAATATTTTTTGATATTGAAAATCTCCCATTTGCTTTTGTCTATTATACTCATACTTCTAATTCATTGTTTACTTCCCGGTTCCTTTGTTTTCCTATGCTTATCCATTAAGTAACCTCCCAGTCCTTTTTTCTTAAACCTACCTTTCATTTCATTCTGTTGTCAAACACTCACCTCCTATTTAATTACTCTACCATACACTTACCTTTGCATATCCTCACACACACATTTCCTTAACATACACCTACCTCCAAGAGCCATTGTTTCACAATTTGTTTACTCTTCTGCATCCATCTCCCTCTTCCTGTCTACTTTATTGTCCATCTTTTATCCACCATTTCTAACAGCTATAAACGTGATAGTCCCTAAAACATATTTTGATAAAGAAAAATCTCATCCACCCACTCACAAAGGTTGGGAATTACTGAACTGGGTTATGTTATTTATGTGCGTATTTCTCTGTAGTCAAAAGCAAATTAAATAATTTCTGAAACTTCTTTTATCAGTTAGCTGAAAAAATATCAGCAATATCCCATGATGTGTTCTACTTTGTAATGGAGAGGTAACAAAATTTATACATTTTGTATGCATTTGGGGATTTAAGATGTTGACATAACTGTACTTTATGTATTATCAGCAGTGTATTAAGTAAGTCATTCATCCGCTTTTTATCACTGTTAAATAGTCACTTGAGGCACCATAACCATTACAGGTCAATGTAGTGATTATGGACTCCACCTACTCAACCACCGAATGTGTATGAAATCGGGTTTACCAAAAACCGGGGCACTCTCACCTGCCTCTTAGCTAATGCAGTGATAAAGTTTGCAATAACCACACAACTTTGGATCACTGTAAACCATCATAGCCTTCCAAAGTTACACAGGCTTATGCTAAAAAAAACTCATTAACATATTAGCTGAGCTCAAGCAGAAGGCCAATCTTTAGGTGCTTAAAAGAGTTGACACAACTAACTAGTGTAGACAGGGTCCAAAGAATCATTGCCATGCAAATATTTATTATTATTATTTTATTATTATTTTATTATTTATATAGCACCAGCAAATTCCATAGCGCTGTACAATGGGTGGCTTCACATGATTTCAGTAGATTGACCTGTCAAACAAGGCTTACAGAGCTTTCATACCAGAAAACATTCACATCACTACTTTTAGTGGATCACGTGTACAGAGCAAGAGCCTGTTTTGAGTCCATATTCTACATTTCCTAAACAAATGACACACCTGCTAAGAAAAATAAATTAATATTAAATGAAACATGAATAATTAAAATTTGTTGACAGCCTATCTAACGTAAAATAGTTATTTACATCCAGACATTAAGACATTCATTATAACTCAGTGCTTGATGCGTGATCCATTTATCTGATGAAAGGTAACTAATACCATAGAATTTGATATTTCAGTTGGTACTAACTCACAGACAGTGTAGCACTCAGCAGAAATAACAAATGACTTACTGAATTCTATCCTGGTCTGTCTACTGTCAAATTATATTAAAAACGTACACTACATATAATGCCAATAACATTAAAATGGTCACATGGGGACTGCTGGAAAGTATATATTCATCTCCTTTGATATATAAATACACTGACAGAATGTGGCTAACACCCTTCTACACACTTCTAAGTACTGACTGTTTAAAATCCATTGCCAACTGCAATTACTGGACAAGGCATAGAGGTAGGCAAGGTCTCAACATGGGAGACTGTAGACTGACTAATTCATTTTTTTTTTTTTTTTTTAAAGGCAGAAAAATATAATGCGTGTTAATATGTTTTGCTGGTCAGCAGGGTGGGCAGGGTGGTGCAATTAAAAAATAGGGATTTTGTGCAGTTATTGGTGTCTTGAGATCTTTGTAGAACATAATCACTCTTATGGTTTCACCATAATTTTGGCTAAAGAAAACAGGTTAATGATTTCCTATACAGTTAATGTTTCAACGAAAACAGTAAAGAGCAAGAGAAACCTTTGAAAAATGTAGCATGTTCACTTATAAAAGACCTCTATGTGTAGTTGCACTGAGAGTGTAGAAGTGGCAAACCCCTAACCAATCACTTAGAAGTCTCCTCTTTGAACATCAGCTCCAAGAATGATGCCCACAAACAGTTGGCTACATTATACAATTTGGAGGCCAAACCCATTGACTGAAATAATGATGTTTAAAATGTTTATTTACACCACACTAACACATTTCCAATTTTTTTTTTTTGCATTTAATTTAGGAAACTATGGTTGTTTAATTGTACAGAGTTCTCTATTTTCATCCCTTTCTCCCTGGTGATTGTATAATCTCTTAAAATTGGTAAAAAGAGGGTTTGTAGCAGGGACTGACTAGTAATATTTGACCCAGGGGGCAATAACAACTCAGAGACCCATTATTTAAAACAAGTAATTAAAATAAAACCATACATCACTTTTTTTTTTTTTCAATACGGCTATTTTGACATTCACTTTTTTATTGAGGCAGAAGCATAGCACATGTGGTAAAATACAGCAGTGACAAATGCTGACGTTATACGAATGCACCATGTCATGGTAACGAAGGTTTGACAAAAATACAATAAATCAAGTAGGAATACAACAAAATGAAATAATATTGAGGGGGTACTACATAGAGACATTAAGAAGGAATTGCGACTAATTGAGGCTTTTAGCCCATTTTTTATATGTATGTGTGGAAAGTAGGATACACCTGTGTCGGGAAGTAGCATGCCCAGGTAAACCGTAACTTGCCCCCTCTGTACCCTGTTGGGTCCAGGGTCCATAGATTGCAAAACTAAAATTAAGAACATTATTTAAAAAAAAACGGCCTACAGTTACTGTCAGAGAAAAGCTAAAAGGGAAATAAAGGGCAAGGAAGTTAGGCTATAAGGGTTATTGAATTACCCAGTTGGACATATAAGCATGTTGCATAGGTAACTATACGCACAGTAGAGTGTAATGATAGCAAGTTCCTTAACAATGTGACACTCAGTAGTGCCTATACAAGAACAAGTGTAAACAGATCTAACACTTCAATGTAAATAACCAGATAAACATAAGAATCAGAAAGAGACTTCAGCACTAGCTATCCTCAGCCAGGAGCAGATGATCCAGCAGGAGTGAATATTGTGACATTAGCAACATCCCATTGGTGAGTGGGCCTGGTTGTGATATTGGAGGTGTCGGGGACTTCCAGTCCCAGTGAGCGCAGGAACACAGCGGCTTCTGATGCTGACATAAGCCTGGAACGTTGGCCGTTGTTTTGGGTTAACCAAATTAGTAAGTTATGGACACTGCACGCAGTTGTCCTGAAAAAAACTCAAGGATTGTTCCTCAAAAATGAAAGGAGCCTGGCCCTTGATTGATTTCTGAAATGCTTCCTTGTCTCCCTTGAATCTGAAACTCACGAGGAAAACCCTAGGCATGGGGAATCTGTTGTGAGGTTCATTGTCAGCGTTCATCGTCATTTCTGATGCAAAGAAGGTCTACCATGGAGCTCAGATCTCTTTTTGTGGCTTGCCATTGTGGGGGTAATGCTTTACTCAGCCGTGATAAAGGTAGTGCCTCCTCCACCTCCAACTCCTGGTCCTCTTCCTCAAGGCTGACAATGATTCTGGAGTTGAGGGTATGTCCCTCGCTTAGTCCCTGAGTTTTCTTGGAGTGCTTCCCCATTACAGCGCTAATATATAGGCGTGTTTTGGTGTGCCGGTGTACCACCAAACTGCTCCGAAATGAGTGTAGTTATTGGATGTGAGCGGGAGCTCAGCCACCATGTGACTTGTCTGCTCACTAGACATGTGCAATTCGTTTTGGGCAATTCGGACATTCGGGTACTTCCGAATATCTGAATAGATGAATTGCCGAATTGCCAAAGTCCCGAAGTTCCGAAATTACCGAATTTCCGAAGTGTCGAAGTGCTGAAGTTTCGAAGTGCTAAAGTGCCGAAATGCCGAAGCACAGTATTGCCTAAGAACTAATATACTTACCTAGTGGAAGAATGAAAAATGTTACACTGTAAACAATTTTCAATAAAAAGTATACAAACATAGCCAGGACTCAGCTGTAAGCATTTGCAACACTTACAACAATCAAGTAACATACATTCATATAAAATGTAAGTTACTTAGCCAGTCAATGTAATGACAGGAATGAATAAGTAGATAACTCCCGAATTCCCACGGTATTAGGGAGCTATCTACTAAAAGGCTGAAAGACCTAAATTGGTCTTTCAGCCAAATTTACTAATACTAAGTAAAGATTATACCGCGAGTAGGGTCATGTCTATTAAACAGTGAGCAGCCCCAACTCTCTGATTGGTGGATTGAAAGTAACCAATCAGATAGTTATGAGTCAAATTACACAGTGTGGGAAAATTCCAAAGAACTTTCCCACGCTGTGTAAAATGACACAGAGCGCTCAGAGGTGGGGGCCTGGGGGGAGGACATAAGGCCCCCCCCTATTAGTATTCAGGGCCCCCACCCACCGCTCAGGGGTAGGGGCCAGGGGGGAGGACATTAGGTCCCCCCCTTATTTTAATTTAGGGCCCCGACCCACCGCTCAGGGGTGGGGGCCAGGGTGGAAGACATTAGGTCCTTCCTCCCTTATTAGTTTTTAGAGCCCCCACCCACCACTCAGGGGTGGGGGCCTTGGGGAGGACAATAGGTCCCCCCTCCATCATTTTACTTTAGGGCCCCCACCTGCCGCTCAGGGGTGGGGACCAGGGGGGAGGACATTAGGTCCCCCCCTTATTCTAATTTAGGGCCCCCACCCACTGCTCAGGGGTGGGGGCCAGGGGGAAGGACATTAGGTCCCCCCCTTATTATAATTTAGGGCCCCCACCCACTGCTCAGGGGTGGGGGCCAGGGGGGAGGACATTAGGTCCCCCCTCCACCATTTTACTTTAGGGCCCCCACCTGCTGCTCAGGGGTGGGGGCTGGGGGAGGACAATAGGTCCCCCTCCTTTATTTTACTTTAGGGCCCCCACCTGCCACTCAGGGGTGGGGGCCAGGGGGGGCGCAATAGGTCCCCCCTTTAGTTTAAAAGCCCCCTTTAACGCGTCGCGGGTGGGGGCTCGGGAGGGGGGAACCTTTTTTGTTAACTGTTGTCTCCAAAATTATGGTGAAACCAAAAGTGATGTAAGCAGCCACATCACTTATAGTTTCACCATAATTTTGGAGACAACAGGTAATGATTTCCTATACAGATCATAAATCTGTGGTGAAGTGCTCCTTCTAACCTACAGCCTTAGTCAGCTGCTCCTTCAATAGTAGCATGCAGGAATGATATAGTGAGGGACTATCTTTCTATGGAAAGTGAACCCCGGGGGAAATACATATTGCAAAGGTCTATATCAGCTGCTTAAAGGGATCCACTTCCATCATGGAAAAGGAAGCTCCCCCTACAATGATAAGCTGGCTAATCGGGAGGGTGATTTTGTTAGCTTGCTTTTCGACATGAACTTGATATGAAATATGCCTGTCTCTGATGCCTAGTGGCACTAGGCTGAACATACTTGCTGCCTATCCTACTACTTTCTCTTTCTACTTCTTACTTTATCAATATAGACTTGTGGTGTCTTGGGAGATGTAAAGTCCATACAAGCACTAATGAGATGACCCTTCACTCTCCCTCTACTCACTTCCTTACGGTATAATTTACATTTATGATGTAAACAAAAACACAACAAAATAGGTGTTTGTACTTGGTGAATCTACTACTGTAATGTTAATGTGTTTGACATTAAAAACACTGCATACTGCTCATTCACTTGCACACACAGAACTAAACATATTCATAAAAAAAAAATTAAAATAGGATATTCTTATTCTTTCTATAAAGACTTTAACCCCTTAAGGACTGGACTGTTTTTGCGATGTTGTACATTTGCGACCAGGCATATTTTTACACTTTTGTGGTGTTTGTGTTTGGCTGGAATTTTCCGCTCTCTCATTTACTGTTTCCATACAAATTATATATTGTTTTTTTCAGGACAAAAGGGGCTTTCTTTACATACCATTATTTATATAATCTCATGTATTTTAATTTAAAAAAAATAAAAAAATATAATGAAAAATTGAAAAAAATACATGTTTTTTGACTTTTACTTGAAAAATCTTTTACTCATCTACAAAAGCGAATTAAAAAAACTGCTAAATAGATTCAAAATTTTGTCCTGAGTTTAAAAATACCCAGTGTTTACGTGCTTTTTTGCTTTTTTTTGCATGTTATAGGGCTATAGGTACAAGTAGAATATTGCGGTTTCAAAACATAAATTTTTTAAATTTATCAATAGTGACATTGTAACACTATTATCTGTCATAAATCTCTGAATAACACCCCACATGTACATATTTTTTTTAAAGTAGACAACCCAGGGTATTCAATATGGGGTATGTCCAGTCTTTTTTAGTAGCCACTTAGTCGAAAACACTGGCCAAAGTAAGCATTCATATTTGTTTGTGTGTGAAAAAAGTAAAAAAACTAAATTGAACGCTAATTTTGGCCAGTGTTTGTGACCAAGTGGTTACTAAAAAAGACTGGACATACCCCATTTGCAATACCTTGGGTTGTCTTCTTTTGCAAATGGTATGCCATCATGGGGGTAATTCTCATTCCTGGGCTACCATACGCTCTCAAAGGCAACGTAACCAACCTGGCCATTTTCAATGTAAAAATATTTGACCCATATATTTGACCTTGTAACTTTCAAAAATGCTATAAAACCTGTACATGGGGGGTACTGTTTTACTCGGGAGACATCGCTGAACACAAATATTAGTGTTTAAAAACTGGAAAACGTATCACAACAATTATATCATCAGTAAAAGTGCTGTTTGTGTGTGAAAAATGCAAAAAAAGTCACTTTCACTGACAATATCATCGCTGTGATATGTTTTACTGTTTTGAATCACTAATATTTGTGTTCAGCGAAGTCTCCCGAGTAAAACAGTACCCCCCATGTACAGGTTTTAGGGTGTCGTAGAACGTTACAGGGTAAAATACAGTGCTAGCAAATTAAATTCTCTGGAATTTCGGCCTGGGTTGGCAGGCAGGTCCCTCAAATTGCAATCAATAAAATTACTGAATTATGTAAAAATATTACATAAATACGCACGTAGAATTTAAATATATATGCATATTTATATATTTGAAGTCTACGTGTATATTTATATAATTATTTATGTAATTTTGTATATGGACATATGTATATTTCTTATTATTTTTATTTATTTTTATATACATAGATATATATACAAATTAATTCTAAGTGTATTTTGATATAAATATATATATATTAATTTTAAAATACAGTTAGAATAAAATTTCATATAGATATATAATTTTTTTTTAATTTTTTTATTATTATTTTAAAATTTTTTTATTTAATTTAAATTACTTATTATTTATATTTTATAATAATATATATATACTATATATATAGTTATTATATATATTATATATATACGTGCGTAATTTAATTATAAGTGTATTTTTATATTAATATAAGTAAATATTAATATAAAAATACACTTAGTATGACATTATATATATGATAGATAGACATATATTATATAGATATAATATATGTCTATATATCATATTTATACACATATATAATTTTTTAAATTTTTTTTATTAACACTAACTTTATTTTTTTTTTGATTTTACACTAGCAGGGAGACTGCCTGTCAGCACAGACAGTCCCCCTGCAGGCAGCACTATGGACACCTATTGTGACCATGTGATCGCTGTGTTAAGCGATCACATGGCCACAGGGGTCCTAATCCAGTGTGGGGAGACTGTCTGGGCTGCAGGCAGTCTCCCCACAACCGGAGCAACGCTGATCGCCGCCAGGGGAACGACGGCGATCAGGTAAGTACCCCCAGACCATTAGGACGGTTCAGGACCGTCATCGGTCCTCAAGGCAAAAATGCCGATGACGGTCCTGAACCGTCCTCGGTCGCTAAGGGGTTAAAAAGCTGTCAAACTGTAAACTGTATTTTGTTACAAGTTAGTATCAATCACAAAATGGCCATCTTCTATCTCCCACTCAAAGTAGTTTCAAGTTCCCTTGGCAGTAGCTAGCTAGTTACAGCAGCAAACTAAACCTAGTCTTGCACTAAATACACAGGCCCAGGCTAGGTAAGATTAACTTTTTTTTCCTGATTAACACATCCCAAATGGAAATGTCTTTCTCTAAATACTTAACAGAAAAAAAAAGCAAAAAATACCTTTTAACATTTTTTTATTGGTAACTAATTCTGATACTAGGATCAATGCTAAAATATTAGTTTTAAAATTAATTAGGGAACATCAATGAAAGGAATTCCTATATTAGGTTATTGTACTACAAAATATTATTGCAGAATTAGAACAGGTTTTTAGAAGATAGAAAGATCATCTCAAATTAGAGGGAGTGATGGATAAATTTCACTTAAAGTAACCATTGCATCGCCTGTTATTCCTAACCTTAAAATGGCAGTCATTTAAACAGCATAATTACTTTAATATATTTATAGAGTATAAATATTACCTATCCATCCATCCTACACTGGATTCCAGTATAAATAATTTCTGGACCCCTGATCAGTTATTAAATCTTTATTGCCTACCTATATCTCAAGGCAACCTTCAGCACTCAAGATGTTGTGGCCTACATCTCCCATAATGCTCTTACAACCATAATGCTGGTGAAGTATCAGGGGAAATTAAGTCTACAGTATCTGGAGTGTCGAATGTTGCCTAGCCCTGTCTTAGGATGTGGAACTGACTTTCTTTCCCTAAATATTCAACATTTAACTTGCACTGCAAATGCATGATGGAAAATTTGATGTAAGCTTTAAAATGAGTTCTGCATTGACAGTATGTGCTTAAGACCGACTGTCTTGCAAAGTTATTTCTTAATATTAATATGCAATTTAAGTGGCTATTAATTCTAAGCTCGAAGTAATTTGCAGTGATGACAGTAATTTCAAAAAATAACTCTTGCTCTGAAGTTTATCGAGACAAGCATGAAACGGATGAAAAAAAAAAGAAAAAGTGATAAAAAGGTTATTTATGTAATTCTTTAGGACTTTCCTTGGTAGTAGCAATACATAGTAAGTTTTTTTTTTTAATCTTTTCACTACCAAAATCGAGTGTAACATTTTTCATTTTCATATATTTTTCAGTATGAAATGTAGTCTTTAAAACCTCACTCAAAATATTTCTATGCTGGAATCCACTAGTCACTGAAATAATTCCTGTAAATTTGCTGAAAATGCAAGCTCTACCCCTGCTTCCAAACAGTACCAGAAGTTTCAATGTTTCATATCATTCCAACAGTCAGAAAATGGGGAGGAGTGAATCGACACTACCATTTCACTGTTTTCATTACATTCGCTTTCCAGAGAATGAAAAAGATTCCAGGTATAGCAGTTTTAAATACTTTAATTTAGAAATATATTATGCGACTGTATTTAACGGTATTTACTGTATGTGGGCATTATGCGTAAATGCAGACTTTATATTTACATTCTTATATTACTTTTTAGTAAGCTCCACCACCAGTAATGCCTTCAGGGTAATTTAAAATAACTTTAAACAGAATATTTGACCCTGTTTATCTATTTTTGCCACACCTACTGGTTGTGAGAAAAACAGTTTTTTTGTTTTTTTATAATAACATTTCAGGCCCTGTGTGAAATATTGTCAGATAAAGTTAAAATTGTATACTGTAAAGGTAAATGTAATACTGTTAACCCGCGGTTCCCAAACTTTGTGCCGTGGCGCCCCAGGACAGGCACACAGGGGCGCCGTGGAATGTGTCCTCAGTGCTATGATTATAGCACCGGGAAACATTACTGCTGAACAGGGGCCTGGTCGGGTGCCGCGGACCTCTAAAACCATGACTGGGCCCCTATAACGTTGACCAACTGGAAGAAATGACAGCCTGTCACTTCCTCCCAGCATCATGCAGGGAGACAGTGCGGGAGGGAGAACAGGCAGCCGAAGGAAGGGGAGAGGAGCACTCCATAGTTGCTCCAGACTACTCAGTCCCACCAGCAGCAGCAGCAGGACTCCAAGCCACCCTCCAGGACCCATTAGGTAAGCTAACAGGAGGGTGGCTGGAGATATTAAAAATATCACTTGTGTATGTATATGAGTGTGTGTGTGTGTGTGTGTTTGTTTGTTTGTTTGTATGAGTGTGTGTGTCATGTTGTGCATCTGTGTGTGTGTTTAAGTTGTGTGTGTGTGTATATGTGTCAATGTATGCATCTGTGTATGTCAGGGTGTGTATCTCCTGTGTGTGTGTATATGTCAGTGTGCTTCTGTGTCAGTGTGTGTGCACACACATCTGGGTATGTGCATCTGTGTGTCAGAGTGTGTGTTTTTAGTCAGTGTGTATATCTGCATCATGGTGTGTGCATGTATCAATTTTTTGTGTGTGTCAGCATGCGTGTGTGTGTATATGTCAGTGTATGCATGTGTTAAGGTGTGTGCATGTGTATGTGTTGGTGTGTACCGATGTGTGTGTATGTGTCGGTGTGTATATGAATTTGTGTATTCATATCTATGTAAGTATGTATGTAGGTATGTATGTGGTAGTATATGTGCATACATCCAAGCAGTAATACACCAGCACAACATACAAACACACTCTTGCAATATAACACAAATATTACATACAAACACACCCCATGCATGCAAACACCTTAAACCTAAAAGGTTTGGGAACCACTCATGTAAACTGTATCCTGTCTAAAGCTTTTAGTTGCAAAAATATTTTCATAAATGATGAATGAATAAATGAAAAAGACAAATTATGTAACTTTACATTATTTAAATTTTTAATTTGTTTCCAATGCTATCTATATATATGATATGTTTATATGCTAGCTACGCATTCCTTATTTCAAATAAATGTTACACTATGAAAAAGTGCTTGTTGTGAAGGGGACAAATGAAAATAACTAGAACAAAACATACAGGTATTTTTGCTTAAAAAAATCAAACAAAAAAGAACAGACATAGATTTTATTCAAGTATGTAACATACAAATTATTCTATCTATCTATTTTGTATAGTGCTTTTCAGAGTACTCAGCTTTTTTGTAGTGCACACACTTTCAAAAACCACATTGATATCTGATTAACAAATCACTGTTAACCAAACTAATTGTACTAATTGCACCAACTTCAGAAGGATGAAAGGCTAGATTGACACTTACAGGAATCAAATCTAGACTTCTAAACAAGTTCTATAATTAGCGGATTAATCAATTACTCTTTCTAAGTAGTTTTTTTTATTATTTATAAAGTGAATGTCAAATAAAATTTGTAAAAATTAAAAAAGAAGAATTACATAAAAAGTAGAAATTGAACATTAATAATGTATATACGGGGAAGCTCTATACATTAAAAGGAGCACTCCACACCCCTAAATCACTTCAACTTGCTTAGGCGGTTTATGTGTGGAAAGTGTTTTCTCTTATTTTTCTTTTTATAGATGGATATTCCAATAGAAATTGGCACTTTTATAACAAACAAACTAACAAGAAAACAAACATCTATTACACTAACTACTGTCAACTTCTGTTACTTCCTGGTTTGGTTAGGTCAGTGAAACTAAACTCAATAGACAGGCAATTGCCCAGAGTGCCAGCCTTACAAAGACTTCTCATTGAGCTGCAAAACACACAAGTAAGAAAAGGAGGAAATTCATCGCTTGTAGGTACTGATATAGTTCATTGAGGCAACCTAACACCCAAATCCGTTGACTCTCTGGTTCGGTAAAGTCAAAGTAAAATATAGCAGAGGGGTTGGTGTAGCGCCAAGGTGGTCCTTAAGAGGTATATACAGTGATAAGAAAGAAAAAAATACTGGAACTGATAGTGTAGTATGTTATGTTTAGAGTTGAGCGAACCCGAACTGAAACGCCGTGTAAAATGACACAGAGCACTCTGACTGGAGGATTAAGTAATCAATCAGAGTGCTCTGTGTCATTTTACACAGCGTGGGAAAATTCCAAAGAACTTTCCCACGCTGTGTAAAATGACACAGAGCACTCTGATTGGTGGATTTCAAGCCAACCAATCAGAGTGCTCTGTGTCATTTTACATGGGGTGGGAGTGGGGGGAGGACATTAAGTCCCCCCCTTATTGTTATTTAGGGCCCCACCCGCTGTGCAGGGGTGGGGGCCAGGGGGGAGGACAGTAGGTCCCCCCCTCCACATTCTTATTTAGAGCCCCCACCCGTCGCACAGGGGTGGGGGCAATAGTTTTTTTTTTACAGTGAACAGCCACTGGCTGCTCACTGTTTATTACACACGCCCCTACTCACGGTATAGCGAATAGGGGCTGAATTTACTTAATCTTTACTTAGTATTAGTAAATGTGGCTGAAAGACCAATTTAGGTCTTTCAGCCTTTTGGTAATGAATTAGGGTGAATTATGGAGTTATTTACTAAGCGGCTACTTATTTTATGTTATTTTTAAGTTATTTCCCTATACACATTTGTTTGCAGGGCACTTGTCCTACTCTTACCCTCATTTTACTTCCTTTTGCAGCCCTCTAGCCCTTTCCAGGAGTTTTTTAGAGCCATTTTTGTGACCAAAAGTTAGGGTCCCCATTGATTTCAATGAGGTTTGGGGTCAAGTTCGGTATCAAGTTCGAGCCCGAACCCGGACTTTTTTCAAAGTTCAGCCGAACCCGCCAGACCCGAACATCCAGGTGTCCGCCCAACTCTAGTTATGTTATGTTCTGGTAAGGAATGAGGTAAGTAAGATGTACACTTGCACTTTTATGAAGCTTCAATTAAGTCCCAAATTTAGTGCCTGGGCACAATGATCCCCACCTCTGGATATTGTGTAGCATTGGATATCACTACAAGGACTGTCTGCATGGATCCCGAGGCATGGATCATTCCACCCAGGAGTGCAGTGTTTCTCATTTGGGTTTGGTTTCAGACAATCAGCATGGTTGAGAATTCTCATCTGAGTAGCAGAGTGACCGAGAAGTGTCATTCTGGGATATACAGTGAATACAGACAAAGTGCAGCGCTAATATAATTATTTTTATTTATTTTAATAATCACATTTATTTCTTACTAAAAAATATAAAATTAATACTTTAAACACGTCTTAATATTTTTAAAATTGATGGCCAGATATGAAAGCTTTTTACGAGAGTGTGAGCAAAAAAAGAAATACAAAAAAAGAAAATTTGGTTTAAGTTTGAGTAATGACAGACTCATGTGCAATACAGAAAACTATACATTTTGTGCCAAAGCTACTACTTTCTCTGTAAGAACTTTTTTTGGGTTCAATCATAATTAGTGGTGTTTGCTGTTAACCCACATATGATCAAACATCTTTTCCTTCTGGCAAGAAAATATAAAGAAGCATCATACAAAGCACTCAAAGATTTCCTGTGCTGATTAAATTGAATAAAGGTGCACTTCTAAATTAACATGTGTTTCTTCAATTTTGTTGTCATTCATATAATGTAGTGGCATAAGTCCTTATGGTTGATAATTCAAAGCTGGTCCTGCTTAGCCAAAATGCTGCTCTATCGATTTGGTACAGATATTTCCAGCGCTGTTGCCAAGCAAATTAAAATTAATTTGTGTGACAATTTTATGGATAATACAAGGAGAAATTATTAAGGGAATTGTGGAAACACATTCACTAGTCTTAATAAAATATATTTATAATTCCTCACTTTACTGCAAGTGGGGAAATTGTGAAATAAATAAATAAATAAATAAATAAAACAAATAACTATTATGTGAACTTAAGGCATACACTGAGTAATTTAAAGGAATACCCCAAGCACCATAAACAATTCAGTGATTTGGTGTGGTCATAGTGCTTAGAATCTGTATGTGCAGTGTTTCACTTTAAAACACTGCACATTGTAGTTTAACTCCTGCTGGAGGTGTAACTCTACTTAAAGCAATACCTCTCTGAGGCCATTAGCCAGCCTGAAACAAGAGTTCCAGGCTGGGTAATGTCAATTCTGTGCATGCTTCAATGCTCAGAATTGCATTTATTGGAGAGTGGTCAGCTGATGCTCACAGCCAATGAATGATCTGTGTGATCACCATCCAGCTTCTGCAGCTCTGGATGAAATCACTGCTCACTGAAGGACTCTTGGTGACCCAATAGGGACCCAGTTAAGAGATTAAACCATTCAAACCAGTTTTCCCTGTAGTGGTTATGATATTTGGAGTAACCTTTTATGTGAATAAAAGTGAAGCAAATACCTGTTAATGCCAACAGGAAAGAAACATAATGCCTTCTGCTCTTTGTCTAGTACCCTTAACTCTTCTAAAGAAGTTTCCTTTTTTTCTATTTCTCTGAGCAAAAGAAATTAAAAGGTATTCACTGAAACATCTGAAATTAAGGTTAATACAAAGCATCAGGATACGAGCAGTTATAAATAATTTTTATCTTTTTACCAAACTAAGAGCTGATATAAGAAACTGAGCCATTGACACAATTTAAATGCACAAAAGGTGGATTTGCCAGCTAACACTGCTAAACAATATAGGTATGTTCTTCAAAGGAAACCGTCCATAACTTAATAATCCATTAAAACATAGCATTTATTTCCAACCCAATAGATTAACTGTATTTCTGGAGGAAGAAGAATGAAGTATACGCTGAAAAGAACACTCTGCCTACAGTTAAGGTTCGGCTCGATGATGCTCTGGGGTTGCTCTACATCCTCCGGCACTGGAAACCTGCAGCTCATGGAAGGCAAGGTGGATTCATTGAAATCCTAGGAGAAAATGTCATGCTGTATGTGAGGAAGCTGAAGCTTGGGCGCCATTGGACCTTCAGACAGGTAGTCATAGTCACCTGGCTTAAACCTCATAAAAAATCTCTGGTGGGATTTGAAGAAGGTGGCTGCAGCACATATTACTGAACTGGAGGCCACTGCTCATGAGCTAATATTCCTCAGGAACGCTGCCAGAAGCTGGTGTCTGGCTATACATCTTGTTTGCAGAAGGTCATAACGGCAATGGGGTGCTCAACTAAGTACTAAAGATGCTTGCCATGAGGGGATTGAATAAGTTTGAGACTGGAGAAGTCATTCTAAGTTACAAGTTGCATTTTCAGTTGAATTTAGGGAAACCACTTATAGCATTTGTTGTGTTGAGCTATTTCAATTGCATTTGTTAGTTTAGTTTACTGCAAACATCTGAAAGTCTGTACATTTTGACAATAAACCTGATTTTCAAAGGGGGTTGCATAATTTTGATTATAACTGTAAATCATTCATCTTATGCAAGCCAATCTATCGCAATTACTTATTAATCAGTGATGATCCAATGGACCAGAAATGTAAACATGTTACAATGATGAACAAAACAGAAATATATGTAACATAAACTCAACCCATTTGTTTTATTTTAATATTCAACATCATTTTACCTTATTATTCATAGTATCATTGTATTTAATCAAACTATCTCTAAGTAACATAGAAACATAGAATGTGACGGCAGATAAGAACCATTCAGCCCATCTAGTATACCCAATTTTCTAAATACTTTCATAAGTAGGAAGTGGCATGCTATATGAGAATTCCCATAATTTTATTCATTAGCATTTAGATATTACGTATTCTGTTTTTCAAAGGTCTTGTTGTTCAGCCAACATGTTGAATGGAGCAGATCTGACACATTAACAGATATACTGCAAGAGGAATCTTACAATTAAAATTTTGCCTAATTTCATAATGTGACGGATTCCCAATCCTTGGAATACAATTTGTTAATTTTTTTTTTGTTATTTGATACCCTGCATAGTTCGGTATATGAACTCACGAACACCTGAGACCTATCTATTTTGTATACTGAACAAACTACCGAACAGCCAGACCACACAGGGCAGGCGTGTGCTGCTCATTGGTCCTTTTCACTTTTGTTCGCACCTCAGTAACTGCAATTATACCAACATTCTGAGCAGTCGACTGGGTGGCCGTCAATCGTATGGCCGAACACGTGGCGGTGGCCATCTTTAGCTGCGAACACATAGAGCAGTGTTTGGTCGTCAAGTGCATGGAACTCAAGTCGCGAACACCGCTAGAACTTCCATCTCCATAGAAGTTCGATAAAATACATGAGAATGGAATTGCTGTATTCTTCCCAATGCTTTCAAGGCATTTGTCTTGGGACAATACATTTGTCTTCCAGTAGCGGCAAAATATGTTGCCTCCAAATACCCACTCAGATACCCTTGGTGTTGCTGTGATGGCGGAGCCTGAATATGATGTAACTCTAGCCCTAGCATCCCTAAATGGCATGCGAGTTAACAGAGCAAGAAGATTACAGCTCCCTCTCTGCCTCTATTGTGCACATGCCCATCTGTGGACCCGGAAATCACAGGAGCCACACAAGACCCCAGGGAAAGGATCCACACTGGACACCAGGGAAGGGATCCACACTGGACCAAAGGGACAGGATCCACACAGGATCCCATGGAGAGGATCCACTCCAGCTCTCCCAAAGGTAGGGAGGCTACATGGACATACATTTAAAAAAAATTATAATAATAATTTGTGAGTGTGTGAGAGAATGCGTCTGTGTCTGTCAGTGTGTATCAGTGTGTGAAGCATTTTCGCTGCAGATTTGGTAGAAATACAAAATAAAAGTGCATTGAAGGTCATAATCGACAACACTGGTTTTGTTCATTTTTTAAAGTACTGTAGCATGTACTGCTTTTCACTCAAAATTATTCTAACTATAACATACAGTAAGTATTATCCCAGGTTTACTTACTGGCAAAACAAGTTTGCGTTAATATTTTTCTCCCTCAAATCCCTGCCAGAATTTTGGCACAAACTGTGGTCCCTTGTTTAACTTAATTCTTCCTTTATGCTCTTATCTCTCTCCATCATCTCAGTTACCCTAGCTCTGGATCTCTGTAAAGAAATAGTCATAGGCATACACAAAATATTATACAATGGAAAATAGGTCCTATAAAGTTTTAAAAAAATTTTTTTATTTATTCATTTTATTTATTTCTTTATTTGTTTATTTTCCTTTATTATTAGGTATTCTTTCTTTTATACTGTAGATAATGCATAAAAATCTAAATTTAAATTTATAAGTGAAATAAAAAGATGCTCTTCTCTGAATATATAGCCACAGTACCTGAGGCCGAAGTGACATACTTTTGAAATTAGAATGAGCAAATGGTAGATCCCCAGCTGGCAATGCGTCATGGTATATGTCCAATAGATGGGAATCTATCTTTTGGCCTTCCTTGTGCTAGGGGGAGCCCAAAATATTTTCTGACACCGAGGCCCTCTCTGCATTAGTTACGCCACTGTTGCTAACTATGGCATTTTTTCACAAACCATCACTGAGCCCTATTCACCAGCCTTTTTTTTTATATTGGAAACATAAACAAATCATGATAACAAAACTAAGTTTAGTACTAGTCAAAGGATGTGGACATGGTCCCAGTGAAGTAGAGGTTGTATGAAACTGTGCCATTAAAACTCTGTGCCAGCTGTGACTCACTGAAAATAGTGGATATCAAAATGTGCTTTCATACTCTGTTTAGCATTCAAATCATGCATGTAAGTCTTTTACAATCAAATTAATTTTTTCATAATCCCTGGTCTCAAAATCACTCATAACCTTCTGGCTTTGATCTACATATATACATAGATCTGTACAGTTCCTTCTAATTCTTAAACATTTACTTGAGAGGGGAGGACATCAATAAAAAGATGGGCAAGACCGAAATGAGGTGGATTGCGGAATTAAACACACTCATTCCTAATAGGCTTAACAGTGATTTGGAGATTTGTCATTTTCTAGAATAGCCCATATTATTTATGTGCACCTGTACAGGCAAAGATATACATGTGTTTATATATATATATATATGTATCGCAACCTATTTCATCCTATTTAGTAGTTCATCTCTCTTTTTTCTCCACGAAATGGGTTAAAGGTATAATGTGACAAATATAGGGTAATATGATTTGAGACTCATTGTTGCACTCTTTATCCCCCTTCCATCATTTTTCCGCCTCTTTATAGGTATTACATAATTTGAAAATTAGATTTATTTATTTTGGTATGAAATGTTTTATCTGTACAATGGTTTTTTCTTATAATTGAAATCCATAATTATACTATATAATAATACAGATTTGTAATGTTTATCTTATCACCAATATGTAGTAAGCTAGTTACCACCTACTCAATGTAATCATAACTGCAGCAAGCATCAATCATCAATCGTGATTAAGTGTTTAGAGCTTTGGAACATGAGTGCTCCCCACAGTTTTTTTATATCACACAGTTAGATATCACCTATAGAAGGTGATTATTACTGTAGCAGGGACTTTTCAATAATAGAGATGTAACGTTGAGGTGTTTTTAATGAAATAGAATCACTTTTGTATATACACAGTATTCAATTCTTGTTAGTTAAATTAGTTTTACATAAGGTTCTCTATTCTCTCGATACACATCATTTCATGGGAATTGCCACCTGTTTATAATGTTATATGCAATCTTTCTGTTTCATAAACGTAACTATGCAATATTGTTTTTATTCACTATTGATGCCATATACTAAGGATCAAATATCTAAGATTTAAACTTATTATACAATAAAAGTCAAGTGGGTGACTTTGGATGAGGTTTAAGAAGGGAGAATGGATATTAATTTCAATAAACTACGTCTTGACAAAGGATACGTGCAAAAATGGCAACAGAAATGGACAAACGGCGTTGCAACAGTGGGCGGGGCCAGGGCTCCACGAGATTCCAGGGATATAACTCTAGCTATATTTTAAAAACGCAAATTGCTGTATTCTACTTACAACCTTGTCTGTAAGGGGCTATTTTATTTATGTTTTTAAATATATATTAATTAAAAGTTTTCATATAGTACTAAATTTTGGAGAGAGCACATTCGGAGTAGAGTGGCAACCACCCATTAGACTCACTTATGCTTTATATACTAGAACTGTTTTGTGAGCTCTAGGAAAAGTGAGTGTGTATAACTGCCTTAACCACAAGCAACTGGTTAAGCAACTGGCTAAGCATATGGCGGCAGGTTTTTATCTTTTATACTAGCTTGTCTAGGCCAAGTTCTAACTGTGGCAATCTAGCTGGTGCAGATAATACAATGTAAAGTTCTTAAATAAAAATAATGTAACTAAAAACAAATAAGAGAACAGCCAAAGGCAAAAGGGGTAATCTCCTATCCATCCACTAATTCCTCGACTCTCTGTTAGCACCCCAATAAATAAATGGCTCAAGACAAAAGGCTGGAGGGAAAAGACCAATGTGGAGGGTGGGTGGGGAGGAGAAAATAGCCTTCAGCTCAGCCACCTGTAAGGAAAACAGCACCACAGCAGAAAGGTGAAGGGAGGAGATATTCAGGCAAATGCAGGAACCAAAGAAGGAGTACATGAAGTGGAGAGGCCTTATAAAGGTAAGAGGAGACTCCTCCCACCACAAGAAAGAATGTTGAAGTTCACCCCAGGCCAAAGAGAAGCTCCAGTCCCACTATGGGTCACTGCACTCCCATTTCATGTATCAACATACATGGATAGTTATGAAAGATAATAACAATATTAGAAGTAAGTCCAAAAGAGGTAACCATTCAAGCCAGGCAGAGACAAAAGCATTAAAAGAACTGGCTCAGATGGAGGATATAGTCATTAAACCAGCAGACACATCAAATCTATACCGAATTGAAACCCATTGGCTGTATGATACCATATTTATGATACCTTGATGTGTTGCCATAGTAATCCAGTTCTGAATGTTTATTGGTAGCTTAGAGTTTTTATTTATGCATAAGGAAGAGTTTTAACAAAACTGCATATTAACTACTTTAGATGTACAGAGAAGCTTTGAATATATTGTATGTGAGCAATGGGTTGCCAAGACAACCCAAAAGTGGATGTTGTACTATATCAGAAAGTCTGAAGCAACACCGGAAGCCTCATAGGTCTTATTGCCACCTCCATATAAACTGGATGGACCCATAAGGACATCACACTTTTGATAAAGCCCCAAGGTGAAACACGTTAAGTGTGTTTTCCCATTTAGACTAGCTTTTCTAGGGGTTCCCTCCAATACTTAGTACTTGGAAGAGTTACAGCCCAGAAGAACATTCTTGGGTTCCGGCTTTTGATATCCATGTTCCTGCTTTGTAGGTTCCACGTCAGGTTTCCTTTACGTCCTGTTGCTGTCCACCCAGGGGATAGTCCTGGAGGGGAGGGTAATGTCACAAGACCTGTCCCTCACACAGTCTTGTCATTATAGCAATGATAACTCTTCTGTGTTCTGATGCACACCCTCTCATCCTTAGCTTCCTGGTGCCTCATTATGACACCATGACATGGAACCCTTCCATTGGTATCCATCTATCATTATTTGAATACAATGTGAAAGTCTAATTAGTCACTGATAAATGTTACATTGTTGTATTGGATAGCACTCTATTTTTTTTGTTATTGTTCATAAATCTTTATTCGATTTTCAACATACAAAAACATTATACGTTATAGAACATGTATAATTATACTGCAGTTATTAGACAAACATTTAGATTATACAACATCCACTAATAACATTACATATAACATTCTACAAATGTGGGATAAGTGCTGGACTCGTGCTGGAGTGCTCTTTTATTATATTTTTAGGCTTTATTTTATTCTACTCAGACATTACGTAAATGTCATTATCATATCTAAAAAAAATTCTCCCAGCAACTTATTCTTATTTACATTGTTTTTCCTCCACCGTGTACCTGATTCCATTTTTACTTGCATTGTCAGCTTTACCCATTAAGTGCAACACATTTCAGATGACTGCTTCCAGTTTCTGGCCACCAAAATTTTAACTGCTATAAAGGTGTGTGTGGCCTGGAAGTATTAGCACTCTATTTTTTGTGTTTATTATGGGTTTTATTGCTTTTGATATGACATAGTCATAAAGTTACATTAATAATGGTACATCAATAACAAGGTTCATACAGCACAAATGATAAGGTTAAAGTAATGATTTTACAAGTACTGTACAAAGGGTACAAAAGGTACACGTATGCAAGATATTGCATTTCCATCTATAACAATATACGGTTGTGTATTTACATCCAAGCATGGGGTTATGTAGCAATACATGGGACAGCATAGTTAAATCACTATTGCAATAATCCTGTATGACCAGAAGCGAGGACTGGGAGCATGATATGTGTACCTATGCCATTGATAATAATATTTTAATGCAAAGTAAGTAAAAGATAAAACTAAAAGGAACAATGTAATAGAATAATAAAACATGGGTAGAGGAATATTGGCAGCTGGTGTAAAGAGAAGGTAGGATCAACTCTGCATAGCTCGAGCAATCCTTAGCCGTGGGCTTGAGTGTTATTATGTAAATTTCAGTTTTTAGGTTAGAAGGTTAGAGGAATTGAGGACATACGACTTAGGTAAAAAGTTTATGTTTGAGAATGCCAGAGGCAGAGGCACATTATGTGATTAGGTGAAGGATTGTGCAGTCAGGTGGAAGTTCCCCCCTCTTTTACAAAGGTGAGCCATGGTCCCCATGTTTGGGGATACAGAGTATTATGTTCTGATAAGGAGTGTCTGATTTCCTCCACTGTTCTAACATGTTCTACTCTGTTAAACCATTATCTGATCAGTGGTGATACAGTTTGTTTCCAGTATTTGGGGATCAGAGCATTGGCTGCAGTTAGGAGGTAGAATTCCAGACAGTTACGGTATATTTTCACCAGTTTTGGTAAGAGGTGTAGTAGAATTTCTGGTAGGGATTGTGGCAATGGGATATTGTCTGTTTTTGCTATAATTGGGAGGACCTTGTGTCTATCGGTAGGTGCCCTTCTCTTTCAGGCATCTCCAGCATAAGTCCAGGACTTGACGGTTTTCCACCAATTGAATACTTAAGGTGTTTCTACGTGCATAAAAAGATTTTTCTGCAGTCCGAGGTGGAGATATTTTTGCCTAATTCCTCAGACCAGTCAACAGTGTATTGTGGTGGGGAAAGGGAGTTCTGCAGACAGTAGTATATCATACACAGTGATTTTTGTTGGTATTAGTTGTGAGCACCATTTTCGAAGGTTGTATTGTCAGATGGTGTATGAGATCCAGTGATTGCTGATACGAATTGTAACATCTGGTGATATTTAAATGTATCCATAAAGGTTGGTTGCTCCCATGTGCAGATCTCTAAAGAGGGTTTGGGTTTGCCCTCTTTGAGGATATCAGATAGAGTGACAAAGGGGATGTAAGAGGGTTTGGGCAATGCAGGGTTGTGTGGTATAGGAGTAAGAGGTAAGGGACAGATGGTTAGATCAAGGCCAATGGCATGTTTCCTCCAAACTGGAAAAAAATGGAGAAGGGTAAATAGTAGGATGTGTGGTAGGGGAGAACTAAGTGATAGTTATATTTTGCCAAGGAAGGGTGTCCAAGGAAAAACCTACTATGAATGTTACTAGCACTAGTAGTGCTGCTAATACTGCTACTATGACTGCTACTACCACTAATAGGGCTGCTAATACTGCTACTATGAATGCTGCTACCACTAGTAGTGCTGCTAATACTGCTACTATGAATGTTACTACCACTAATAGTACTACTATGAATGCTACTACCACTAATACTGCTACTATGAATGCTACTAGTACTAGTAGTGCTTTTAATATTGATAATATGGATGCTACTACCACTACTAGTTTTTCTACTACTGCTACCACTAATAGTAATACATCTACTCAACTACTAATATTACTACCTATGCTAATAATATCAATGTTCCTATTAATTCTACTCTTGGCAATGTATTTTACTGTATTTTCTTATGTTATCTTTCTGATTATATTATCTTGGCTTTCTGCAAATTCCACAAGTTTCAAAAGTTAAGATGAGGTTAAAGAGAGGATAAGTTGTCTGGCATTTAAACAACACATTGTGCCCCTATTTTACATGTGTCATGGTAAATCATAGCAGTGCATTACAGTGTTTATAAAAGATTAACACAACATTTACTGGTGTATCATTAAATTTACCTTTCCTCTTTTTTATCTGTAACATAACACACCCAAACAACAATCATTTATTATTATTTCGGTGTGATTCATGCTTTTTAATATTTAATTTCCCAGAAAAAAAGTGCTATTACAAAAGGCTAGAATATACTTTTTGGAAAAAAATCATTCTAATATAATTCTGTAAGCTGATCTTCCATGGAATTCATTGGTGTTACATAAATCTAAAAATCACACTATTCCTTTATTCATAACAAAGGTGTGACTGGCCTCAGGGGATCAGCCAAGTCAATCACATAACGTTTCAGTCATTTCCCTCAGTGACATTTCCAACTTGACACTACGCTCTACTCAAAGCTCTTGTTTGAAGGTAAAGTCTTTTTCCATACTTTAAACGAGGATCTGGATTTATTTTCACATGCTGGATTATATTTGCTAACTGGGGTTTATGGTGTTGTAATGCATTTATCATATTCATTGTGCCACAATCATGTCATTGTATGGAGGCAGACCGTTTTCTTGATAAAACCAGACAGGCTTTTCCAAATGGCTAGTACATTTTTGCTTCACAGGACTGATACAAAACAAAGGGGATATTACATATACCAAGAAGACATAAATCTCTCTTATTTTCCCTTGCACAAATAAAGTTCAAGATGGGTATTTCAATGACTCTTGTAATGAGCCCCTGTGGAATTTGAGAACATAGCAGAGCTTCATTGGTCTTCAAGAGCAGATTGTAAATAGGCTTTTTGACCCTTCCATGCGTTGAGCTTATTTCTTTATTTTACCGGTTTGATTAATTGCAGATAAATTTACCGCAATTCTCTGCAGGACACTAACATGTTGAGTGTGGGAGTCCAACAGTGTTTAGCTCATAGCCAGTTTTAATTGTGTGTAGCAAAGATGGTTGTGGGGGATTAGATCTACTGCACATCTATTGCAAAACAATTCTTAAAAAGAACTGAATTATCGTGTTGTCATCACATATGATGTCTTGTTTTAATATATTGTCTTAATTGCCAGAGACCCATACTTGCATAATAGATGAATGCCATGCTACTAGAAGTCTAAGCAAATGTCCTACTTTGCAATGTGAGAACTTAATTGTGGGTTATTTGCTGTTGTTTCAATGTGCCTCTGAATTTCAAATTGTACACATCACAAGATACCTACAGACCACCATGGAATGTTGTGTCCCTCATTCCTGGCTAGAGGAAAAAAGCAGCCAGAAAGGAATAAAAATAAAGCTAATGCCCCCAAAATAGTCATTAATAAAATACCACAGAATACCACTATATTGCATCTACTATACATATACACCCCTTACACAAACACACCGCATCCACTATACACACAGACACACACTGCATTCAGTATACATGGTTGCATAGCTGAAAAGAGACACGTGTCCATCAAATTCAGCTTTTCTCACAAATTATAATTATATAATGAATGCAGTGTATATGTATAGTGGTTGTAGTTTTTCATCCAGCGGATAGCGCACAAACAAAGACAGATGAAAGTGACCAGGTGCAGCCAGGCAGGGTAGCAAGTGCCATATTGTTACCGGAGGAATAACAGGAACAAAACGCAGAAGCCACACATAGAGATATGGACACAAGTCTTCAGGAAGTAACAGGTCTTTTATTTACACAGCGATCGGATCTCAGATGAACTCCTGTTCCAAAAATATCTGAGAGGCAGAAATCATGGTGCAGAGAACATTTGTTAGCAGCATATCCCCTCCCATACAGTATAACCCCTCCTATATTCCTCAGACCAATCAGCACACAGGATATTCAGGATCACCTTATATGGGCAGACCACATGGTATTTACAGACAAAGGAATGTACTATCCACTTCCACACATGCTCAGTACACTGATGACTCATCCAACTGTTTGTAATCAGATACTAATTAGCATATGCCATGTGGAGATTTCGGCGTACTAAATTTTGACCATGCTGGAATCCCATCATAATATAACATAGATTATTACCAAATTCCTGAACACACTGATAAAGTGAGCAGACTTTATTGGAGCAAGGTTTTGACTCTGCAATAGAGCCTTTGTCAAGCTTGATAAAAGCACTATAGCAGAGCCAAAAACTTGCTCCGATAAAGTCTGTTCACTTTATCAGTGTGTTCAGGAATTTGGTAATAAACTATGTTATATGGTATTTGCCACCCTGCCTGGCTGCACCTGGTCACTTTTATCTGTTTTTGTTTGTGCGCTATCCGCTGGATTAAAAACTACAAACACTATACATATACACTGCATTCATTATAAAAACACACAGTATCCGCTATACACACTGCATCCCTATACACACAGGATTCTCTACAGACATACACTACATTCCCTAAACACACATTACATCACATATAAATGCACACTACATCCACTACCACATACCTAAATGCCTGAAAGATGGTGGTGGAATGGGCTTCAGGCCCTGTGGCTGGACTCCAGGATGGGTCCTAAGGGAAGGCTCGGCGCAGACCCTGGGCATCCATGCCTTGTGCTGTGTAGTGGACCCCAACAATTCTGATCGTAGCCCTGTATCAGACCACTAGATATTGAAGTGTGATTCATCACTCCAGAGAACATGCTTTCACCACTTCTAGTCAATGGCACACTTTACACCACTCAATGGCATGCTTTACACCATTCAATGGCATGCTTCAACCCACTCCAGCCTGTCTAGTGGCAAAGGTGGCATCCTGTGATATTGCCACAATTAAAGTAACTCAGCTCCTTTATTCCACCCTTTGTACTGCTAATGTTTGTCTGTGTAATTTTAATGGCTTTCATGTGCTGGACTATACACCTATAGCATTGTGCGAGACTGGAAGAGCACACCACATACATTTGACCATTTGGTGTACGAAATAAGTGTTACATGTAGAACTTTCTCAATACTTAACGTATTTTGCCATAATACAAACATTTGTTTTATGTCTTAAAGGACCACTATAGTGCCAGGAAAACACCCTCATTTTCCTGGCACTATAGTGCCCTGAGGGTGCCCCCACCCTCAGGGTCCCCCTCCCGCCGGGCTCTGGGGAGAGGAAGGGGTTAAACTTACCTCTTTCTCCAGCGCCGGGCGGGGAGCTCTCTTCCTGCTCTCCTCCTCCTCCTCCTCCTCTCCTCCTCCTCTCCGCCACCATCTGCACAATTAATTACATTATTTTAAAGGATACCAATTTAGGGTGATGTTTAACTGCTGGTTCCCTAATTTGGCACTCTTAAAATGGTAATCCAACATAAGGGTGCCAAATTACTGAGCTATCTACTAAACAAAGTTAACCCCTTAACCCCTTAAGGACACATGACGGAAATATTCCATCACGATTCCCTTTTATTCCAGAAGTTGTGTCCTTAAGGGGTTAAGGACGGAGCCAAATTTACACGTTGTGAACGAAACAAAATGTAAACAAAACCTGACATTTGTGCTACATGTCTGTCCAACCGTAATTCACCTCTTTCATATTAAATGCACCCACCCTTATTATATATCATTTTATTCAGAGGAAACAGGGCTTTCATTTAATATCAATTATTTAGCTACGAAACATAATTTAATATTTAACAAATGGGAGAAAATAAGATTTTATTTATTTTTTTAGTTTTACATGACATTTTAACTGTCAATGTCATAATACGGTTTGCTTTAACTGCAATAAAATACACATATTTGTATTCAGCAAAGTCTCACGTGTAAAACAGGATCCCCTATGTACAGGTTTTATGGCGTTTTGGGAAGTTACAGGGTCAAATATAGCACGTTACATTTGAAACTGAAATTCGCCAGATTGGTTACGTTGCCTTTGGGACTTTATAGTAGTCATTTGGTCACAAACACTGGCCAAAGTTAGCGTTAGTATTTGTTTGTGTGTGAAAAATGCAAAAAATGCCAATTTTGGCCAGTGTTTGTGACTAAGTGGCTACTAAAAAAGACTGGACATACCCCGTTTGCAATACCTTGGGTTGTCTACTATTGCAAATGGTATACCATCATAGGGGTAATTTTCATTCTTGGGCTACCATAGGGTCTCAAAGGCAACGTAACCAATCTGGCGAATTTTAATGTGAAAAAAATGAAACACAAGCCTTACATTTGCCGCTGTAACTTTTGAAAACACCATAAAACCTGTACATGAGGGGTACTGTTGTACTCGGGAGACTTCGCTGAACAGAAATATTTGTGTTTCAAAACAGTAAAAAGTATATATATATTAATAGTAAAATACACCTAGACAGTGTATGAGTGTGTATGTATATGTGTATATATATACTTAGATCATATATATATATATATATATATATATATATATATATATAATATATATGATCTAAGTATATATATATTTTTTTTTACACTTTACTTTTTAATTTATTTAATTTTATTTTATTTTTAGCCAGCAGGGGGACCACCTGTCATTACAGGCAGCCCCCCTGCTGGCAATGCAGGAGGCAGCTACCCCCGGCCATGTGATTGTGGGGTCCTCGCAAGGACCTCACTCTCACATGGCCGGGGGGGCTTCCAGGGGTCAGACGTGCCGCGGGGGGCTCCCTGGGAGTCCCCCCCACCGCGATCGCCGGCGACCGGGTAAGTAAAGTCCCTCATTTGTTATGCTAATGAAAATAAATGGATATGAAACTTGCTTCAGTTTATTCTAAATTTGATTGTTTTCAATTTGTTTCATTCTGTAAATAATTTGTAAATTGGGGTGCTTCTGAGTTGTCAAATTCAGATAAATTGATTACTCTAATTTAAAGGAACACTCTACAGCACAAATGGAAACAAATGAAAATTTAAAAAAAAAAATCACTGTTTAGTAGATATTACCCAATGAAAACATTCATGCATTTAATTATTTATTTTTTCATTCGGGGCCATTATAAAAACAGCTTGTAAAAGCTATAGATCTCTTGTCTGAAGCCTTTTTGTCAAGCCCTCCTCTGCTAATCCTGCCCAGACTTTTTGTGACTGTCCAATCACAGACTTCCCAATGCAGCTCAATGAGAAGTCTTTGTAAGTCAAGTGCTCCAGGCAATTGCTGCCTCTTGAGTTTAGCTCTGAGGTAACCAGAACAGGCAATAACAGGACCAGTTATCTAATTGAAAGCCAGAGGGTGTAAAAAAGTTTATTTATGAAAGTACCAATGTCTATTGAAATTGGCACTTTTGTAAAACCAAAAAATAAAAATAAAAAATGTACTTACTCTTCACACATAAAGTATTTCAGCAAGCTAAACTACTTTAAGGGTCTGGAGTTTTCCTTTAAATATATTACTGCAATATGCAGAATTAAAGGACCACTATAGGCATCCAGACCACTTCAGCTTAATGAAGTGGTCTGGGTGCCTGGTCCAGCTAGGGTTAACCCTTTTTTATATAAACATAGCAGTTTCAGAGAAACTGCTATGTTTACACTGAGGGTTAATCCAGCCTCTAGAGCCTCTAGTGGCTGTCTCATTGACAGCCGCTAGAGGTGCTTGCGTGCTTCTCACTGTGAAAATCACAGTGAGAAGACACCAGCGTCCATTCAGCGCATTCAGCCGATGAAGTCGCTAGGAAGGAGGAGAGAAGGAGGAAAGCTCCCTGCCCGGCGCTGGAGAAAGGTAAGATTTTAACCCCTTCCTCTCCCCAGAGCCAGGCGGGAGGGGGACCCTGAGGGTGCGGGCACCCTCAGGGCACTATAATGCCAGGAAAATGAGTATGTTTTCCTGGCACTATAGTGGTCCTTTAATCGACAGACAGACACACACTTCATTGAATTAGTTTTAACTCTTTTATCACTGGAGACTGGATTGCAATTCATTGCTTATTAATGCGAGAGTAACATGCTAGATCCACTATTGTACCTATGTGGTTAACATGTTTATGCCAATGTACCGTCAAGCTGAGCAAAGGCAACTTCTAGAAATTCTATTCCTTGGCATCCAGCGATGTTTCTGTCTGTTTTCAGAGAAGGTGCCCATTAATGTAATACAGCTGCTGATCTTTTGAAATTCACAACTCTGGCTGAAACTTCATCTTTGCTAGACTATTCTCCAGATACCACAACAAGAAAGGTAATAATTTAGAGTTCAAAAATTGTTTACCTTTTCAATTCAACAAACGCATACGTTTATTTGCCTGCACTAGGCAGAGATATAAAATGTATATATTTAAAAAGACAGGACTCTTGAGGGAAGAAAAGGAGGAAACTGCACACAGTATTAATTTGCCTCCCACCAACATGAAAATAGCCCAGAGATTGTATGTCTCAATGGACAGAACTGCAGATGCTAGCAAAATGTTTCAACTGTAAAACTACATTAGGCTTTGTTCAAAGTTGATACCGTGCTAATGAATCAGTATATGAGAAACAAATTGAAACAATTAAACTCACATTCTATTTTGATATCCGTGAAATCTGTGCAGACCCATCTGGTTTATTACACACAGAAAGCCTTCAGTTGCACGTGGACTGAGCCCAACTATTATTAAGAACAAAAAATGATTTTGTCTGTAATTATTTATTAATTTAAAAAGCTTTGTGTGAGTGAACATGTTTATCTTTCGAATATATAATTACTAATACACGGTTATTGGCAGTAATAATTATTGAGTAGTATCAAAGATTGTGAATAAAATCAATATTCAAAATGGTGATAAACACCATCACTTCCACACCACTCCCAGTGTGATTAGTTTGAAAATTAACCGGGTATCTGCATGTAAATCCCCCTGGTGCTGCCAAAACAGCTCTGGTGAGTTATGGCAAGGACTCTACAAATCCTCTAAATGTGTCCTGTGCTATCATTAGCAGCAGATACTTGCAAGTTGTGGCATTCATGGGTCAAATTTGTTGTTCCAGCACCTCTCACATATGCTCAATTGGATTGAGATCTGTGGAATTTGGAGGTCAAGGCAAAACCTCATATTCCTCAAACCATTCCTGAACACATTTTGCAGTATGGCCGGGGCGTATTATCCTGCTAAAAGAGGCCACTGCCATCTGGGAACACCATTGCCAAAAAGGGGAGTGCATAGTCTGCAACAATCTCTAGGTAGGTGGTATGTGTCAAAGAAGCATCCACATGAATGCCAGAATCACATGCTTCCCAGCAGCACATTGCTTACATGTAACAGATAATGGAGCTATAGGTGATTTCTTAATGAAATAGGACCCGTAGAGAAATTTTTTCTTGCCATGAGTACATGGTAAGATGGATGCTGTAAGGAATCGTAAGTAATATGCGTGTACTTAAGTTTAGATAGTGTATGGAATGCATCTAATTTTAGTATTTTAGCAGTGTTAGTGTATGCTGTATAGATTGGAATTTCTGTATGATTACTTTCACAGAGGAATATGGCATATATCTAGAATATCGTTCTTAGAGGCCTTGATTTTTTAAGTGACCACCTACGCATCCGCTTTCACCACTGCCAAATCTGCCGCAAAGAGCTTTTGTATATCGAAGCAGAGATTTTGTATTTCCTGCTTTGTTGCATGAGCAGACAATTCTGTGATCTCTTGTGTGGCAGTTGAGGACATTGTAGCAGATGGCATTGGCAAAGGAGCAGCCATATTGGTAGCATAGGCTATGGAGAAAAGCCCTTGTTCTTCTCAGTCAGCCATTTTGGTTTGTGAATAGACCCTCATTAGCAGGAATCAATTAAAGGTACCGCTGATGGGCGAACCACTCATTAAAGTCTTGGGCCCAGATCATCTGCACTGTTTTTAACCTGCTGCTGAATAAAAGAAAGTCAGTACTTATACCTGGAGATGCAAGTAATATAATGCGAGCAGAGTACACTTTGGCTATTGTAATAGGATTGAGATATTTAGTAAATGTCTTTGAGAATCACAGGAGCTGCACAATATGTCGACTGTTCAAGATCAAGGCTAGACTCCACTCTCCGTAATGATGTTTTTATACAGATGGCAAAAATTAATTTGTTATTCTGTTCTTCATAAAAGATAAAAATAGGATTGCCAGGCACATCTTACACTGGGTCAGCCAATCCCACAACATGCAGCCAGAATTTGTATTCAGCATTAAACTGAATACGTTTAAATAGCACATTTCTCTCTCCTGCTGTTTTCTATTTCCATAGTGCACACTGGAGGACCTCTTCATGTGAACCAAAGTATTCATATAATAAATCCTTGCACTCAGAGATGGCGGCTATATCTCCCCCAGGCTGGGCTCAGTGAGCATGATTGTTCACCTCCACCTTTAGTGTTCACTGCCAGAAGGAATTGACCCCTCTGACTTTAGCTGTCTTCCTAGAAAGTAATGGATGCCTCCTGCCTGCAGCCATCTTCCCAAGCAGTAATGGACTCCACTGCCTGCATGTCTCCAGGCACCAACTTTACAAAGGTATTGGTGGCTCACTGGACAAGGGATACAGCTCTCCTCACCAACAGGTCCTAACATATTCAAAGATGAAGGCTATATCTCCCCAGCTGGACTGGCCTCAGAGATCAAGAAGGGACTTTTCATCCTGCTTACTCTTCTCAGGCAGGAAAGGACCCCTCTGCCTTAAGCTGTTTTCCCAGGCAGGAATGGAGGCTTCTTCCTGCAGCTGGCCTAACCTGCATGCACCTGCAGTCTCACTGCTCAATTTTCTGATAGTTATGAGTTAAATCACTTTGTTTATGAAGCCCTAGTCACACCTCCATGCATGTGACTTGCACAGCCTTCCTAAACCCTTCCTGTAAAGAGTCATCTAAACTTTCTTTATTGCAAATTCTGTTTAATTTAGAATTTCTTATCTCCTGCTATGTTAATAGTTTGCTAGACTCTGTTGGAGCTTCCTGTATGTAACCAAAGTCCAAACTACAGAGCAGGAGATAAAAACTTTTAAAGTAAGTTAACATCTGATCAAAAAGAAAAAAAAATTTTTTCATGCAAAGTGTGCTGAAACAAAAGTGATTTAACTCCTAAATGGTAGAGAATTGAGCAGTGAGACTTGACCAAGAGAGGTGGCTGCAGCGACATCACAAGCATATTAAAGGGAAACACTTTAAAATTAAAATATGCAACAAAAAACTTAATAAAAAGTAAAAAGATACCATCAAATCTGCCATGTCTGTACAGTTAATATATGCTCTCTACAGCTAGAAGCATTCCTTCCCTGATAAGAAGATGCTTTTAAATCAGGACTGCTGAAGGTCCTCAAACAAATGTGAAATTGAACAGTATGGATATACCCGAGTAGTGGTTTTGAACTATTATTATTAGTAGTAGTAATAGTAGTAGTTATATAACGCCAGCTTATTCCGCAGTGCTTTACAATAAAAGGGTCATTTAACAAATGAGACAATAACGAAATGTTACAAGAACAACTATGGAAATATTAGACAGAATTGTACAACTGTCACTATGTAATGACTCTTATCACCTTTTGAACCCAGGATGTGCCCTTATAGTAATGTTTGGCAATAGTCTGTATGTTGGTTTTGAAACCTCCCTTGCCTTTAACACACCTCTAGGATTACTGAGGATTTAGTAGACTTACTATTATAACCACTTCATTCAGACTGAATTGGACAGCCTCTGTGCAGTTTGACACAATATGATTTGCGGACTATTACTGACAGAGATTTTTCACAAATTTATGGTATTCACCTTATCCATGGCAGGAGTGTTATTTTTATATGATTACTATTCCGCATGTTCTTTGATTTACATCCTACATACCTAAAGGTGTTTTCAGCACTCTATATTTTTTAAGAAAACTAAAAGTATCTCATCAGATCGCAAGCTATTTGCTTCCATCTGTTTTGAAATACATATATTATTATGATTGTGTTGCCATACTTTCCTCTTTTAAAAAAAAAAAAAGTTTTATCATTATTATTATTTTTTTTGGTTTCCATCAGCTCCTCGAACACTGAGGGTTTTTTTCCCAACGTAAAAGAACACCCTAACCTTATTAATAAATATGTCTATTTATAATTTTAGTGTGTTCCTTTTAACATTTAGAGTGTCATTTAATAGCAGTTATTTAGGCACCAAATCAAATTTCAATTTTTTTTTCTTTTTATCTTGAAAACGCATTAGAAGTGCGGATCACTTTGGTCCCTAAAGTGTGCATTAAGATTGAAACGGCAAAAGAGACATAGAACATATGTATCTTGGATTTTTATTGGTTCACCCTTTTTGTTCCTTGGATTACATAAAACCATGATGTCTGCCTTAAAAACAATTGTTCCAAAGAAGAGAAACCATGCATCATATAAGACTTCACAGAATGTAATTTAAACACAAACATTGTTCTGTTGCTACTAACTCAAGTTAGTTCCTATAAATGTCTCCAATGCATTAAAGGAACACTATAGTCACCTAAATTACTTTAGCTAAATAAAGCAGTTTTAGTGTATAGATCATTCCCCTGCAATTTCACTGCTCAATTCACTGCCATTTAGTAGTTAAATCACTTTGTTTCTGTTTATGCAGCCCTAGCAAGACCTCCCCTGGCTATGATTGACAGAGCCTGCATGGTTTCACTTTCAAACAGATGTAATTTACCTTAAATAATTGTATCTCAATCTCTAAATTGAACTTTAGTCACATACAGGAGGCTCTTGCAGGGTCTAGCAAACTATTAACATAGCAGGGGATAAGCAAATCTTAATTAACCAGAACTTGCAATAAAGAAAGCCTAAATAGTGCTCTCTTTACAGGAAGTGTTTATGGAAGCTGTGCAAGTCACATGCAGGGAGGTGTAACTAGGGTTCATAAACAAAGGGATTTAACTCCTAAATGGCAGAGGATTGAGCAGTGAGGATGCAGGGGCATGTTCTATACACCAACACTGCTTCATTAAGCTAAAGTTGTTCAGGTGATTATAGTGTCCCTTTAACTTCCTAAATGTTTCAAGCAGGCCTCACAAACTATCACAAGTCAGTCTTTTCAAACAGTCTCTGTATTACATTGTATAATAAATATTTTTAAAAGAATAAAGCTAAGATACGATTGAGTTAGATTTTATAATGTAACACATTCTAAAATATAACTATATATATGTATATATCCATTGTACAGCGCTGCAGACTTCTGGTGCTTTATTGTTATTATTATTATTGCCATTTATATAGCGCCAACAGATTCCATCGCGCTTTACAATATTATAAGAGGGGAGATTTAACAATAAATTGGACAATTACAAGAAAACTTACAGGCACAATAGGTTTCCCTTTGTGTCACTTTGCCCCACTCCCTCTAGCATGTAAGCTCATTGAGCAGGGCCCTCAACCCCTCTGTTCCTATGCGTCCATTTGTCTGGTTACAATTACGTGTCTGTTAGTCCACCCATTGTACAGTGCTACGGACTCTGCTGGCGCTATATAAATAATAAAATAATAATAATTATAATAATAATAAGAAGAACTTGCTCAAACGAGCTTACAGTCTATAGGAGGTGGAGTTTAAAACACAATAGGACAGGAAATAGCAATCAGGTGGGAGTGAAGCAGAGCTGGAGGAGAGAGTAGAGTGCTGCCCTTTAGGAGAGAGCAAGTATGTGAGGTAGGGGTTAGTCAGGGAGGCCATAAGCTTTCCTAAAGAGATTGGTTTTAAGGCACTTCTTAAATGATTGAAGACTAGGGGAGAGTCTGATGATGGTATATTCCATTCCTATGGCTATTCCATAGGAAGGGAGCCATCCGCGAGAAGTCCTGCAAGCACGAGTTGGCCGTATGGGTGCGAGCAGCAGACAGGAGAAGGTCACGGGCAGAGCGGAGAAGGGGGATACTTATGGATCTGTGATAAGATATAAGAAGGGCTAAAATTGGTCAGTGTTTTATAGGTATGGGTTAGCACTTTGAATAGACTCCTTTAGGATACTGGAAACCAATGTAAGGATTGACAGAGGGGTGAGGCGTGAGAGGACCAACTAGAGAGGAATATCAGTCAGACGGCAGCATTCATTACAGACTGTAGAGGAGCAATACGGCTTTTGGGAAGACTAATCAGGAGAGGGTTACAATAATCCATGCAGGAAATGACTAGAGCATGGACAAGCTCCTTGGTAGCATCTTGCGTAAGAAATGGGCAGATGCGGGCTATGTTTTTAAGATGGAATCTACAGGATTTGGTAACAGACTGGATGTGAGGCTCAAAGGTGAGGCTAGAATCAAGTATGATGCCAAGACAGCTCGCTTGCAAGTATGGACTGATGTGGATACCACTGACTTGAAGGGAGAGAGAGAGAGGAGGATCAGTATTAGGAGGAGCAAAGAAGCTCAGTTTTAGAGAGATTGAGTTTCAGAAAAAAATAAAATAATAATAATAATAATAATATATATATATCAATTACACAAGATGATTTAAGATTTTAGGGCAAAATTACCAGGTTTGATTATTTTTGCCTTTGTTTCACAATTACTTTCTCAATTTGCACCAATTCTTGGTCTAAAGAATATTGAAATAAAATTTAAATACATCACATGAGAGGAAAATAAAAATGAAGGACCCATGCACAGTACCAACTGTTTCATTTGTTTGAGTATATGTTATATTGGATAATAAAATGCCAACATGTTATCTGATCCAAGCACTCTGACGTTCGTTAAAACTGTTAGAGTCATCATGCTGCAAAACCCATTCCCATTGCAGGTGTTTTCAGAACGCCACAAAGGTTACATTCTGAAACATTAACATATTCTTTCAATAACACAATGCTGCTCCTTCTGACCTAGAAGCTTTTAACTTTAATCATTTCCAGGTTATTAAATAGTTTTTCACTGCTTTGCTTCATATTTTCACACTGTTGTGCTTTCTTTAATATAAAATACTGATATAATGAACAAAATTCAATCCAGATGAAAGGTTGCAATGTGATACCCCGTCTCTGGATCCTGACTTCAAGCATTAAATCCAACATTCCTCTGCAATGTGCAGCCTGTGTGGGACAGAGACCTAAAATCAGCTCATTGGGAACACTCGGTAAATAATTCACCATGACAGAAGGGTCAAGGCTCAATCTTGTCTGAGCCGTGGGGTTTCTTTTAGACACTCTCTCATTAAAATATCAACATTTTAATTAATATTGTTTCCTTACTGTAAAGAGGAAAAGCTTTGCAGGAATAATGGGAAATCCTCTGTTTTATTTATAGGTTGGAATGTTGATGTAGTCGATGTCTGTAAGCAAACGGGATATACTTTTCAATTTTTTTTATTTTTTTTGCAACAGTAGTTGGGTTTACTTTTTAATATTAAATTATATATCATTATTAATCTTTTGTTCCATAGAGATGAATAGTTCAAAATGAAAAGATATTTAGAGCTGAAAAGAAAACAGAAGTACTTTTGTGTGTGTGTGTGTATTTTGATATGTCACTGGTTAGAGTGCAAGGAATAAATTAAAGACCAGTGAAACTTGTTGAATTGAGAAATACTGGTGAGGAAATGATCTATAAAAGGTAAAGGGCTAATTTATTGGGCAGTGAGGGTGTAAGATAAAAGAAGGAACTAATAAGCATTCCTGTTTTTAGGCGTTTGTTTAATGTCAGGAGGCAGGTGGTTGATTGGATTTAAGTATGTTTTTGTTCCCAAAAGTAGAGGTCAATGTGTGTCTCCTGTTTCAACTATGCTTCTGTCCAAGTACAGTCATTCAGTGCAAGACTGACAGTTCTTTACACATACAATCACAGTATTAGTATTGACCTGCTTGTGTCATGGGGTCGTACCAAAACCTACAGGAAATGGTGAATCCCACAAACAGAGGTACTAAATAGAAGTATTACCAGGCCTTAAACTGCCCATACTTAAAGGATCACTATAGTGTGAGGAAAATTAAGCGATTTTCCCGACACTATAGGGTCCTGAGAGTGCCCTCACTCTCAGGGTCCCCCTCCCGCTGGGCTGAAGGGGTTAAAACTCCTTCAGCAGCTTACCTTTTTCCAGCGCCGGGCTCCCTCGGCGCTGGTGACCTCTCCTCCCCCGCCGACGTCAGCGGAGCCTAATGCGTGGCAAGTGCCGCGCGCGCATTCGAACAGTCCATAGGAAAGCATTTTTCAATACTTTCCTATGGGCGCTCTGCATGATGGAGGCATAATATGCCTCCAGAGTCGCAGATGCGCCTCTAGTGGCTGTCCGGAAGACAGCCACTAGAGGCTGGATCAACCCTACTATGTAAACATAGCAGTTTAAAACTAGAGGGACATTGCACCCAGACCACTTAATTCAGCTGAAGTGGTCTGGGTGACTATAGTGTCCCTTTAATGTAAGAAAGATAAAGACAAAGTAATAGCCAATGTCAAAATTTTATGTAATCTGGATAAGCAAATAAGCAAGCAAAGTCCAGATTCCAGAAATACTCAAAATCAGAAACAAGCAGGGCCAGGATACCAGGAATACAAAAAGCCAAATACAAGTCAATGTCCATATCAGAATATCAAGAGAAACTTACTATAAGCACTTAACGTGTATCAAGGCAGAAACCACAGTAGGGCACCGAACAATGGCCCAAAAAAGCATTATATAAGCATACACCTGTTCTGGTGTTCCATACATATATATATATATATATAGAGAGAGAGAGAGAGAGAGAGAGAATGTCCTCAAAAGAGATGTTATATTATCAAAAATAAGTATACATATCCCACAAAGCATTTGAACATTTTTATTTATAGCTAACATTTTCAAACTACTTTAACTTAAGATATTTAGTTGGAAAAGCATATTTTCACAATCACAACATAAATTCACTGACAGAAGACACAGAAAGTTCTATTTATGAAATATGACAGTGTTATAGATGTATTTCTTTGGTTACATGGTGAATATTTTGTTTTGTATATATGTAAACAGTCATATAGTACACATTAATTACATATAGTAAAACCCCCTTTTTACTCCACAGGATTTAATTTAAACATCTGGTTAATTCATGTGGTCTGCACCAGATTTACATGGGAAAATGTTGATAGATAACCCCCAATGAATTTTAGTATCTGTGTTTGCATAGGTCATCCATATGTATGACTTCTATTAAAATAGGGAATAGCTATTACATTTCACAAACTTCACAAAACATGCACAGTGTGTAACATGGAAAGCTGCATTGTAAACTAGCAATTCTTAATGTATGGAGATATATATATATATATACTTTATGTTAAAGAACACATTTTGCTAAAGATTCCTGGAAGAAAGTATCTGAGTTTTTTTTTTTTAACTTTCAAATTTTAACTCATCCACCTATGTGGCACAATTTTATTTTTCAAACTATTTTAGCAGAGATGTTAGAAGTACAATCCATAGGACACGCAATTGTATCCAGAAATAAACAAATAAGAAGTGAATTTTGTTGATTTTTGTTTTCTGTAGGTATTAAGAAGAAATTAAAAACACAACAAAAAAACTGAAACGAATACCAGCAAATGAATAACAAAGTGCAAAATCAAATGTATGAAATATACAATTGTAAGGAGGTGACACACACCAACTGATATGCTTGCATAAGGTAGTAAAGAAAAATAAAAAATGTAACCTAAACTGGCATAGCTGTACAGAGATTGTGTGCAGACCATTAATTATTGCAATATGGTACCACCTATATGTGGTCTGTTCTGTTCAATCCTACTCTTAAAGATTGTGTGCCTCATCATCCTAGACAGTGAAATTGTGCATAAATTAAATAAATAGAGTATATTGTCAATCTGAGCCTACCTAATTTCCGTTATTCAAAATGCAGACAAAAACTCAGGTTCAAAGGATAACCGTGCCATGGAGCACTGTTCTACGCTCAGACACACCAACAGTACAGAGCTATACAACAGCACCACTATTGAAAAAAAAATGCAATTCCAGGTATGCTTCCCAATTCCATATTTCCGGTATATATTTGGAATCCAGACCAGATTACTTTTGGGTTGAGCACCCCACCCCTCCATTATAGGTGCCTCTTTGGAGGTGATCACTGGAAAGTAAACATTTTAGGATAATCCCTGGAAGCCATTAAAGCAGTAACTATTGAGGATAGCATGTTTATCCTTGAATAAAAAGATATGTACAAAAGCTATACAACAATAATGTAAAACTCTTCTAATCAAATAAGGTGAAAGTATCAGAAGAAAAGTTATTGCTAAGCTAAAGATTGACCCGAGATATGCAGAGAACCACTAGAAACTCCATTTCATGGTTTTAGAGATCCTCAGACAATGAGATACGGCTGTGACTCTCTAAACCATCAAAAAGTGCCAAGGGACAACAAGAGCACATTTAAAGTTCTCACTACCTGATATTGGTACAGACTATAATGTATTATATAGGTGATACTCGAAAAAATTAGAATATCGTGCAAAAATTAATTTTATTTTGGTAATGCAATGTAAAAGGGGAAACTAATATATATGATAGACACATTACATGCAAAGCAAGATAGTTCAAGCCGTGATTTGTCATAAGTGTGATGATTATGGCTTACAGCTCATGAAAACCCCAAATCCACAATCTCAGGAAATTAGAATATTACATGCAATCAATAAAACAAGGAGTGTAGATAGAACAATATCGGACCTCTGAAAAGTATAAGCATGCACATGGACTCAGTACTTGGTTTGGGCCCCTTTTACAGCAATTACTGCCTCAATTTTGGCGTGGCATGGAAGCTATCAGCCTGTGGCACTGCTGAGGTGTTATGGAAGACCAGGATGCTTCATTAGCGGCCTTCAGCTCTTCTGCATTGTTCAGTCTCATGTCTCTCATTTTTCTCTTGGCAATGCCCCATAGACTCTCTATGGGGTTCAGGTCAGACGAGTTTGCCGCCCATTCAAGCACAGTAATCCCACGGTCATTGAACCAGGCTTTAGTGCATTTGGCAGTGTGGGCAGGTGCCAGGTCCTGCTGGAAAATGAAGTCAGCATCCCCATAAAGCTCGTCTGCGGAAGGAAGCATGAAGTGCTCCAAAATCTCCTGGTAGACAGCTGCATTGGCCCTGGACTTAATGAAGCACAGTGGACCAACACCAGCAGATGACATGGCTCCCCAAATCAACACAGACTGTGCAAACTTCACACTGGACTTCAAGCATCTTGCTGTGTGCGCGTCTCCATTCTTCCTCCAGGTTTCCAAATGAGATGCAAAAGTTGCTCTCATCAGAAAAGAGGACTTTGGACCACTGAGCAACAGACCAGGTCTGTTTTTCTTTAGCCCAAGGAAGACGCTTCTGACGTTGTTTGTTGTTCAGGAGTGGCTTGACAAGAGGAATATGACATCTGAAGCCCATTTCTAGGATCCGTCTGTGTGTGGTGGCTCTTGATGTACTGACTCCAGCCTCAGTCCACTCCTTGTGAAAGTCCCCAACACTTTTGAATGGCCTTTTCCTGACAATCCTCTCCAGGCTGCGGTCATCCCTGCTGCTTGTGCACCTTTTTCTTCCACACTTTTCCCTTCCACATAACTTTCTATTAATGTGCTTTGATACAGCACTTTGGGAACATCCAACTTCCTTCGCAATTACCTTTTGAGGCTTTCCCTCCTTATGGAGGGTGTCAATGATGGTTTTCTGCACAACTGTCAGGTCAGCAGTCTTTCCAAAATTACATAGTTACATAATTACATAGCTGAAAAGAGACTTGTGTCCATCAAGTTCAGCCTTCCTCACATTTGTTTTTTGCTGTTGATCCAAAAGAAGGCAAAAACCCAGTTTGAAGCACAATTTTGCAACAAGCTAGGAAAAAAAATTCCTTCTTGACCCCAAAATGGCAGTCAGATTTATCCTTGGATCAAGCAGTTATTACCCTACATTGAAAGATTATATCCTTGAATATTCTGTTTTTGCAAGTATGCATCTTGTAGCTGTTTGAACATCTGTATGGACTTTGATAAAACCACTTCTTCAGGCAGAGAATTCCACATCCTGATTGTTCTTACAGTAAAAAAACCTTTCCTTTGCCTTAGACGGAATCTTCTTTCTTCCAGTCTAAACGCATGGCCTCGTGTCCTATGTAAAGTCCGGTTTGTGAATTGATTTCCACACAATGGTTTGCATTGGCCCCGAATATATTTGTACAATGTTATCATATCCCCTCTCAGGCAAAGTTTTTCTAAACTAAATAGGTTTAAATTTGTTAACCTTTCTTCATAGCTGATTTGTTCCATTCCTTTTATTAATTTTGTAGCCCGCCTCTGCACTTTTTCTAGTGTCATAATATCCTTCTCTAGAAGAGGTGCCCAAAATTGCACAGTATATTCAATATGTGGTCTTACCAGTGATTTATAAAGAGGCAAAATGATATTCTCGTCCCGAGAATGAATGTCCTTTTTCATGCATGACTTACCTTACTGGCCTTGGCCACTGCTGATTGACAATGCACATTGTTGCATAGTTTGTTGTCTATAACAATTCACAAGTCCTTTTCGTGTGTTGTTATCCCTAATTCGCTTCCATTAAGGGTATACGTTGCTTGTGTATTCTTTACGCCGAAGTGCATAACTTTGCATTTTTCAACATTAAATTTCATCTGCCATTTGAGTGCCCAGTCCCCCAGTCTATCTAAATCCCTCTGCAGCAAAGTAATACTTGCTCACATTGTATTATTTTACAAAGTTTTGTGTCATCTGCAAACACTGAAACATGACTTTCAATGCTGTCTTCAAGATCATTTATAAACATGTTAAATAGAAGGGGTCCCAGAACAGACCCCTGAGGGACACCACTTGCCACCTCTGTCCAGCATGAAAATTTACCATTAATGACAACTCTTTGTACTCTGTTTTTAAGCCAATGTTCTACCCAAGAACAATCATTTTCATCTAGACCGATTTCCTTGAGTTTGAACACTAATCTATTGCGTTGAACTGTATCAAATCCAAATAGATCACATCCACTGCAACACCCTGATCTATACTTCTACTTACCATGAATGTGATTCCTACTGAACCAGACTGAGAGACCATTTAAAGGCTCAGAAACCCTTTGCAGGTGTTATGGCTTACTCAGCTGATTAGAGTGGGACACTGTGAACCTAGAATATTGCACCTTTTTTTTAACAATATTCTAATTTACTGAGATTGTGGATTTGGGGTTTTCATGAGCTGTAAACCATAATCATCGCACTAATGACCAATCACAGCTTGAACTATCTTGCTTTGCATGTAATGCGTCTATCTCATATATTAGTTTCCCCTTTTACATTGCATTACTGAAATAAATGAATTTTGCATGATATTCTAATTTTTCGAGTATCACCTGTATATGAATGTGATTATTTAGTTTTTTTTTTTAAATACACTCAAATGTGTCCAAACTTAGAAATAGACATTCCATCAGCCATGTTCTTCCAAAGAGTCTTTTAGGGAATGTCAATCAACATAAAGTGATCACTACAAATATAAGGAGCTTTTACCATACATATATTGTAAGACAAATATTATATATAATAACAGATGGAATAAGTATATATTTTTTTATATATAAAAATATACATATTATATACATATGTATAGATGATAATCGTAGCTTTTTTTTTTTTTAAGTAGTAGTAGTATTTGAGATCTAGCACAAAACAATAACATTTTCCAGATGTTGCAATAGATTTCCCTCCTATTAAAAATCTATAAACTCCTAAGTGGCTTCATCAAAAATGCAAATATACTGCCCATTTTGTTTTACGTTTTGGAAAATACAGGAATTGGAATAACTTTAGCATAATTGTCTCAAAAATGTTGTGCTTCAAGGCAGTCTGCACTGGGTTTCCACTAATAGATACATCACATCTAGAAGCCAAGTACTCCTTGGCAAGGATGCAGTTGATAAGATTAAGTTCCTGTCCTAGTTGATTTTATTCAAACTGCCTGAAGCTTGTGTAACAGAATACATATTTATGGCATCTGAAAAGTGAGCCTTATTTACATTGTAATCAGGAAGCAGTGTTGTGATCTACAAAGCAGATATTTCTCAAATATTATGTTGGGATATAGTGATTAAGGAAAGTCATAATTTTAACAGATTCTTTGTAAAATAATATGACTACACTTTTCATTTCTCTACAGGTATTGCTTTTTTTCCTTAGTAATGTCAACCTTATTATCCAGATCTTTTTCTCTAAACAGTGTTTTACAAACAGCTATTTTAAAGTGTTAGTTCAAGCACCATGACCACTACAGTGATCTGAAGTAGTCATGGTGCTTGCAGTCTTTCAGTGCAGTTTTTCAGATTGAAACGCAGCACATACAGAGTTAAACTACATGGCTGCTGGAGGTGTAACTCCATCACTAGCAGTATCATTAGACAGTTTGAAATGAGAGTTCTGGGCTGGCTGTCAATTCTGCACATAGCTGGTGTCTGCCATCGGCACACATAGCATACTGGTGTCAACTGGCCAATGGCAGCATGCTTAAGTACTTCCTTCTGTCCGTTCTTCTTAAAATCCCTCCCTCCACTCCACTGAAGGGGGATTGGGCTGTAGGGAGAAGGTGGACTTGGCACTAGATCGAAGGTAAGTTTTCCTTGATTTCTTCATTTAGTTTTCCTTGATTTTTCCACTTATTGTTTATATTATTATATATTTTTTTGAGGTTATTGCAAAATGTACAAGATAGTAATCAGCAATCAAGTACTCAGGTCGATATATCAGAAACTCCAGAAACACATAAAGAAAATACGTGGTCACAGAGGTAAATCGTTATGCTGGTGCCAGATTAGCTTGTCGGGTCCCTGTAGGCAGAGAAATCCGAGGTGCCTCCAGCTCCTAATTTAACTCCTATTTTGTTAACTGCATATGCCTATATTGATGCATGTTCATATTTCTATTTGTAATGTAAATGTATGTTTACATATATGAGTATGGTGAGGGTATGCTGCTGTGTAAATGCATGCAGTGTTAAAAGTAATGTTAATAAGAGTAAAGAAGAGGTTAAAGAAACACTATAATGTTAGAAATACACATACAGTATCTCACAAAAGTGAGTAAACCCCTCACATTTTTGTAAATATTTTATTATATTTTTTCATGTGACAACTTTTGTAAATATTTTATTATATATTTACACGAGACAAGCCTGAAGAAATGACACTCTGCTACAATTAGTGATGTACCGAACGGTTCGCCGGCGAACGGTTCCTGGCGAACATAGCATGTTCGCGTTCGCCACGGCGTGCGAACATATGCGCGGTTCGACCCGCCCCCTATTCGTCATCATTGAGTAAACTTTGACCCTGTACCTCACAGTCAGCAGACACATTCCAGCCAATTAGCAGCACAGCCTCCCTAGCAGACCCTCCCACCTACTGGACAGCATCCATTTTAGATTCATTCTCAAGCTGCATGCTTAGTAGAGGAGGGAAAGTGTAGCTGCTGTTCATAAGATAGGGAAAAGCATAGCTAGGTTAGGGATAAAGGTATGCTTTTTTTTTATTTATTTTTTCTATGTAATGTAAATGCACTTAGTTGTCTGCCACTGCTGCCAGCTTCTGTGCCAGGCTCACAGTGCCCATTTCCCCAGTCAGTGCCACCAATTACATCTGGTGTCACAATAGCTTGGATTTAAAAACAAAAAACTTTTTTCACTGTTA
>OW240917.1:128890604-128991323 GCA_933207985.1 Pelobates cultripes | reverse complement strand
CTCTGTTTTTAAGCCAATGTTCTACCCAAGAACAATCATTTTCATCTAGACCGATTTCCTTGAGTTTGAACACTAATCTATTGCGTTGAACTGTATCAAATCCAAATAGATCACATCCACTGCAACACCCTGATCTATACTTCTACTTACCATGAATGTGATTCCTACTGAACCAGACTGAGAGACCATTTAAAGGCTCAGAAACCCTTTGCAGGTGTTATGGCTTACTCAGCTGATTAGAGTGGGACACTGTGAACCTAGAATATTGCACCTTTTTTTTTAACAATATTCTAATTTACTGAGATTGTGGATTTGGGGTTTTCATGAGCTGTAAACCATAATCATCGCACTAATGACCAATCACAGCTTGAACTATCTTGCTTTGCATGTAATGCGTCTATCTCATATATTAGTTTCCCCTTTTACATTGCATTACTGAAATAAATGAATTTTGCATGATATTCTAATTTTTCGAGTATCACCTGTATATGAATGTGATTATTTAGGTTTTTTTTTTAAATACACTCAAATGTGTCCGAACTTAGAAATAGACATTCCATCAGCCATGTTCTTCCAAAGAGTCTTTTAGGGAATGTCAATCAACATAAAGTGATCACTACAAATATAAGGAGCTTTTACCATACATATATTGTAAGACAAATATTATATATAATAACAGATGGAATAAGTATATATTTTTTTATATATAAAAATATACATATTATATACATATGTATAGATGATAATCGTAGCTTTTTTTTTTTTTAAGTAGTAGTAGTATTTGAGATCTAGCACAAAACAATAACATTTTCCAGATGTTGCAATAGATTTCCCTCCTATTAAAAATCTATAAACTCCTAAGTGGCTTCATCAAAAATGCAAATATACTGCCCATTTTGTTTTACGTTTTGGAAAATACAGGAATTGGAATAACTTTAGCATAATTGTCTCAAAAATGTTGTGCTTCAAGGCAGTCTGCACTGGGTTTCCACTAATAGATACATCACATCTAGAAGCCAAGTACTCCTTGGCAAGGATGCAGTTGATAAGATTAAGTTCCTGTCCTAGTTGATTTTATTCAAACTGCCTGAAGCTTGTGTAACAGAATACATATTTATGGCATCTGAAAAGTGAGCCTTATTTACATTGTAATCAGGAAGCAGTGTTGTGATCTACAAAGCAGATATTTCTCAAATATTATGTTGGGATATAGTGATTAAGGAAAGTCATAATTTTAACAGATTCTTTGTAAAATAATATGACTACACTTTTCATTTCTCTACAGGTATTGCTTTTTTCCTTAGTAATGTCAACCTTATTATCCAGATCTTTTTCTCTAAACAGTGTTTTACAAACAGTTATTTTAAAGTGTTAGTTCAAGCACCATGACCACTACAGTGATCTGAAGTAGTCATGGTGCTTGCAGTCTTTCAGTGCAGTTTTTCAGATTGAAACGCAGCACATACAGAGTTAAACTACATGGCTGCTGGAGGTGTAACTCCATCACTAGCAGTATCATTAGACAGTTTGAAATGAGAGTTCTGGGCTGGCTGTCAATTTTGCACATAGCTGGTGTCTGCCATCGGCACACATAGCATACTGGTGTCAACTGGCCAATGGCAGCATGCTTAAGTACTTCCTTCTGTCCATTCTTCTTAAAATCCCTCCCTCCACTCCACTGAAGGGGGATTGGGCTGTAGGGAGAAGGTGGACTTGGCACTAGATCGAAGGTAAGTTTTCCTTGATTTCTTCATTTAGTTTTCCTTGATTTTTCCACTTATTGTTTATATTATTATATATTTTTTTGAGGTTATTGCAAAATGTACAAGATAGTAATCAGCAATCAAGTACTCAGGTCGATATATCAGAAACTCCAGAAACACATAAAGAAAATACGTGGTCACAGAGGTAAATCGTTATGCTGGTGCCAGATTAGCTTGTCGGGTCCCTGTAGGCAGAGAAATCCGAGGTGCCTCCTGCTCCTAATTTAACTCCTATTTTGTTAACTGCATATGCCTATATTGATGCATGTGCATATTTCTATTTGTAATGTAAATGTATGTTTACATATATGAGTATGGTGAGGGTATGCTGCTGTGTAAATGCATGCAGTGTTAAAAGTAATGTTAATAAGAGTAAAGAAGAGGTTAAAGAAACACTATAGTGTTAGAAATACACATACAGTATCTCACAAAAGTGAGTAAACCCCTCACATTTTTGTAAATATTTTATTATATTTTTTCATGTGACAACTTTTGTAAATATTTTATTATATATTTACACGAGACAAGCCTGAAGAAATGACACTCTGCTACAATGTAAACTAGTAAGTGTACAGCCTGTATAATAGTGTAAATGTGCTGTTCCCTCAAAATACCTCAACACACAGCCATTAATGTCTAAACCGTTGGCAACAAAAGTGAGTACACCCCTAAGTGGAAATGTCCAAATTGTCAATATTTTGTGTGGCCACCATTATTTTACAGCACTGCCTTAACCCTCATGGGCATGGAGTTCACCAGAGCTTCACAGGTTGCCACTGGAGTCTTCTTCCACTCCTCCATGACGATATCACAGAGCTGGTGGATGTTAGAGACCTTGAGCTCCCCCACCTTCCGTTTGAGGATGCCCTACAGGAATGTAAAGTTTTGTGTGCAAAGTTGCTCTAATTTGGTGGGGAGCTGCACAAGGATTAATGTAAGTAATGTAGAAAAGGATCGCCATGACAGTTTATGCAAAAGGTTTGCTATTAGGTTTGAATGCCTTCCCCCTAGATGTGATGGTATCTCCTGTGGGCATAGTAGAAAGCACAGTCGATGGTACCCTAGGGGCGCATACCTGAGGAAAACATTATCTACCAGAGGTTGTATCCCGTTCTTTACAGGTAGTAGAGTTAGCGATAGCAGGGTACCAGTGTCAGATGTCCTGAAGCAGTTGGCGGCATAGGCCCACTGTCGACACCCCTCAGGGAGGTTTCCATGTAACACCTTCCTCTTGGAGGTTTGGGTCTGGATGAGGGCAGCGGAAACCTAAACGTGTGTAATAAGTTCCCTAAGGAAAAAAAGGTGTGCCTTGTGCCTGGGATCCCAATGATTTGGCCCCCAGATCCGCCAACCATCCGTAAGTGCTGCTGTGTGCTTCCCATAGGAGAGGTTAACAATGGGGTTTCTGATGAAATACAAACATCTCTGAGCCCATTTACAAATATTGTGAGCCCATTCCCAGACGGTGTTGGAGTTGTCTGGTATTTTACCCTTGAGAGGGTCAATAGAATCCAGCAGTTTGTCTGGGGTGTCTCTGAGACTTCTCCTGACCCTCTCCGTGGAGTCTCAGTCATTCAGAACCATGAAGGACATTATCTGTGGGTTAAACATAGTCGTCTGTGCTACTCTGTCCGGGAGGGAAGGGCATGGGTCGTCCTAACGAGGCGACTAAACCACCAGTGCCTAAAGTAGCCTGGTGTTCAAGAGGGGCCAATCTGTCGAATGTGGATGACAGAATTGTAGTAGATTACACAGCAATTGACCAGTAGGGTCCAGGGTTGATTCCCTGTCTTCTTGGTCAGCAGCGGGCGAAGCACCTTCCGTTACCTTGGGATCCCCCAGAAAGAAGTAGGCAGGTAGGTTTATCATGATATGGGGTACCCCTGAAGAAGGTACAATCCAGTAGGCAATCTCAAAATGAAGGGCAAACAGATCAGCCTAACATCGTAGTAGACATTGCTCACAGAAACCCCTGCAGGGTTGTATTCTGAACAGTGGCCAAGTAAAATAGACTGGGGCTCACCCAGCAAATAGAGGTTGAAATAGCATGCCTTCACTCAGCAGCATGCATATAGTAGGGGCCTCACCCTAGGTGCACGGGGTATGATCCTGTAAGTGCTGGCCACAGCCCTGATATAGAGCGTCAATCAGTGCTCCAACAATTAATTCACTGTCAAGGAAGATATGCCTTTAAGCAGGCACTGTTGAAATCCTGTCCAGCAGTTATCCGAGGCTGCCTCCATTCAGCATTCCAGTGCAGCACATATATAGTTAGGGCTTCCCTTGGGTGCACAAGGTATGAACCCGTAAGTTCTGGCCACAGCAAAAGTTGTTACAAACCTAGAGAAGGGAAAGTAAGGAAGGGGGAGGGCCAAGCACCCAGAGTAAGGTAAAATGTAAAAGCAATATAGACAAAACAAAATCCGATGCCTATAGAATAAAAGAAGAGCAAATTAAAGAGCAAAGCCTATAGAAATACAATCTCAAAAACAGTCCCAAAGATGCAATAGAAATACAATAATGGGGACGAGTAATACTCTGGCCTTTTTGCTTGATGGAGCAGCAAAGAAAGAGGAAATTATGAGGTCACTATGCCTCATGCAAATCTTGTGATTGGTTCTTTTTTCTATGTGTTTCTTTGCTGCTGTGGAGCTAGTAAAGAGAGATTATGCAAAATATGAAGTCTCCTGTCATGTTGCAAAATTGTTATTTTCTGCCACCCTCGTGTTAACATACCTTTTCTGTGCAAGAGGGTGGCTTCCTTGGGTCTTGCTGGCTGGAGCTGAATTGAGTTGACATATACGTAAGGAATCAAAAAATTAACCAAGCAAAGCAAATGACTCAACATCTGAAGATGACTGTTAACATGGCTAAGTCTGTAAAGGAGTTTCTAATACAAAGTTCATGGTACTGTACAAATTACTCTGCACTTATACTTTTTACTTGCACTTTGTCACTCTGAGGCAACTCTCATTCCAAATAATGATCCTCTTGCTCTCCCCCTCCTGTTGTTACTCCTGTTCTGTCAAAAGTGGGGCTTTCTATGTGACTGGCTGTTACTTCCTTTCAGGCTGCCAATGCTATAGGGCCACCGTCGCCCTGTTAAAGGGCCCTGGCATCCGACTGAGCCCCTGTTCAGCAATACCCATCGGGTGACTCTAAAGTGCATGGGCCTCCGGATGGGCCACCCTACACTGGCTGAATCGGTGGTTGTTCCACTGCAATCTCTTTTTACTGGTCAAAGTTCTGACAAACTGAACCACCAGGTGAAGTGGTTCAGCAAAATGCAGCATTGCAGTAACCCTTTATGCCTTCACAGATTGAAATATTTAACCTCTTAAGGACCAAGGCTTTTTTTGACATGCAACACATTTGAAATCAAGCCCTTTTTGGCATTAAAACCATGCATTAATCCTACCACAATTTTCCCCTTTCTGTTTAAATGCACATTAAATGCATAGTATATATATATATTTTTTTTTTTAAATGACAAATAGGGGTTTCTTTTGATTTCATATATGTGTACATAATTATACATTAAATAGAAAGAAAATATAAAAACAATAAAAAAACATATTTTTTTCTGTTTCAGAGGCAATCATTTCTACACACCAAGTGCAAGTAAAGAAAACTAACTTAAAACAGATTCACTAATTAGTCCTGATTGTTAAAATACCCAATATGTCTGGGATTTCAATTAATTTTTAGAAGGAATAAAACCTATTATGCAATGAGTGAATTGCGGTTTTAAAGCTAAAGCTTTGCAAAATGTGGCATTCTGACATTACAACTCTTATAGTAGTCACAGAATACAAAATCACTACAAAATCAATACACAAAAGTATAATAATAATAAATAAATAATTGTAGAAATTACATCCCGCAGGCTATTTAATTAAGAGCATATTGGCACTTTTCATGTAACCATTTTATCACAAACCTATGAGAAATCAGTTAACTATTTATGTTTTGTTTTTCCACATGTTTTATTTTGGAGAAATTCACAGATCACGCATGTCCCCCTACTGCAAACACTTTATATTTGTACTCTTCTACTGTTCATGAGTACAATGTACAAAGTATACCTTTCGCTTAATTCATCCCTCAGACTCCTAATCTAACACCCCTAATTCAACCCAAAACCTCAGACCCTCAATGCAAACTTTAATCCAAACCCTAATTCAAGCCCTAATCCAACCAATAATCCAACCAATAATCTAACCCCCTTTCTTACCGCAAAGCCAACCCTAATTCAACACCAATTCACTCCTTGTAGTATTTATTTTATAACTTCTAAAAATGAATGGAAACCCATATTCTAACTAATAATCAAACCCTAAAATCTCTCTTCTAATCTCACCTCTCAAAAGGATTCCCTCTGCTGATGTCAGAACTGGCTCTGTGGGCACTCTGTACTGTGTGATTGCAACATGAGAGGAAGAGCAGCAGAGTCCAGCACTGATCCTTCAACCAGGAGCAAGCAGAGAGACCTCCCCAGAGTCTTTTTAGACCCTGAGCAAGATCACTCAGCTGCGGTATTTAAGGATTTACAATCAACACTCACTCATAGCTCATCTGTCAGTCAGGAGCCATTACCTGTGGCCCCAGTTGACTGCAGGGGCACCTAGGTATCAAAAGCTACCTAGGGGGCCTTGGCACCAGCATGGCGTTAACCCCTGTTGACACCTTTACTGCATCACTGTCACTGGTAATTAACACCCTGTACTGCATGATGGCATAGACAATTATGTGGTCCTAAGTGGTTAATAATAAGAACTTTCTAAATTTATTATGGGAATATTAAAAAATCTCACTAAAGTAGTATTGTGTAGGTTCCAAAGGCAGTCTCCATTGCTTGTATTATAGAGAAAATTGATTGAGACTTTAGCTTGTTGTAAGTTTTTCCCGATTGCTTGTCACATAAAAAAAAAAAAGCAGTCTTGAGTATGCATGGCCTACTGTGATGAACATGCGCCAATATAAACAATGTTCTGCTTTGATAGAGCCATTTATCTTTGTAAAATGCAGCTTTGTTGCCATCTTTTATATTGTTTTTAAAAATAGACATGTCTGTTCTGTATTCTGTGACCTGTGTCATTGGAACATCAGGGGGATCCTTTGTAGTGGACACTAATGGAATGGATTTATATTTGCAATATCATTGTGGAGCCACATGTTTTGTGTAATTGGTGAATTATAGTTTGTGGTCTATTTATGACCTTTTATTTTTTTAAGAACATTCAGTACTATCTAAATCAGTGTAATCCTAATACTCATAAATGGGCTATTTTGTGTTTAATAACAAAACAAAGCAAACATAAAGAGTAGTTCACTCTCAGGAAAAATAATAATTAACAGAGATACTAATTATTAGTATTACTGTGAGACATTGTCATATCAGCTATGCTGGTTATATGTATGTATATATGTAGCATCCGAGGAAGGGTGCATTCTAAAGGGATTTATAATGAATACATCTATAATTTTTATATTTTTTTCAGATAGACGTTTTATATACTATGTGAAAAAAAAATAATAATCAAGAAACAAGACAAATCCTGATTACATAAAATTAAGAGTGTACTTAAAAAATAAAGGCATTGTACATTCAACATGAAACTATAACAGTATCAAATAACAAAGTTAAATCATGATAAATGCAGAATAAGAAAACCAATAATAGAATGGTTTACCTAACACTGCAGGTTAAATTGCTAAAATGTAATGTTTTAAAATAAAAACCTATCAGGATCTGGAGTTGAGGATAAGATGGATGTAAGATGGATATTGCATAGGATGAACAAGTGAAGATTTTTATTATTATTCTGTCAGAAGACTAGGGAGAGGAAGGAGGCTGGTTGTGCAAGGTTAAAACTACACTCCAGGCATGCTGAAGACACCAACACAAATTATGCAATTGAAAAATGAAAAAAAGTGGAGTGCCACAGCAAATATATAATACCTGTGTATAAATAGCTTGAGTATCCACATAAAACTATATATTATCTTTAAGAATAACTGAAGAGTGTTTATAAGTATGTTAGGTACATTTGAGTATAAACATTTATATATTGTATATTGTTGTTTTTTTATGTGAATACTTGGGCATTATATACATTTTGTACTATATCAAATTTTTTGCAGCGCTTCACTGTTTTTCATTTTTTCACTTTTAAGTTTAATTTGGTATATTTTGGCAGCCTGTGTTGGCACTGCGCATGCGTGCATGGCGGCACAGTATGTTACGGTATGAGAGCCGGGAGTAAGATTCCCTGCTTTCATACCTAGAAGGTTTGGAGGCATGACTGCAGGTTGTCAAAGTGCCTACAGTGTTCCTTTATTCACAAGGCAAAATGTGAAGCCTACTACCTCAAGGCCACAGCTAATGCCAATTCCCATTATCACCCTGTAACTCCTGTATCTCTCTTGTAGCTCAGAAAAGTGCATATAGTCTTACATTTTCTTAGCCCTGCTATATGAAGGGCTCCAGGGTTAAAGATTTCCCAAATCCAGGTCGAGGAACGCCTATGCTTGCAAATATATTCAGATAGCTGAATATATGTCAAGGTTGAAACAAGAATCTCTAACAAAGCAGTAGGAATACTTCAGGGAGCCATTTAAGCAAAAGAGAGCAGAAACAATACTTAATCAAGCCCACCTGACACATAATGCCAGAGCCAAAACAATAACAAAACATTGTCATGCCAAAATAATAAGAAAATAAAAAAGAATTTAAAGTTGAGAAATAATTATACATAAGTATAACAATATTATACGATAACAGAAATATTTACGTACACATATTCGCACAAACATTTTTCCCTGCATTACAAATTATTAGATGAACTTAGCATTTATGCTGGCAGTGCATTCACATTTCTCATTGTTTCGTTAAGGCTTTTATTAGCTATTTTATTTTTAAGCAAGGCGAAATAGGAAAATGAACTGGAAAAGAATGTACTCCCAAATTATGCACCATGCTTCGTACATTCAACATCATACTCTGCTAACGGTATTGAATAGATTAAACGGTCTTGTAGCAAAATGCATTTTTTTGACATGAGAATGTTTAGATCTGATACTAGTTAAGAATGCACCAACCACTGCAGAGCAAACACATTCCTAAAAAGGAGTCAAACAGAAAATGCCACACTTAAACACAGCTAGCAGGCTTGTTAGCAGCCAAAATTTGATTCAACAAATGTGCATTGTTGTTTGAATTGAAACCATATGCTGACTGCTGAATATTTTGACATACTGTAGGTGCAGCCTCATTGGCAAACATAAGGACATTTAAAACAAAATCTTAATCTTTGCTTTCTTTTTGTAAGTTCTTTTTATGTTGTGTCTCTCAGGCCCATCTCCTTGACAGACATTAGCCATCGAGCAGAATAAGACATTAATATTACTTGGCTCCTGCATGCAATCTACAGATTGGAATGCCTTGTGCAGATTGTAAAATCCATTTTTTTTGCTGCCTTAACTAGCAGTCAGTGTGTGTTTCACTGTAGCCCACATGAAATCCAAGCTTACCTATGGTGATTAAGCTATGGTCTATATTACACCAGCTGCAGTTTGCCTGTGTTAAGTACAAAGCCATTTCAGTGCTTGTTTATTACTGTGTGGAAATTTCAAGAGCATAATAGTATTTTAAATAGTTTTGGACAAAAGTTGCATTTTGTAAGTCATATTAGGATTGAGAAAAAACAGGCTCCTGGATCCCAGAGGTCTTCATTCCTGTACTCTCCATTCCTAGGTGCTGATAAACATATTATAGCCACATCAGACATATTTCTAGGTTTTTTTTCTTCTGGTCAGTTGGAAACGGGATTTTTTTTTTTTAATTCAATTTCTTTTCACTCAGTAAACAAAAAAGTATGTGTGGCTGTAATTACGTCTATTATATTTAGGGGGTTGTTTATTATTCTGTGTACTGTCAGTAATTTTCCAGATAATTAAAAATCTAAAACCAAAATAGCTGAATTGTAAACACATTTTCAAATTTGGTGACTTTCCCAAAAATCTACTGGGTAAGTCATGTGTTTAGGGACACTATAGGCACCAAAACAACTCTAGCTTAATGAAGCAGTTTGGTGTATAGGTCATCCCCCTTCAGTGTCACTGCTCAATTCTCTGCCATCCAGGAGTTAAATTACTTTGTTTATGTTGTCCTAGTTACACCTCCCTTCATGTGACTTGCAAAGCCTTCCTAAACACTTCCTGTAAAGCTTCATCTAATCTTTACACTTCCTTTATTGCACAATCTGTTTAACCTAGAATTTCTTATCTTTGGCTCTATTAATAACCATCCAAACACTGAGGAGCCTCCTGTGTGTGATTAAAATTCAATTTACAGAGCAGGTATTAAAACTTCAAAAGCAAGTTAACAACTGACAGCTGTTTTTTCATGCAGGTTGTATGAGTCACAGTCAGGAGAGGTGTGGCTATGGCTGCATAAATAGAAACAAAGTGATTTAACTCATAACTGTCAGAGAAGTGAGCCGTGAGACTGCAGGTGCATGATCTATACACCAAAACTGCTTTATTAAGTTAACCCCTTAAGGACCAAACTTCTGGAATAAAATGGAATCATGACATGTCACACATGTCATGTGTCCTTAAGGGGTTAAAGTTGTTTTGATGCCTATAATGTCCCTTTAAGAAAAAAAAAATATTAACAAAAGCATAAAAAGAGAATTTGAGATCATGAAATTTTTTTGGGGGGAAATCATTAAATAAAACTTCTGGCAGACATTTCACATCCTGTTAATTTCTTCCAGGAGAAGCACCTAGCTAGAGGGATTTCTACATTTGTTTTATAAATTACATCTGCCTTTGCATCTTGTGCCTCTTGATTGATTAACAGTGGTCAAATATGTTTTATTTTTCCTACAAACCCTCTCCTTACAAGAAGCAAGTTATAATATCCTCACTCAATGGTACTGCAAACTATATTTCCTCATCTCATTTCAGACACTATTGCAGAGGCATGTTGGTAATGTCGGGAGGGGGTCGTCAGATATATACGTTGAATATTTGGTCTTCAATGTTGTCTTTGTGATGACAGATTCACAACACACTTTAATTTATAGCCAACAGTGATACTCCTCACCAACCTGCAGTCATGTTTCTTCAATTCACAAAAACTTACCTATCCACATGTAAGAAGTCATTGACAGATCCCTCATCCCTACCTTTTGGAGACACCAAGTCTTTCCTACACTCAGACATACTATACTATAACCATAACGCTGAGAAAATGTGATCCATATTTGAGCCATGGAGGTTTTAACTACTTCTCTATTGACTGCACTGGCAATTGTAATTCTTCATGCACCTGAAGACTGTGAACAGTATGGTCCATGATATGCACGATATTTACAGTTGATCATCACTGGGGTCATAAGGGTTTTCTTATCCCCTTTTCCTTCCTACTATTTTTCTTTCCTTTCCATCCCTTCACTCATCTCCTACTATCCCTGACCTTTGTACTATGACCAAGTAAATGTTATGCTGAAGTTGCCCAATTACATAAATTCTTGAATGAGACTACATACAGATTTACACTTTGCTACAGTTTACCTTACTTTCTTCCTGGTCTTGCTTGGGTGACTGCAGGTCACATATGATATATAAACAAATCACTGACTACTAAACTTGGAGGGTGCCAAGGTGCTCTTGGCACCATAACCACTACAGCTGGCTGTTGTTGTTATGGTGGTTCGAGTAGTACTTTTTTTTGTCTAGTGCAGTCAGATCTAACTGATGTTTTTAGCGGGCAACCCATAGAAGAAGATCATGTGGTTAGATAGCAGTCATGTATAAAAGATAAATGTATGAAAAGAAAAGTTTTTTTTCAACATATAACTCTCTGTGTCATATCATTTGAAATGGCTATATATACACAATTCTTCAGACGTTGGATTCCTTCCTAATGCTGCCCACTGTGAAGGGAGAGTATGTGAATGTTAATTGTTCCTCTTTTGTGCTAAGATTTGCTGTTGAACATTCTTAGCCATGTTCATTGATTTTAACTGGTGCATTTTTAACATTCTTCCACAGCAACCACAAGGATCAAGTTTGAGACAATTTTACTACATGATTTATTTAACTAACAATATAAGTCACCTATAAAAAGTACCTATAACTTGCAACATATAAACCTAAATGAAAGAAGTTACTAATTTAGAACAGTGATAATAGACAACATTTTACCTGTACTTTGTTACCCCTTGATACCCATGTTTTGTTTAATATTATCATATGTTTCCTATAGCTATTTACTAACTATTAACTGCAACAATGTATATTGTGTTTGGAAAGGTAAAGTCTCATGCAAGTGATTTTCTTGCATTCTAGAAGTTTATAAGGTGTTGAGAGGGGTACAGATTATATTAACCCCTTAAGGACCAAACTTGTGGAATAAAAGGGAATCATGACTTGTCACACATGTCATGTTTCCTTAAGGGGTTAAACTTTCATATGAAAATTTTCAAAATGAAAATTCTAAAAATCACTTTAATAAGAACCTTTCAAGCACCCAAGTTGTCTCTGATTTATCTCTCACAGCTGAGACACAGCTGAGACACTACAGAAAACCATTTATTCTTGGCATTTGCTCGGGACCTAATCAGTGTCTCTTTTCTAACCATTGGGCACAAAGTAAATGGTATTTGAAGCCAGACATTAAGTCTGGATCCAGGGTTTAAGAAACAGTGCTCTAACCCATCATTCTGGAAGTCCTATATTAAGCTTATTTCAGCTTGTGTCATCCAGTACATATTTATATATATATAAACATAATAGGCCAAGAGTAACATGTAATCAGAGAAAGAAGAAAAACTTTCATGTATACAATACAGGTAGTCCACCACTTACCCTGAATCAGTAGAAATTGATTACATTTTCACTAAGTGGTTGATAAATGGAATTAATATATATAATATATTCATCAATACTACAATTTAACACCAGAATTTAATTTATAAAGTGCAAGTCACCAGGACTACCAGAAAAAATTAGCGAAAGACTAAAGCAAAACCACATCACAGGAAATCATCCCATTCATGGGATGGCATTGTTTTAGGGTGTTAATATATTTTCTGGAGTTATTACTATGGGAAATGCTACCATGCATTAGGTTCTACTAACATAGCACAGACTGATTGGGCATCAAGTATATGCATTGGATTTGTAGGATTCCAGGATTAACAAAACTGAGACAAACATCACCTTAAATATTGGGTAGGAACCAGTGAGTGTTGGGTAGGGACCTGCTCATTATTCCTTCACCTCTTCTGTGCGGTGGAGGGCAATTTATAGTGCTGTTCTAAAAGGTACCAGGTGAGGTGGACATGCACGCAGAGATTCTGTTCAGTTAACCTGCATACAGTGTCAGGATTGAATAGCAGGTAAATATTAGGGATGTGAATGGGCAAAAAATACGGTTAGGTTCGGCACTTCTGAAATTCGGGACTTCGGCACTTCAGCACTTCGGCAATTTGGCACTTCGGTTCGCCACTTCCAAAATTTGGGACTTTGGCAATTCTGGACTTTGGCACTTCGGCATTTTGGCACTTTGGTTCAGCACTTCCGAAGTTTGGACTTCGGCAATTCAGCACTTTGGGACTTCGGCAATTCGGGACATTGGCACTTCGGGACTTTGGCACCTCGGGTCTTCGGCAACTCCCTACCCTTACCCTTTACCCTAACCGTACCCCTAATGCTAACCCTGCCCCTACCCCTAACCCTACCCCTAACCCTACCCTTACCCCTAAACCTACCCCTAGCCCTATCCCTAACCCTACCCCCAACCCTTCCCCCAACCCTAACCCTACCCATAACTCTACCCCTAACCCTACCCCTAACCACCACAACCACATACACAGGATTAGGGGTAGGGGTAGGTGTAGGGTTAGGGTTGGGGGTGGGGTTAGGGTTAGGGATAAGGTTAGAATTCTGTCATCATTCCAGTAATTTTCCCTCCTTCTCTTGTTTTGCCACTTTTCAGAAATCCGAAGCACTTCGGCACTTCTGAAATTCGGCAATTCGGTTCGGCACTTCAGAAATTCTCCAGTGCGGCAATTCGGCACTTCAGCAATTCAGTTCGGTTCAGCACTTCCGAAATTTGGCACTTCCGAAAGCCCGACATTTCTGAATGTCCGAATTGACGAAATCCGGCTGAATTTACAATCGGAATGAAACAAATTGCACATGTCTAGTAAATATTTTATTGTTACAATATAGAAATATCTGGCAGGATAAAATGAATACTCCAAACACTATAACCACTACAACACACTGTAGTAGTTTTTGTACTAGAAATGCTCTAATGCCCCCATTGTAAGTAGTCAAACCATTTGCACCGTAAGATCTCTGCTCTGTACTGAACAATTATCTGACACTCTCAACCAATACGCTTGCCCTACACTGTAGAATTTAGCTTAGGAGAGCTAATAGGAGCACCACAGCATCACATTCTGGCTCTCCTGGGTGCAGCACCCAGGGGACCCCAAGTAAGAAGTTAAATTGTTCTAATATGGTTTGACTACATAGGGTGGGGAGTTGTGAAGGGGCAGGCATCATAAGCACTGGAACATTCTGTAGTCATGATGTTGCTTCATATGTTCCTTTAAAAGGTGATCAGAACCCAATTAAGTAATATTATCTATGTGCATTACAAGAAAGCTACTTGATACCATATATAAAGTCCACCAGAAAAAAATGTATACTTGCTTTAAAAGAGAATATCTATCTAGACTTTTTTCGAAGTTGGATCGAATTACAATAGCAATGTGTAGTATGATGTTTTCTCAAAAGATGTCGTTACTCACATGACTCTAGCATCAACATGTAACCGGGGAAAGTAAAATGATTTTAAAGTGCTAACTCAAATTTAACAATGATGTTGAGGTTCAACAACAAAGTAGGAGTCAGTTTGTAACAGAACCTCCAACACACCTGAGAATTTTATAAATTTGAGATAATTTTGAAACTCATAGTACTGTGTGTGATGTGCACAAAGGAAGATCTGGTGGACCTCATACAGCAACAAATCCTGCTTCCTCGGCTATGGTGTTGGAACAGTTTACACGCTCACCACAGAAGTATACCACACAATTTGTATGTAAGACAGGAGTTAGCAGTACAAGCTTACGGCTCATTCTTAAAGTAGCTAAGTGGACAGTTTATATCCCAGGTTTGTGACATTGTATGAATGAGGACGATCCTGATCTAGAATCCAGTATTGTGAGTGGGTTCAACATATGGTAGGTGTGTAACCGTGGCTGGTTCCCTTATTTACCACTATAACGTCTTAAAGCATAGAACCTAGTAGGGCTAACCATACAGATATCTTAGCCATAATTTTATATAGTTAGTGTAAGAGATCCTCTATTTAAAATATATAAATAATTGAGAATACAATATAAAATAAGGATTGTCTTGGAAGAAATAGTTTTGTCTTCTAGATATTTATTATATAAAAATATAAATATAGACATATAAAATCCATATAGCAGAGTTTATAAGATTAAACTAAATGCTTGCAAATATCATTAATAGGTTAACATACCCTTCTGAACATGTCATCATGTCAGCCTCTCTGTCATTTTAAGATGGAGCAGCGTCTGTCTCCAAGTCTCTCCTCTGTTACTTAACGTTTAAAGGTACACCTATTTATACCTTAGGTGTCTCCATTTTAGGATCACTGTAGTTCATATATAAAAAAGGAACTTTTTTATTTTATTCATTTTAGGACCTCCCTTAACTTGGCAAAAATACAAGTCCATAACTAAAGGGTGTATACATCATGGAAATTTTCCTGACTTGGTTCAAGATGGCATCTTAAAGTCTGAACATCCTTATCTACTAAGGTTACCACAGTATATTACGTACTGAAAGAGTCGTTGCATAGCCTTGAAGCTTGTATATGCATTATTGTTATTGTAATTAGTCTGGGACAAAATTGCGCAAACATAATATGCACTGAGGTTATTGCTTAAAGAAACAGTTATGAAAAACAATATGTTCCATTTCTAACACCTTGTCAGTTTGCAATTTCTTAAAGACAAAGTACACAGTTTAAGAAATACAACATTTCATTCTAAAACTTGTAATATTTGCATTTGCCCATAACACCCTCTCCATTATACTGTGGGCATTGTAGAGCATTTCTTCATTAAATTAGTGAACCAAAGTTCTCCAACAGTCTTTAGGTTTTTGTGCTGCCAGCATCTTTGATCATTGTCGTAACAGTATAATATCCGTAGTGTGATCTTTGCCTGTAAAGGTGGTTGATTAAAATGAGCAAAGCTTTTGTCTGGGAAAGAATTGAAAAGAACACCAAGTTCCAGAGTAAGATATTCTTGGATGGATGCGGATACAAATTGTAATCCAAATTTAAAAGTAGTAATTGTATTTGTAATCCAAAGTCTGTAAAGGCCTGTAGAAGTTTACATTCCTTAGATACATTGCTGGAGGTTGTGTTTGTAGAATCCCCTGGTATTTGTTGTAGAGTATAGGTTGTAGAGTCCAGCTTTCCAAATATTTGGCTAGAATTGGTTGCAGATATTGAATCAGCATCATCTGTTAGCACCGTGGTGATGGCGTTGGTATTTGTCTTTGTCTTTTGTCTTTGCTTTTTATTTTGTTTTTTCCATGAAACATTTTTACACTGTTTATGATGTGTATAGATTGGATACTCTCCGATATTCTTTTACGGAATACATTAATTGACAGCATTTCCAAGACATTGTCTTAAGTGACATGGATCCCATTATAGTAAATGTTATGTTGATACAGCAATCGAAGTGGATTCTCAAGAACGCCTCTTTTTGCTGTATTGGAATCTTTGTAACATCTCAGTGATAGACATCAGGTGCTGTTGTGCTAAAAATGTTAACAGGTAAAATCTGTGGAAAAATCTTTACATGATGAAATAGTAACATAGTTAATCTTTCTAGTGTTGTTTTAAAGATAAACACCCTTGTATATGATTTAGATATATAAGGATAATTTGAAGCAGCAAAGTATTTACCACCTTTGTTCACAATGGTATGTAAAATTACAATCTCTTTAAATGTTAAAAATATTATTTTATTCAAAATCTCTCAATATATTTAGAATAGTTGCTAATTGAAAATATGACATTATTCATCTTTCTTTGTCCTGTTAGAGTGAAGACAACTTATTCCCTAAGTTACAATTAGTAAATATAATAACTACAGTTATTAGTGGCTTAAAATACCAGAAACACCCACAAATTGTTTTAAAAACATTTTTTTTTTACCAAGATCTGACAGCCATTGTGGAAAGTTACATTCGTGAGATTGGATGCTTAACAATGAGAATCTTAATTGTTTAAATATATTTTTCAGTGGCTGTTGGGTGTAACTTGGATTTTTTATTATTTCTAAAAGTGAGTTAAGAAAGCACTCAGATACAATATTGAAGGTATTTACATTTTAGCTCTACCTTTGTAAAAGTGGTTTTAACACTTCCATAACAATAGATATCAGAATCTGTTGTAACTATAACTGGTTGAAATGGGGGTATGTTACAATCAGAATATGAATTAAGAATCATATGCATGATGTATTGATTAAACAATCAATAGATGTGGCAGGATCATTACCACACGGTATATGTACCTTTAATCATCACAAACCAAATAACATTTTTTTGGTATTTGAAAAAATGATAAAATATTTGATTACGTGTATTTTAATATATATACATAAAGTGGTATGGATGTTGAATTTATATCTTTGACATCTTTTCACCAGTTTGCAATAGGTGACCTAAATGATCAATTTCCAAAATCATCATGTATATCACCTGGATGGGTTAATCCATAATACTCTTTTACTTTCCATTGATTGGCCTTAGCTCTGGCAGACTGAATATGTTTATCATTGTAAATATAGGTTTGTGATAAGTGAAAGGAACACTATAGTCACCTAAATTACTTAAGCTAAATAAAGCAGTTTTAGTGTATAGATCATTCCCCTGCAATTTCACTGCTCAATTCACTGTCATTTAGGAGTTAAATCACTTTGTTTCTGTTTATGCAGCCCTAGCCACACCTCCCCTGGCTATGAAAAACAAACTGGTTTCACTTTCAAACAGATGTTATTTACCTTAAATAATTGTATCTCAATCTCTAAATTGAACTTTAATCACATACAGGAGGCTCTTGCAGGGTCTAGCAAGCTATTAACATAGCAGGGGATAAGAAAATCTTAATTAAACAGAACTTGCAATAAAGAAAGCCTAAATAGGGCTCTCTTTACAGGAAGTGTTTATGGAAGGCTGTGCAAGTCACATGCAGGGAGGTGTGACTAGGGTTCATAAACAAAGGGCTTTAACTCCTAAATGGCAGAGGATTGAGCAGTGAGGCTGCAGGGGCATGTTCTATACACAAAAACTGCTTCATTAAGCTAAAGTTGTTCAGGTGACTATAGTGTCCCTTGAAGTAAAGTGTCTGCCTGTCTTTCAGTTAAATTTCTAACTGTTGAAGTACTTCACTTATATTAATTAGATTATATTAATTATACCACTCTGCAAACTTAAACGAATATTGAGTAGTTTCTGATTTAATAAAAACAGTTCACATTTTCTTTTTAAGGTTAAAACATTATTCATTATTGCAGTTGTTATTGTAATCATATGATCTTTAACTATTATGATTCAATTATTCATCTGGGTAATTAGCTTTTATGCTCTTATACTTTTGTCTAATATATTTGTTTGTAGGCCAGACTGCAGCTGCATATGCATATTTTAGCAATAATTTTCAATTACCTTTCAGATATTCACAAAGTCTATCCACCTTTGTAATTAACACATTATGTGTTTCTTATACCATTAATTATAGTATCTGTATTATATTACACATTGTCACTGACACATTTCTGATACAGGGAAAAAAATAGCATGATTGCTTTAGTAATTATAATTTTTCTGTCCATGCACCACAATCCTGGAAGTCCAGAATATAGCAAGAATCCTTGGTCTATGGTCCTTGGGAGCCATTTAACGTTTTCATTGGTATAGTTATACCAAAAGAGCAAGGAGTACATCGGTAGATCACATCTGCAACAGAACTATTACTGATTCCTTGTTGTATCACTGTCTCTGTGTTTATGGGTACAGGAGTTCCTTGCTTTGCAGGTATGTACATAATATGTAGAGTTTAAGAAAAGCTGCAAATCGTGCTTTAGTACAAGTGTCCCATGATGTCAGGTTTCTGAAAGATTTTGCTGGCCTTTTATATTCCATTCTCTTGGCAGGCCATCTGCTCTTAGTAGGCCGGTCTTGTTATTAATTATTAATTGCTTCAAGGTTTCTTTCGTTAATTGATGTGTTTCTTCCGAATTCAAATTCATATGCCACCAAATGTCATTGTTGCAGAATATTGCTCCAGTATGGTTTTTCACTCCAGTAGCAAATCTATATTCCTCTTCTTCTGCTCCTTCCTATTAACCACTTTTTCTGAGTTGTAGGCAACAATCTGTGTCTTGTACTGTGAGGTGCTTTGATTGTCAATCAGGTTTTCTCAGTACCATGTTCCATCTTGAGAAACTGCTGGGTGTTGACAGTTATCAGCCTTTATTTCTTTTTCCGGTCATCTTCTGTCTGGAAACATAATAGCAATGTCCAAAATTAGCATAGCACTTCTTTTCAGCATAAGAAGGTTGTTTGCGGTAGTCACTCAATGATAAACTATATGGCAAAGTCTTTTCTTAATCACCTTCATAGGTGCATCCAAAGTCTTTCACAAGCATCTGTCCCATCTGTTTTCAGCATGCTTTGTCATCATCGTTGAGTCCATTATTAGGATTTATAATAGTCCAATCACATGTTTCTCATGTATAATCGTTTTTTTGGAATGCTCTCAATAGGTTCCTCGTGAAATACCAGTGTAGATCACATTAGCAATCATGTCACTGTATGATATGTCTCTCCTTTTGAGATAGTTCTTGGAGGTAGTCCTCACGATCAAAGAACTTGTATAGTGTGCAGTCCAATTCAGTTCAGGTGCTTCTTGCAGTTTTAAAACGACAGCTAGGGTTGATGTTATGATAATGCTGCAGATTGTAAGAAGGAGACACCATAACCAATTTTCTAGCATCCTTTTGCTTCCATCTTTGCATTTCTTTCTTACTGTATAAGATAATTCAGGTTCAGTCTGTTTTCTCCAGAGTCTTTCTTATAATGATGTTGATGATTAATTTTTCATACATTCCATGTTAACTGTGAATGTATCACGTCTGTCTGTTCATCCTTCTCCTTCACATTTGCAGGTTCAGATGTCAGATCATGATTCAGTCTGTTACGTGGCTATGATTCTAGTGGCTGGGTTCTGGTGGCATTTCTGTCGTCCTCTATTTGTTTTATCTTGTCATCTTTAACAGCATCCATTGTATCAGTCAGTGGTTCTGTGAATGTCCTGCAAGTATTTAGCAGATTGTAAAATATCAAAACTTACTGTTCTCTGTTGGCTCTGATTGTTCTCTGTAGTAAAAGTTCTCGGAGTCACCCTCTCCAGGACAAACAGGCCAACACTAAGAAAAAGTTGGTGCATGGTGAGGTGGGCTGGAAAAAAAATTCCCTAAATTTCTCTAATAGAACCAATGGTTCTAAGCTCTCCCCGGTGCAGAAATATGATTGTCAGTGAAAAATGTGTAACATTTCATATGGTGTCTCACCATTTGTATCATCAGGTATGTTGTGAATGCTCATCTGTACCATAGGAATAAATAGATATCACTGTGTGGGGCAAGCAACTAGTAACTTGGTTAATAATCATTTAACCTCAGCATTTTCCCAGACCACAACCCCACTACTTTGGGGGTGGTTGGCGCACTGAAATCTCAAAGTAACCCAAATGTGGTTGCCCAGTTTTAGGTTTCCTTTGCAGTAACTGCAGGACCACCATCCAAATGGATGGTCCTGGGATTATTAAATGCATACTAAGGAAGTGAGACTAGCAAACGTGGTATCAGAGGTTGCACTTCGCACAGGATATATCCAAGTAAACCTGGTACATGCATCAACACATACAAAAACATATTTATAACCATGAGATGTTGGCAAATTTCCAATATATAGTAATTTAAAAAGTATGTTAGATATTAATATTTCAATAAACAGTACATCAGTAATGTGGCAATAAGCAAATGCTTATGATTACTAAACACATGAATTACAGTATTTCCCATATTGGACCACCAATATACCTTTTCAGGAATCAGAAGTACATTACCTGTCTCTATGAGAGCTTGCCCTAGCCATGAAAAAGCTTTTGGGAAAGTCTATCTTTCCTTTACAGGAAGAACAACCAACTTATTACGTTCAATGGTTATTATGTAATTAACCCCACTAAACGATAGGAGTATTTATGCAGATACCAGGTGGATTATTTCTGGATATCCTTGCAAGTATAAACTCTGCATCATGACTGAGCGATAGGGTATGCGATGTGACCACAGAAAAGCGTGGGTAGACACATTGCATCAAAGTGCCTGTTAATGACCAACTACATGAGGAGAGGACCCATGCTTTGTTATAAGCATGTCCATACACGTATTACAATGCCAGGCTTTCATTTTGTTACCACAAAGCAAAATGCAGTTGTGGATATAAACTCACGACGTATCGTAAGAAAAACCGAACACCAGACTGAGACTCGAGATCAGTGAACAGTGGACCAAAATATATAAATGAAATCCTATCAATTAATATACTTTCAATATATTTTCTTTAAATTACATTATCCTCTGTATTAACTATGAAATATTAATGTTAAAACAATAACTTTTAAAAGCCAACTTTTAGTGTACATAGGAATTACAAGGCCATCATAGTGTGAGATAAAGAGCTTTTTAAAAACCCGAATAGTATGTGAACACAAAATGACCTTGCGCTGAAAATTCACTTGCAGGGGAAAAACAAACAAACCTTCTTTTCTTTTCCTTTAGTAAATTAATTAAACATAGTTAGAACCTCCCTCAAAGTCCCGATGACTTTGCAAGAAACACGTCGTCCTTAAATACTGGGTAAGTCTATTAAACAGTGAAATAGCATTTTTACCCTGTATATTATTTTGTCACAGCTATAATGTGCAGTATAACAAACTATTTTATAAGTGTTGTGCCAACTGTTCAATAAAAGCCAGTGGTCTAGTGAGCTATAGAATATTTATTTATTTATTTATTCTTTAAAGCTCTGACCTCAATCGGCAAAGCAATATTGTAATGGTGTTCGTTGCAATCTGCTATCTATACTTGCTGCTCTCAAAAATTCTGAATATGTTCAGAGATTTCTTGGGCAATAATAAATCCCCAAAAAACAACAACTTTGCATTTATTCTAAATTCTAGATTCTGTATATTTCTTGTCATTAGTAATTAGTACTTGTACTTAAATCTGTTTAACAAAGCTGTTTGTATTGTGACTGTTTATATTGTGGTAAAAAAAATAAATATATTTTTATTATTATTATTATTTATTTATTTATTTTAACATTGCTTAATTTTTAACGATACCTGCATATTTAATTAAATATCCTATATATGTCTCGAAGGCCTAAAATATCTGCAAATCAAGATTATATACAAAAATGCATGTTCTGGGTGTTCCCGTGATTCCTTTTCTATCATTTATTTTTCTCTAAGTCTGGAATCAGATGCCTTTTGGGATGAGCCCCCCAGTTTCAGAGGCTTCTTTGGAGGTGACCACAGAAAAGTATGGATTCTATAAAATAGATGTGAGGGGGCTTTGGACAGTAATGTCACTTTAATTATACTTTTCTTATAGCAGATATGTGATATGCAATGTGATTTAATATGTCAGAGCATTATCACTTTGACACTGCATTTTTTTATGCATTATTCTTTATGCATTATTATTTTTCTTTTTTTTCTTAAATTTTAATATCTGTTTAGAATATTGCAGGCTTTGCAATATCAAATTAATTTTGCATTATATATATTCACAATGCTCTTACAACATATTATTATTAAAATTAGCCTCTTTCAGAATTGTAGAATATGTGGTGGAACTGAATCCCCAAATATGAGATTTGAAACTGTATTTTTATTTCAACGCTGTTCCCTAATCAGTATTTATATACCTAATTGCGGCAGCATATAGCTATATAGCAATTATTTCACCCTTCATGTGTGGTTGACTGTGGACTTTTTAAAACCTATTTTTATTTATTTATTTTTAATAAATCCGTTTCTGGCTTTGAGATACCAGGCTGCTGAATGCATGTAAATGCTCTTATTGCCTAGTCTATATACATTTATTTATAAACAACATTGATATATTTATATATAAACAACTTTTATATTTTATGAAAACCTAGTTTAAATTCACTGAGATTACATGTATCTGATCTGATTACAGTCAGTAGTTCAATATCATTGTTCTAATCTCCTTACTGCTAGCACTACAGGTACAGTGGGATAGTACCACTGATTAAAGTAAGCTTTTCCTTTTAAAATTGGTGGACTTTAATCCTGCCATTGCAATAGACTAAATACTGTACCTGAGTAAGCAAAGTCATCATGTGCAGGAATTGTGCACTTTAAATAGTAGAATACTTATGCTATTCTAGTGAATTGGGCTGGCTGCTTAAAATATATCATTTAGTATCTTTTGGTCACATTTAAAGCTGTAAATGTATTTAACATGTTATTTAAATAAGCCTTTAATAATTTCAGTTTAAAAGTTATCAGAGATCCTATATATTTACAATTTTATTTAGCCCTGATTTATCTTACATATATATTATTTTTAATAATTTTATAAATATTTATTTTTGCAGAGCATTTAGAGAAAAAAATATGAGCTAGTTAGCATATATTATATAACATATATGCTGCAGTGTACTGCATTGTACTGCACTGAATGTATTTAAAAGCCATGTCTTTCTCTTTATGGCTGTATGTAATAATGTTGTTCATAATTTGGAATATAAAACAACGACTTCTCAATTCCTTGGAATGTTTACAACCTTGGCTGGAAATTCCAGACTCCAAAAATAGTTATGCTGTTATAATTCCTGATTTTCAATCAACAGCTAGTGTAACTGACAGTATGGAAATTATCACTGTTTTATAAAACTTTTTCTATATAGTGGATGTTAAAATCCTGCCTGTCTGTTGCTTATGTGGCATGAATGTTTTCATTAAGCCATAACACAATTTTCTTTGCATTCTTGGAATTAGACTTCAAAATCTATTAGTTATATAATAGCAAGTCATCGCTCTGTCTTATCACTTTTCTTTTGACAATATTTTGCATGAATCTATTTCCTGCGCATGCATACTAAGCAGCTACAAAGAGAACATACTCCCCTGCCTGCAATCCACTGTCCTGGAACTAATGGACCATGCTGTGCTGTTGTATTAGGCATATCAGGGAGTTTACCAAATATGTATATTTGTTCTCTTATGATATTAAGATACACAATTTCCGCATTGTATGCTATTTACAATGTACTTGGCACCTGAACGCCAAGTGCCTTGCACAAGTTCATATTAAAATCATCTCTTCATGATGAAGATCTCTCTCTGAGTCTGGGCTACAAATAACTCATTAGATTCTTGATATTTCAACACTTGTGGCATGACAAAGTATTGTCTTCTCTCATGTATAAGAGGTTACCTAGGTATTTTTTTTTTTTATATTTAAAGCTTCCAAGTACAATGTCCCTTCGTGGTCGCCAATTGTAACCATGGCTGGTTCCCTTATTTACCACTATAACGTCTTAAAGCATAGAACTTAGTAGGGCTTAGCTTAGCCATAATTTTATATAGTTAGTGTAAGAGATCCTCTATTTAAAATATATAAATAATTGAGAATACAATATAAAATAAGGATTGTCTTGGAAGAAATAGTGTTGTCTTTTAGATATTTATTATATAAAAATATAAATATAGACATATAAAATCCATATAGCAGAGTTTATAAGATTAAACTAAATGCTTGCAAATATCATTAATAGGTTATCACACACTTCTGAACATGTCATCATGTCAGCCTCTCTGTCATTTTAAGATGGAGCAGCGTCTGTCTCCAAGTCTCTCCTCTGTTACTTAACGTTTAAAGGTACACCTATTTATACCTTAGGTGTCTCCATTTTAGGATCACTGTAGTTCATATATAAAAAAGGAACTTTTTTATTTTATTCATTTTAGGACCTCCCTTAACTTGGCAAAAATACAAGTCCATAACTAAAGGGTGTATACGTCATGGAAATTTTCCTGACTTGGTTCAAGATGGCATCTTAAAGTCTGAACATCCTTATCTACTAAGGTTACCACAGTATATTACGTACTGAAAGAGTCGTTGCATAGCCTTGAAGCTTGTATATGCATTATTGTTATTGTAATTAGTCTGGGACAAAATTGCGCAAACATAATATGCACTGAGGTTATTGCTTAAAGAAACAGTTATGAAAAACAATATGTTCCATTTCTAACACCTTGTCAGGTTGCAATATCTTAAAGACAAAGTACACAGTTTAAGAAATACAACATTTCATTCTAACACTTGTAATATGTGCATTTGCCCATAACAGGTGAGGATGAGGAGTTTGTGAGGAAGATTATTTGGACTAATGAAGCACAATTTAAGCCTAATGGAACAGTGAATCTATAATTTGTTTACTGGGCACCAGATAATCTGTGCGTTCATGTGGACAAAGCAGTCAAATTACTGGGATCAATGTCTGGTGTGTATTGTCATGAAGGGGTTTAATACGACCATTCTTCTTTAAAGGTACTGTTACTACACACATCTATTTTACCTGCCATTCATGTACTTTATGGGAATGATTAATTTTTCTTACAACAAGATGGAACACAATCACACTACCACAAAGATCTGCAAGCTTATGTGGAAAAGAATTTGTAAGAACACTGGATAGGAAGAAGAGGTGCAGTTGAGTTCCCCACACATTCTTGACTTTTACCTATAGGAGACCCTAAAGGATTTTATGTATCAGAGAAAACGGGCTACACTGGCAGTCCTTCAGGAAGAAATTGACACGGCATGTGCAGCAATCCCACTGGAAACTTTAGGCATTTCTCTGCACTAATAAGTGTCTGGACCCTAATGGCAACCACTTTTAGCACCTCTAGTAATTGTAGAGGTCAAAGGTAACTTGTATTTATCTCTTGTCTGATGTCTGAATGAATTTAGTATTAAACTATTTAGACAGGTTTTTATTTTGCTTTATATACAGCAGTCTGTGTATCCACCATTAACACTAAACATGTGAATTAAATAAAGTTTTTTATCTCTTAATTTATGAAGTTAACTTTGAAATCAGAACCTTGTCCTACACTAAAATAGGTCTATATGTACATTAGACAGTAGTACCTTCAGGGTAGTATGTTCAGGAACTGGTTCACTGTAATATGGCTTTAGTTGGTAGTATAATAATTATATCCGTTTCTAAAATGACCAATAGTGATGGAGAAAATATGTATGGTGTGTATACCTTTAAATCTGCTAGAGGCAGATTTTATCTGTTACACACCAAATACTCTGCTTAGATATAAAGCAGCTAGATAATTACAGAGTAACAACAACAAAGAATGTAATCTGTATAGAGTTAGAATGCACAAAATATTGTAGTGTATATATCTTTAAATCATATAGTCGCACACTGAATGGTGCAAATGGGCAATATATAATTTATACCACAGAGATATAGAATTAGCTAAATCTCTTATTATAAAAGATAAATATGAGTAAAAATTCCAAAAAGCCACTATAAAATAGAATCAAAATGTATATTTATTAGTCTATTCTAATCTATTTTGATTCTATTTTATAGTGGCTTTTTGGAATTTTTACTCATATTTATCTTTTATAATAAGAGATTTAGCTAATTCTATATCTCTGTGGTATAAATTATATATTGCACCTCTAGCAATGATAATTAGATTGCCAGGTGAGCCCAATTTAAGGAAAAACTACTAAAGGAGGGTGTTCCACATTATTAAGCAGAGCACCATTTTTTAATGCAATTTGGGGAAGAAAAATGATCTCTCTGCTGCCGAAAAGAGTGAAATAGTTCAATGCCTTGGACGAGGTTTGAAAACAGTAGATATTTCATGAAAACTTAAGCGTGATCATCGCACTATTAAGAGATTTGTGGCTGATTCAGAGCACAGACAAGTTTGTGCAGATAAAGGTACATTGAGGAAGTTTTCTGCTAGATCCATGCATCGGATCAAGAGAGCAGCTACTAAAATACCATTACATAGCAGCAAACAGATATTTCAAGCTGCTGGTGCCTCTGGAATCCCACGGACATCAAGGTGTAGAGTCCTCCAGAGTCTTGCAACTGTGCATAAACCTTCTATTCGGCCACCACTAACCAATGTACACAAGCAGAAATGGCTGCATTGGGCAGAAAAATACATGAAGAATAATTTTCCTGTTCACTGATGAGTGCCGTGCAACCCTGGATGGTCCAGATGGATGGAGTAGTGGATGGTTGGCGGACAGCCACCCTCTTCCAATAAAGCTGCGACGTCAGCAAGGCGGTGGTGGAGTCATGTTTTGGGCCGGAATCATGGGAAGAGAGCTGGTCAGCCCCTTTAGGGTCCCCGAAGGTGTAAAGATGACCTCAGCAAAGTATGTGGAGCTCCTGACTGACCACTTTCTTCCCTGGTACAGAAGGAAGAACTATGCTTTCTGTAATAAAATCATCTTCATGCATGACAATGCACCATCTCATGCTGCAAAGAATACCTTTGCATCAATGGCTGCTATGGGGATAAAAGGAGAGAAAGTCATGGTGTGGCATCCATCCTCCCCTGACCTCAATCCTATTGAGAACCTTTGGAGCATCCTCAAGCAAAAGATCTATGAGGGTGGGAGGCAGTTTACATCCAAACATCAGCTCTGGGAGGCTATTCTGACATCTTGCAAACAAATTCAAGCAGAAACTGTCCAAAAACTCACAAGTTCAATGGATGCAAGACTTGTGAAGCTGCTATCAAATAAGGGGTCCTATGTTAAAATGTAACGTGACCTGTTAAAATGTTTAAAAAGTTAAAATGTTATCAGTTTGATTGAAATAGCTTTTGACTTCAGTAAACATGCTGCAAACACAACAAATGGTGATTTTCAGTTCTTTACAACCTATAAAGTGTTTTGAAACTTACTGTGCGTAATAATTTGGAACAGTGCATTGTACGTTTTTTATGTTTAAAAAAAATACTGTTATCATTAAGAGGTTTGTTCAATAAAATTTGAATTGTACTCTTAATTGTTGATAACATGAGAATTATGCTGACTGTTATTTACATCAATTATTTAGGTAAATTAGAAAAATATAATTTGCATAATAATTTGGAACAGGGTTTAGGCACCCAGACCACATCAGCTCATTGAAGTGTTCTGAGTGCCAGGTCCCTCTAGTGTTAACCCTGCAGCTGTAAACATAGCAGTTTCAGAGAAACTGCTATGTTTACACTAGGGTTAATCCAGCCTCTAGTGGCTGTCTCACTGACAGCCGCTAGAGGCGCTTCCGCGCTTCTCACTGTGAAAATCACAGTGAGAAGACACTGACATCCATAGGAAGAGTAAGAGTAATGCTTTCATATGGGCTGTTTGAATGCGCGCTAGGCTCATGCCGCGCATTCGGATCTGTCGTCGGCAGGAGGAGGAGAGTTCCCCAGCGCCGAGGGAGCCCAAGGCTGGAGAAAGGTAAGTGTTTTAACCCCTTCAGCCCCCTTCAGCCCAGCGGGAGTGAGTCCCTGAGGGTGGGGGGGGGGGACCCAAAGACCCAATAGTGACAGGAAATTTAGTTTGTTTTCCTGGCACTTTAGTGGTCCTTTAAAGCAACATTTGCTTGATGGCAGAATTGTGTTTTGTTTTGTAAAAAAACAATATAATTGATAATTATTATTTTTTTTTTTTTAACTAACTAGATATCAGTTAACTGCAATCAGAACATAAAAAATACCTTTCTCAGAGTAGTTGTTTTGGACATTATGCCTTGTTTCTAGATCCAATTATCTAAAAAAAAAACCAATAAGTGAAAGTTCTGTATATAAATCCTTTGTTTAATAAATTCTGGGCCTGATCTCAACAATGTGCTGCTGCTAGGCTGACAAAAGCAGCAAGCTGTGTCTGTACTGAAGTAATTCCCATTTTTTCTCTTTTAAATCTTGTGGTCAGAGGCATCTGGTCATTTTCCAGAATAAACACTGCATTTTCCATTTTCTCAACTAGAATGTTGAGGTACAATTTGTTTTACAAAGCACAAATGCAAACAAAGGGTTATTCTAAATTTCATTTAAAAGTCTTGCTCTATTCACATACATGTCTTTCGTAGCTTCCTTGTAGTGTCTCTTTAACCTTGGTCTCTAAACATGAGCTCATAAACAAGAACAATAATTATATTCATCAGATGATTCTCATCGCACTAGAATATTATTTTATCATTAAATCTAGTTTTGAAATTTCTTAAAATATCCTGAGATTAAATTAGAATATTTAGAACACTGTATGTCATATACTTCTACGAAATACAATTAAAGATTACAAATAGTATATTCATAAACTTAAATATATTCAGATACTTAATGTCAGGGCGGGCCCAAGACATTGTGCTGACTGGGTCTAAGGATGAAATGCTGCCCCCCACGCACCAAAATTACACCAACATCTGTTGTGTTATGCAGTGTGCCTAATGAATGCAATGTCGGTTTCTGTAGTGGATGCAGTGTGTGTATTGTATGCATTGTGTGTGTAGTGAATGCAGTGTATATGTGTCATGGATGTTGTGTGTTTTTGTGTAAAGGATGTAGTGTGTATTGTATGCAGTGTGTGTGGACTACATTGTCTGTGTGTGTGGAAGTTGGTGCAGTGTCTGTGTTTGTGTAGTCTATGCAGTGTGTGTAGAGCATGCAGTATTTGTGTGGTGGATGCAGATTGTCTAGTGGATGCAGTGTCTGTGTAGTGGATGTAGTGTCTGTATGTGGATGTAGTGTCTGCGTAGTAGATGTAGTGTCTGTGTAGTGCATGTAGTGTTGGATAAGTGCTTGGGGGTTAACAGTTTAAATTAACTGAGTGCTGGAAGGGGGCGGGGTGGGGTAGTTTATAGGAAGGAGCATGGTGTAAGGGACAGGGTGTGAGGCAGCAGGCTATGAAGGACAGGCTGTAAGGGATGGGGCAGGGTGTGGAGGTGCAGGCTGTGGGGGACACAGTGTGTGGTGGCAGGCTATAAGGGATTGGGCAGGCTGTGTCGGGAGCCGGCTGTGGAGGTTATGGTGGGAGATACAGGTTGATGTGGGGACAGGTTGTGGGGGTACAGGCTGAGGTGGGGGGGGACAGGTTGTGATTGGGGGAGGTTGGGGACAGGTTGTGGTTGGGGGACAGGTTGTGGTTTGGGGGACAGGTTTAGGTGGGGGTACAAGCAGTGTGGGGTGGTAAGGTTGTGGGGAGGCTGTGACAAGCCTTCCCAAATTGACATACCATTTCCCTGGTGATCCAGTGGGATCGCTCTCCTTTCTGCAGCTCTGCCTGTGAGGCTGCAGACTATGTGGTTTGAGTTCTCGCAAGCCCCGGTCAGAGCTCGCGAGACCTTCATCACATAGTCTGCAGCTCTGCACCCAGTGGAGCTGCAGACAGGAAGCTCTCAGTCATGGCACACTGAGCAGGGGCTGCACCCGGCGGCATACTGGGCAAGCCGCTAGGCTCCTCCTGGTGTTGGGCCCTCGGTCATAGACCGAGGACATGACAGGTCAGTCAGCCTCAATGATTAGAGCCGCCTTTGCTGGCATATATACATATGCAGCAGAGGCGGCTCAGGCTCCTAACGGCCGGAGCGGCAAAATGCGGCCCCTCTTAAAGTGCTGTCTGGAGCCATGGCTCTGGTCTGTCCTATGTAAAGGCCGGCCTTATTAACGTAGGAAAACTAGCTAAAGAGCCTGTAAAATGTGCACTAATTTCTTTAATTAATATTGAGACCATGATACTGGCTTACTCTAATTATTGAAACGATCAAGTGGGATTTGGCAGAACGCCAAGCATTGGACTGCACAAGACGAATGCAAATTATTTCCTATTATTTAAAAATTTGTGAAATGCCTTCACTTTATATCTCTTTAGAGAGCAGAGATGACATTTGATAGGACACACTGAGTAACATGAACTGGAAATATTTTATTTTCTGGAAGAATTTTAGAATGGTACCATATATATATATATATACAGCCCTGTAGTATGTGTAGCTAATGCAGGGTTTTTTTTTTAATCCTATTTCAAAGGGGTGTTCATTTTTTCCACTGTTATTTGTGTTTGTTCCTTAGTTCCTGTCAATTTGGATTAGAAACCATTATTATTGTAAACGTATTAGGAATGTATTTAACATTGATTTATTTGCCATTGGGGCTTGTGAGTCCTCCATATAAGTTTTTGTTATAAGGTTGCATTAATGTCCTAGGCTATAAAATCCCTTGTGCCACAGGGAAAAACAGCATGGGTTGATAGAGTCAATATCAGTAAATATAAGCCCGCAGTCCTTACATTCTAGAATAGACAGACTGATGTTTAGTATAAGGCCCCCAGGATTAAATTTAAGAACACAGGAAAAGTATAATAGAAGATGTATAAATGTTTTGTTTCTAATCAGCTGAAATCCTTGGTGGATTTGAAATCAAAATATAGCCTACCCACTTCTCAGTATGTACAGTATTAGCAAAAAAGGTTTTTTTCCCAGTCATTCATGGAGATTGATTGATTTTGACAATACATTTATTTTACTATTTGAAACCAGATGTATAAAAAATCCATTGTGATGAAAGCCTTGATCACTGTTTTACCTAGCTCTTGGATCCTCAGAAACGTATATAAAAAAACAACCATTTGCGTATAGATGGGGTGAAGATCTAGAGATACATATGACTAGTATTTAATGAAAATTAGTATGTGGGTCACTTAGAAAATATTTAATACAACATATAGAGAACCACTTTGCAATACTGCAAGCATGGTACCTCATGGCAGTAAGATTGACTTGCATATAAAGTGTATGTATATATATATATATTTATATACAGTATAGATAAATAAGTGTTGGAGAGGGTGAAGAATGAAAATATTTCATGTAAGCTAGCGACAACATTATCTGGGAATTGGAAATCTTGTACTTTCCTAACATTGGTAGCCATAATACAGTTGTTGGCAATTAAAAAAATTATGAGAAAATATATGCCCTTTGTCATAGTAAAGACATTTTAAATATCTGGTCTATATGGGAAAGGAAGGCGGTAAAAGAAGGGAGGAGAGAAATAAAGAATAGAGGTCAGGGACAGACATTGACCAGGGAAGGTTGCTGATGATTAGATATTGAAATGGCTAGGGAATGGAGCATGGTTACGAGTGATGAGTGAATGGAGATATAGATGCAGATCTCTGCTACAATCCCGCTCTCAAAAGGTGTAATAAGCTACTGGTCCATCAAACATAAAACTCTAATACATCTCAGAGCGATGGTTCAGCACAAAAGTAAGCAACAGACCAAGAAAGGAGACAAGGCAACCTTAATCACGGCATGCACACCCCAGTCAGAGCTACAGGCTATACAAGACCTTGTCCAAGATAGCAGAGATGAAGAGCGAGAACCTGAATGTGGCTCTCCAGCGGCGAGTTACTTACCAGTAAAAAAGTGGGTTCTGCAGACCTGCCAGGATGCAATGTCCGATAAGCTCCTCACAAAACTTAAAAAACAGTACGTAAAATATGAATCTAAGTTAGACAAGCTTTTGGAGACCAATAACCAATAGCTTCTTGACCCAGGGATAAATCTGACTGACATTCTGGAGTCAAAAAGGAATTTCTTCCTAGTTTGTTGCAAAATTGGAAGTTCTTTTTGTGAAGGAATAGCCCCATCACTTGTTTCGGCTGATTTTGTGGATTTACATTTGTTATATTTGGTTCGGTTTTACTTGGTTCGGTTTCTGAACATGGACCACCCCAGAACCTCATTAGAACTTAGGACGTTAAGTAACCTGTACGATAACCGCAAAGGAAACAATTAATAGAATGCTCCACTGGATGGCGGCCATCTTTTCTGCCCGAAGCAGGCAGCAGGACCTGGTTGTTGAGTGCCTGGAACTGTTTTCAGCCAGGCATTCCCGTGAACGCCGGTGAAGATAAATCCTGCTTCCTGTTCAAGTTCCCGACCATCTACATGAACGGCGTTCGGGAGTTATTAACTACCAAACAAGGGGAGCATTCTACAAGTAAAAGTTTTATGTACCCTATGTGGTTTTCATACAAAACCCAGCGAACAGAGACCGGCCATTGCCACAGTTTCCCTGGAACTATTTTGGGCTGTGACTTTGTCACAGGCCGGTCAAAACTTCCCGCGATGGTGATCCAAAACTACCAAACTAATCTGAGTGATTTTTAGATATAATGGTCACTCAGATCAGGGCTATTCGAGGATGTCACTTTTGTGGGATTTTCATGTATTTTGGGGATACATTTGGAGTGTTAAAAAATTGTGTGTTTTTCTGTACCTGGAGATAATTGTTTGTTCAGTTCTTGACTCAATTATCTCTCAGGCACAGGGGAGGGATTACCCTGTTATTTTGTGTATAAAAGACCGTGTGTGGCCCTGAATAAAACAGTTTTACTCCCAGCATTAAGCCTTGGCTCATGTGTGTGGGGATATGCGATACTGGAAATATTTTATTAGAGGGAAAGGGAATCAGTGGCGGTGATATATTGGTGCACCACCACACTTTTAAACTGAGTTTTTGCCTTCTTTTGGATCATCAGCAAAAACAGATGTGAGAAAGGCAGAAGTTGATGAATACATGTCTCTTTTCAGCCTATGTAACTGTGTAACTATAACAGTATGGCCAACAGTATACAACTGATGTGGTAGGTCAAACTTATGGACATAGAAGATAGGTCCCCTTGGGTTTCTGAAAAAATGCACCAGAATGATCTACAGGCATTGATGAGGAGCAATGTTAGTGCTTTAGCCCCAGATCTAGCAACTAACACACTGGTTATTGATCACATACACTGTGTAGCCAAACCAAAGGTTACTACCTGTGGCTGCACCAAGAGACATATTGATGTCCCTCCTTTATTACCAAGATAAAGAAGTAATATTTAAATCTAACAGATCTGCTAAAGACCTACCTGCAAAACACAAAGACCTCTAAATGTACACTGACCTATTTATAACCATATTACGGTGGTGTAGAGCATTTAAAAGAAGTCACTAATATTCTAAAACATCAACATTTTCAATATTGCTGCTGCTGTCTAGTGAAGTTACTAATCCATCCATTCAATTGTGTCATCCAGGCTCCAACAATCTAGGAAGGACAACTCCTATTACACTCATGTGGATTGTCACCTCTGCAAACACCAATCCTTTCTCCCGAATGGCGCAGACCGAAACCTTGAAAGGAAAGTTGCCTGATCCTGTTGCCAAGCTAGAAGATGATGCCAACATATCCTTTCCAATAACAGTTCTGATTTCACTAAGTTGCCTACAGGGCTGCATTCCCTATTTGTATAAAGTTAATATATTTCTGTAAAGTGATGATGTTATGTAGCCATGACTTATGCACAAATGGTGGGTTTAGCAAACCAGATATGTTATGCTGCTCTTTAAACACAGTAGTGAGGATAAGGGATAACTGTTCCTTCAGATAAACCAGGTTAGTAAGTAACTTTTTGTCTTGGCTGCATGACCATATGCTCAATAATTTTTTGCATCCCCTATAATACAAAATAAGCAAACAAAAAAAGTAAAGTGACACAAGACAGGGTGAATGAAATTAGCTCACCAGAAATACCCACCACCAAGATTTTTGGGTCCACACAACATACATGCTTGGGACATGGCAATAGGCTTCCCCCACCCCAAAGGGGGAAAATATACACAACCAGAACTTCAGACAAAGTATAGGCATTAAGGTTGACTAATGTGAAAATCTACAGACATAATGTACGGTGAAAAGACACTCCCTATTTCTGCATTATCTGCCCTTTGGACTCCAACCCGAGGTAAGCACTGACATAAGGAACTGACCATTTATTGAGGCCACAGAGATGATGTTTAAAATGCCCAGTGCCCTTACACAGGAGGTGCGCACCTATCGCAGTCTGTTCATGATTTGCAGCAGAAATTTTCTATATTTAGAGATTCTGTACACCACACCCAGGAGCATGTATATTTTGAACTTGATGTTGCTCTGCTTGACAAATTCTCTGGCAGCTGGTCTAATTACAACTCCTTTAAGATGCATTGCTAGGTACTGTTCTCTTTGAAACCATGTACCTGTGCTACAGTGTTGTTAAAGTGCAAACAGACATCTCCCTGTTAACTGGGCACCTTAAAATCTGTGCACACCAGCTACTACTTGCTAAAAGCCAAGCTCTGGACACCTGGGACTCCTTTATGAAAGCTATGGAATCCATGTTTGACTGTTTCCGACATCCCTCTGTTACTTGGTCTTCTCTCCATTCCCACAAACCACTGCTCTTTAAGAAAAGGAATGCAACACATATTTTTAGGGATCTACTGCTGATACCAGACACAAAAATCCTGATGTGGGTAAACATTATCATATTGACCCATCTGAAGTGCTAATGGGTAAAGCAGTTCCTAGAAGAACTCCTACTGTCCCAGAGGATATCATCAGCACACCATGACTCTCCTGGTGTGTGACTTATACACTAACCAAGACATAGTGGATTTTTGGATTATCCCAATTTTCATGAATTCCTCTGTCACTCAAGGAAAGACAGGCCATGTTTTGGCCCCTTAAGGTCTTTATCAAACCTAATATCCAAATGAACTGTGACAATATCATTAGTAGCCTAACTGAGAAAAAAGGAGTTTGGTTAATGCTGTATCAGGCCAGTAGTTTACATAAAGGCGTTGTGTGGCTAAAACATCACCTTTTTATTTGGCCCCTTAATAGAGAACTTAATGATTAAAAATTGAGCTATGAATTCTGCTTTTTTTTTGAATTGTTGCTTGCTGTGGAGGGAGCTAGTCACCATGCACTATGAGTGGGACAATGTCCTCAATTCCTTGTTTTCTTATAAGATCACATAGAGCACATTGAAAATAAATAAATGGGTGCTGTGGTAGAATTATTTACCAATTACAACCTAATAAATCAAATAATTATTTCTGAGACTTAGACATCTAGATACAGATTTTGTTTCAGGATGAACAGAAGTATTGTCAGAAAGTCCCTTGAAGGTTCCCAGACCTGAGAACAAAGGAATTACTAAGAAAAAAACATGTTTAGCTGGAGATACCTAAAATAAACACAAGTAAGACTTTGGGTTTTCTGTCATAATATTAAAAGACTATTTGACATAAATACATCTTAAAAAGTTTAAAAAAATAGTTTAGTCTTCCCATTCTTCATAATGTCAAATGGCATCAGACAGTGCTGACACTTGGCTCCTCCTACTTAACACCTTCACACAAAAAAAACAAATGCCTGTAGCGTTAAAAGAATGCTAGTGGGTGGAGATAATTTTAGTTGAATTTATTTGGAAATGATGTTAAGCTTACCCTAACTGAACCGATTACCTCAGTTTCCAATTTATTGAAAATAATTGAGCATTATCTAGTTATAAATTAAACTTTGGCAAATGTCAAGCTTTAGAAACATCAATAGATGAGAGAGATAAATTCTTTCTCTATGGAAACATACTATCTCAAACAAAAAACAAAAACTACTAATGTAATAAAATACATGGCTGCAATATTGGTTCATCTGTACCTTTGTATACTCTACGACTCAACAAGTCTGAGATAGAGAAAAAAATTATTTAAAGGGACACTGTAGTCACTATAAGCATTTCATCTCTTTGAATTGGTTATAGTGCCTGGAGTACCCTGGCACTGTCCCTCCATTCAGTGTTGCACCATGTTCGTACAGTATGCCACAAAATAGGAGTCCCTGGCCACCCACAGTCCGGCCCCTTCAGTATGTGTAGCTAAGGCAGAGATTACACACTTCCTTGTTGTCATACCCATTCATAACATCAGTTGGAACTCTGACAGGTTAGAAGCAGTCAGCTGACACTCTCAGCCAATCACAGCTGCCCATTGCTGCTCAGGCTAATACTTCCTTATTAGCCAAAGCAGCACAGAGGGGATGGATTGCCGGGGACTCTTGTTTAGCATTAAAACTTTAAAAACTGTTTAATGCTGATAGAAATGATGGGACCAGTGGTCTCCTGACACTATAACCAGTTTAATGAGATGAAGCAGATACAGTGCCTACAGTGTCCCTTTAAGGAAAAAAAAAAAAACGACTTAAAAAAAATAAAATAAAGTATTTAAAAAAAAATATATCAATTCATAATTTAACATTGTGATCATAGTTACACAGTAATACCGGTCAAAAGATATTTACATATTCCACATTTTTTTTGTTTTTTTAAATAAAGTTTTTATTAAAGAAGAATCCTGTACAAGTTGAATAACACACAGTCAGCATAACAATATAGCAAAAGTCTCAGCAATTTATGGATCAAGTTGCATGATATCAAAATACATTGCAACTTGTTATTAACCACTATTTTTATATTTAATTAAAAATATTAGCAATAGAACAAAGATGAAACCATAATTCCGTGATGGATTGAGTATTTCTGATTGTGAAGAATATGGGTAAGGTAGATAAGGAAGCAGCATGTAGAAACTAGAAATACATTAACCTGCTGAAACAGTTAAGCATAGAATTCAAATCATGGACTATGAGGTATAATTGAAGACTGCTTTGAATTTTTATGAATTTTTGTTGTGTGGGTGCATCAAAGGAGGTGGTGAATGGTTCCCATACTTTTTAAATATTATGCAAAAAACATGCACAGAGAATATAAGAAAAGTAAAAACTACCCTAAATAGACACTCCTCCAAAATGACAAACAATAAACAAAAGGATGCACACCAAATATTATTGCTTAATACACAAAGTAATATTTATAACTAAAAGAAACAATATCTGTTCGAAAATCACAAGAAACATAATAACAAAAAAGTGACCAAGATTTAAACAAAAACGCAACTATCCACAACTTACAGATAGACTACTAGAGCTACTAGTAGCTACTAGAGCTGGACAGTGATTTTTTCAAGGGACAGCATAATCACTTTTCTTTCATCTTGTAATAGACACACACTTAAACAGCTGATGGCCATCAGTTCCTAATCTCACTCGAGACCAGATTTGATGTCATCACGTCCAGAATCGCAAGATCTAACCACCAAAATATAAAAAAACAAACATACAAAAGAACACACACTGTATTCAAAAGTCACTTCATTAAGTCAAAGTACAATAACAATTATGCAGCCACCAAATGAGCTAAAGGAGAAGTGGATTTTGTAATATGTTACTCGCACATGTGCAACAGTGATATATGCAAATCAGAGTGGCATTACAACTTTGGGAAAACACCCATCTAATATTGTAGTATACAATGTGCCCATTAGAAATCCTGCGACATCTACATTGATGCCAGGATTTGCGGTGAAGGTGGGATATCTTGCCTCTGGCGATGAAGCGTTACCCACTTCTCAGCAGCACTGCCAGCTGGAGCAGCACATCAGATACATCACTAGATACATCACTAGCAGCAGACACTGTATCTGGCAGGGTCAAAATCAGGGTTGGGGTCAGACGTAGATGCATCAGACTCTAACGCAAGGATGGCATATGCCTCCTCAGCGCTATACAACCTCTGTGACCACTTTATTTAGTGACCTGTCACAAAAAATCACTAAATCACTAGTAATCACTAGTAATCACCCCCAAAAAATTAACCACTAAAAGAATGCACAGACACCAAAATAAGTGCTGCTGTGCAAGAGCTAGTGATCTATACAGTGATCACTGGCAGGATAGGGGTTAATAGCTCTGAAAAGAGCCTTTGAGTCTCACGATACATTTATTTTATTTGTTTTTTTATTGATTTTATTTATTTTATTTAAGTCTTCACTGAGTGCCTTGACCCCTCAAGGCACTCAGTACACAGGTAGAGCATTGGAAGCCTGCCCAATGTCTTCCGATGCTCTGCTACACTGCCAGGCGCCACGTGGGGCAACCTGGAAGTGATCGCTGTGCGGCCCGGCAGTCAGTAGAGGTATTGCAGGATGCCTCGACATTGAGGCATCGCTGCAAAACCCTTAGAGCGGCTGGAAGCGATCATGATTGCTTAAGGACCGTTTTTTGTACCTAGTATGTCTGTGGTCCTTAAGAGGTTAAAGTTTGTGTCCAACAAAGTATCAGTCAGGATCTGTTAAGAAATAACTAGTGACAAAGTAAGTGTTAAAGGAACACTATAGTCACCAGAACAACTATAGCTAAATGTAGTTGTTTTGGTGAGTATAATCATAGCCTTCAGGGAGAATTCAGAGAATAGGCAATGTTTATATTGCCCCCTAGGAACACCTTCAAGTGCCACTCCTAAGATGACCACTGGATGTGTTTCCTGGGGCAGTGCTGCACAGTAGGCAGCACTGCCATTCAACAACACTACATTTTCCTCATAGAGATGCATTGATTCAATGCATCTCTATGAGGAGGTGCTAATTGCCCAAAACTGTGTTTAGCCCCGCCCCATCTCGACTCCTTGCTGATTTTATCGAATCTAATGCTTTCCCAATGGGCTAAAAATTGAAAATTCTGATAATGCCACCAATGAGGGGTGGGGCTAGCATCGGCAGACTGCGCAGCACTGAAAACAAGGTACGTTTTTACATTTTCTAAAGAGGTTAAGGGGAGGGGGGGGGGAAGCCACCTAAATGGTAAATGAATCACTATAGGTTCAGGAATACATGTGTGTGTTCCTGACCCTATAGTGTTTCTTTAATTAGTTTCCCCTTCAATGTGTGGCAGAAGCATCACTTTAAACATCACATTAAAGAAAAGAGATGCAAAACATAGTGTGATACTGTATATTTATTAATTGTATCTAATAAATTCAATTAAAATTTGTTACAATAAATGTGAGACATGTCTAAACTCACAAATTAGCAGTTAAGGTGATATTAGCTGTGTCCACCAGTCTCTGTGTCCGAGGACTGCAGCTTTAATTTAGGCAAGACGTTATCTGGTTAAGTCCCTTAATCCAGAACATACACCACACGACCACTCAATGCATTACGTCTGATTAATTAGGCTATATAAAGATTGCTTTATGAGAAAATGTATGGTACTGTCTCTGTAAACAATTATGTGAATTCCTATCCTGCTTAGTTTGCATTCTATTTCTGCTAATAGGGTCACTTTTTTTTTATTGTTATGTAGGAATGTCTCCTTATGGTATACATGTATGCCTTTTTTATTTTCATCATGTTTGTATCTTTAAATGTATAATGTGAATAGAAACGTGTGTTCTGACCAATAGAAATAGTTGATGATATTTAATATGGAAGTTTTTATATATACAACTAAATGGAATCTGGTCTGAAAAATAAAGGAATTGGAGGAGGAGGGCACACCCAGAACATGCATTTCTCAATAGTAGTGCTGCCGTGAAGACCAAAATACAAACAAAATACAAATTAATGAACAGCACACACACAAATCAAAATTACAATTTTACATTTTACAAGGCTACATAAAATCACCTACCTTAGCAAACATATATGGGAATTCAGTTACACCAGTCTGTATCGAGACCTACCCCTTTTAGTATCCCCCCATTGTGAAAAATAGTTTCCATTGATTTCAATTGCAAATGAAATGTGTAGACACTGATGTTTAAGTTAATCCCATATTGGAGAACAAGTCTGATTAAAGCTAGTAAAAATATTTTTAAAATAAATGTGACATAATGTGAGGAGGAGTGAATCAAATATTAATCTGAAGTATGAAAGTCACAAAATAAACAGAATCCACACTTATGTTTGCTAAAATAGGCGATTTTAAGCTTTGTAAAATGTAAAACAATTTGTTTGTGTTTGGAAAGCTTACTTTGGGCTCTTGTAGCTATTACTTTTGCTTTAAGAAATATTATAAAGCAATCTCAGCGCTAAAATAAATATCAAATTAAATCCAATCATTTGAACCCCTTTCGCGACTTCGTACATACCAGGTATGTTCGACAAAAAAATGGTCATTAACGACCTCGGACGTACCTGGTACGCACGATAGTATATTGCCACTCACCTATCACCTATCACCTTTATCACCTATATTTTGATGGGCTCTAATTACACTTGTGAGTTCAACCTTGAATTATTAACTTTTTTATGTTAATACAGTATTATACTATTTTTGTGCCTTTGTATTACCTTTTGTAGATACTTTGCTGTATGACTTTATGTTGAGGTTTTTAGAGGATTCCTTTTTATCTACCAAGTGGTTTAAATTGGAAAGGGTAAATACAATTTTTCAATTGTATATGTGTGTAATACACGAGCACTGCACTTTTTGGTGAATGTAAAATTCAAAGTATTATTTTTTCTGTAAAAAATTCCAAGTTGAAAAACTGGAATGCGCACCCTCCAAATAAGGTCTTTTAGCCCCAAGAGAACCCGACACACCTATACATGGGTGGTATCACTGTACTCAGGAGATGTTGTTGAACATATATTGGGGTGTAATATATATTTAAATGTATATATTAAAAAATATATACATGTGCAGTGTTATTCAGGGATTCCTGACAGATACAAGTTCCAATGTTACAATGTAACATGTTAATTGAAAAAAAAAAAAAATGGTTTGGAAATAGCAGTGCTACTTTTACTTATTGCCCTATAACTTGCAAAAAAAAGCTAAGCACATGTTAACATCAGATATTTCTAAACTCAGGACAAAATGTAGAAACTATTTATCATGGGTGTTTTTTGGCAATTGTAGATGCGTAACAGTTTTTGGGGGTCAAAATTAGAAAAGTGTGTTTCTTTTTAAATTTTTCATCATATTTTAATTTTTTTTGTAAATTATTTGATATGATGAAAATAATGGTAACTTTAGAAAGACCATTTTATGGCTAGAAAAACAGTATATAATATGTGTAGGTACGGTAAATGAATAAGAGGAAAAACACAAACACCGCATAAATGTAAAAACAGCCCTGTTCCTTAACGGTAAGAAAATTGAAAAGCGGTCTAGTCACTAAGGGATTAATATGTGCTGTTCCTTAATCTGTATTTTGTATATATTTCTATCTTTATGGCAGCACCAGAGATGCATGGTGTGCCCCCAATTACTTTTTTCAGTGTCCAGTTTTAACCGCTCCATACAATTCTTCTTGACATCTCTGCTGCCTTTGATACTATTGATCATGGCCTCCTTCTCCTAACTCTTCAAGCCCTCACATGGTTCTCCTCCTATTTCTCCCAACGCTCCTTCAGTGTCTTTTTTTCCAATGACACTTCCTCTCCTCGTCCTGTCTCAGTCAGAGTCCCTAAAAATTCAGTTCTTGGTCCCTTTTTGTTCTCTCTCTATATTGCTTCTCTTGGCAAACTCATTAGTTCATACGGATTCCATTACCACCTGTATGCTGATGAAACCCAGATATACATCTACTCCCCTGACCTCTCCCCTGCTGTCCTACAATGTGTCACCAATTTCCTCTCTTCTATCTCTGATTGGATGTCCTCCTGCTTTCTGGAACTCAGTCTCTCTAAAACTGAGTTTCTTATTTTTCCTCCTCATAACACTGATCCTCCTCCTTCACTCTCCCTACAGGTTGATGGTACCTGCCTCACCCCATCCTTTCAAGCTTGCTGTCTTGGTGTCATTTTTTATCCTGACCTCACCTTTGCACCGCATGTCCAGTCTGTTGCTAAAACCTTTCTTACGCAAGGAGCTTGTTCATACTCTAGTAATCTCTCACATGGATTACTATAATTCCCTCCTAATTGGTCTCCCCGATACTTCCATCTGTGATGAATGCTGCTGCCAGGCTGATCTTTCTCTCTGGTCGCTCCTCTCACACTTCACCTATCTGACTTCCTGTACAGGTGTCAATTTAAAATACTAACCCTTACCTATAAAGCTCTAACCAACTCTAGCCCCTCTTACAATTATTCACTGATTCATAGGTATGCCCACTCTTGGTCTCTCTGCTCTACTGGTGACCTACTCCTGTCTGCTGCTCACACCCTTACTGCAACTTCACACCTGCAAGACTTCTCATGGGCTGCTCCTTTCCTTTGGAACAGCCTGCCTACCCCTGCCAGTATCTCCCCTAGTCAATCCTTTAATAAGTCCCCCAAAACCCATCTTTTCAAGATTGCTTATGGTCTCCAAGATGAACTTCTATCTTCCTCTTGCTCTCTCCTAAAGGGCCACACTCCACTCTCACCTCCAGTTCTGTTACTTTCTACCATATCTATTTGCTGTCTCCCTCAATACCCTTCCTATTGTATTTTTAAAAACCACCTCCTCTAGATTGTAAGCCCGTTTGAGCAGGGTCCTCATCTACCTATTGTTCCTGTTACATTTTGTTATTGTCTCATTTGGTAAATTCCCCTCCTATTGTAAAGCACTATGGAATAAGCTGGCGCTATATAAATAATAACCAATAATAATAATAATACTAAGAAGAACCATATCGGTGTGTGGTCAGGGTGTGGAATATTTCACAAATGGGAAATGTAAATCAGTTTAGACACATCAAGAAAGCAAATGTTTTGCATTGCACATATTATATGACATGGTTAAAGAGACACTCTAGGCATCATAACCAATTCAACTAATTTAAGTGATTATGGTGCCTACGGTGCTCAGATACCACCCTCTGTTTAAATGCTGAAGCATATTGACACATCTCTTTTAGAATATCACTGCCCAGTATTGGTGGTATGAATTGATAATGGTGTATTAGCCCTTTTGTCAGAAGTGGCTGAGCTGTGGGAACCATGGTATCCTGATTATTGCTAAATCATTGAAAACAGTTTAACTATGAAATAGGGGAGGGTGCCCAGGGACCCCAAGCACCATAACCACTTTAGCTCATTGACGTGCCTAGGGTGCTCCTTTAAAAAACACAGAATGGAACTGGGAGAAACTATTAGAAATAGAGAGAGAGAAAAACTAAACAAGGGGGGCGTGGCCTGGACACGGAGGAGAATGGCAGCATAATCTGAGAGCTCCGACCCACATAGCTACAATAGCAAGATAAAACTACAGCAAGGCACGAACATGGGGCGCACTAAACGCCCAGACGGCTCTCAGACCCCTCGGGGCCACCCAAACCTCTCCCAAACCGGACCCATGGACGGGTACCTGACCTCCTCAGCGGGCGCGAGCCACGAGGCAGCAGAATTCAACATGGCCGACTCTCCGGCCCTCTCACCCGCCTCAGACACCGGCGGTCCCTCTCTGGCGGATATTAGCGCGGACATACGAGCACTGGCTGCCTCTATGGTGACAAAAGAAGATCTAAAGGCCCTTTCAGACACCCTGCATGCGGTGATTCGCACGGAGGTAACTGCGATCAAGGCTGACATAGCCACTCAGGCCTGCAGACTGCAAGCAATGGAAGCATCTGTGCAGAGTACAACAGCACAGGCAGAAACCACAAACCTTGCTATCACCAGGCAAGGGAACATGCTCCTGGCCCTGAGGCGCCAGGCGGAAGATTTGGACAACAGAGGCCGTAGGTCTAACATCAGAATCCGCGGCCTACCGGAATCCGCGGGGGAGGAGGACGTGGAGGCTACACTGCAGACCCTGTTTAGAGAAATACTGGGGACTGAGGCACCAGAAACCATAGAATTCGACAGAGCGCACAGGGCTAACAGAGCACGAGCGGCAGACAACACACCACGAGATATTGTTTGCTGCCTGCACACTTACAAACTAAAGGAAAGGATCATGACTAAAGCCCGCCTGAGACCTACCTGGAGGTTCCGCGACGCAGAAATAGCCCTATATCAGGACTTATCCCCCCTCACACTGGAAGCCCGCAGGGCTCTCAGACCCATCACTGCACTACTCAGAGAAAGGGGAATTCCGTATAAATGGGGGTTCCCCTTTATGCTCCAGGCACGACACAACAACGAGTGGACCCAACTGCGCTGGCCAGAAGAGGTCCCCAGGTTCCTACAACGCCTAAACCTGCCGCCGACGGAGGTAATCAACTGGATCCTGGGCCCAGTGGACCCTCGACAGGGACCGCAAACGCCGCGACAACAGCGACAACGCAGAGACGCCACACCACGAAGACCACCAGCCAGACGACAACTGGCACCGACAGAACCAGAGGAGTAACAGTTGGCGAACTTCCCCCCCCCCCCTCCCCCCCCCGGACTACCTCAGACCAAGCCGTGTTCTGGAAGATGGAAAAGAGGCCACAAGCCCACCGGAACGATCAGATAAGTCCCACGCTACACCCACACACATAAGAGAAATAGGCCAAAGATACAGCACATGAGCCCTAGATACTCCCTCCCCCGGGCTTGGGAACAACACAGGGGTAAGAAGCGAACTATAGCATCAATTTGGGTGGGGAACCGAGGGGAGGTGACATTGGAAGAGACATTCCACCGCATAGACCTGGCCTATTGCTGATAGAGGCACGAACTCCGGGTTGATTTAAAGACACTCGGAAGGACTGGGACCTGAGGAACTGCTGGTCCCCAAGAAGGGAGAACCAAAACATCCCCACACTGGCAGATCAAATGCAGGTTGGGTCGGGGGGTTTGGGGGTGGGAGGGGGATGTGAGCAGCTGACCGGGGGGGAGAGACCACAGCGGGGGAGAGGGGCTGGGACGGGGGGGAGGAGGGGAAAGGGAAGGGGGAAAAAATAAAAATAAAAAATAAATAAATAATCTTCCGCAACTATGATTACCTGGTCCAGGGGGACCAAACTCGCAGGGAGTTAGGTGAAGTAGAGAAGAGGGGCAGAATGGGGCAGAATTATCAGATATAGGTAAAGGTATAGGTAAAGCCATGTATATTTAATGATGTATACCAGGGGGTGCAGAGAGACCCAGAGGACACACGATTGGAGCCAGACTTAAACAAGGAATGTTATGTAACAAATACCATGTGATATATGTTGATAAAGGTTGATGATGTTTTACACCACTTTGATGCCCATAAATACGATACAGCCAACCTGCCACCCATATGCGCAATAAGTAAACTAACCCCGAGCAAGGTCCACCCACCGTAATTAGAACCATGACTACAAGAGAAGTAAGCAACCCCACACACATAGCTATCACACGCCCGCAGACATGGACACAACTCACAGGGAGTATCATGTGCCCTCCGCCCCCCCCCCCTCCTGACAGACGCATAGCACCCCCTGCAGGGCACATTACTAAGGAAATCCCCGCTTGGGACTTTCCCAGGGTCCGAGACCATGCACAGAGGGGAGCGACCCCAGACATAGACACATCACAATAGGATATGTACTCTAACTACAGCCTTCGCCCGACCATAACGTGACCTTATGGACCGCAATCTAAATAAAATTAGCAAAACAAATACACTTAGCTTAGACATAAGTGGGGACTGGAAACCTCATGAAGACTGCCAAATACAATCTCGAATACCTCAAGAACCCCACACCTGTGTACCTGCAGGCAAATACAACGGCCAACACCAGGCCCACACCCCCGAACTAGACCTGTGTATACGTAGACTACTGGGGGCGTCGACTCCGTGGCTGTCCTAGTATTCTCTAGGGAACGGTGCGGACTTGATACTCCACCCAGTTACACAGGACCCTCTCACATTGAGGGATTAACTTATAAAAGGACAACATTTGTGGGACCAGACCCCTACAGCCTTCCCGAGCTGAGCAAAAAACAGACAAGGGTCGAACTGATCACGTAGAAGTTCACTGAGGGGGCGCTACACCACCTGAGTGAACCTCGAACACCCCTTTTCCCTTCACACCACCCCCCCCCTTTCTCATCCCTTCCCCCCCCCCTTACCTCCAGACCCGGGGTGCGCGGGGAAAACTGAGAGCCGGACCCAAGACACCACGCGGCATCACCTCCGACATAACCTCGGTCACAACATGGCATACATTCCCACACCATTTCGCATCACGACTCAGAACTGCAGAGGCCTAAATACAGCCGAAAGACGCTCTCATCTCCTACGAGAACTTGCGCGAGAGCAGGTCTCTATTGCCATGTTACAGGAAACACATCTTAAACCTACGGACACACACAGACTGAAGAGCAGACACTTCCCAGACAACTATCACAGCACACACCCAACAGCGCGTAAAGTAGGGGTAGCAATCCTCCTAAACGCCAACCTACAATTCAAACTGACCGACCAGCTATCCGACCCGAACGGCAGATTTCTCTTCATTAAGGGCACAATTCTACAGAAAACATACACACTCGCCTCAGTATATGCGCCAAACGCAAAGCAAGCGACGTTCCTCCGCAAGACAATCTCACAGCTAGCCACCTTCACAGAAGGGGCGCTTCTCATAGGAGGGGACTTTAACGCTCCCCTGGATCCACTGTCTGATTCCTCGACAGGACACAGTAGTATACCACAAACGGCGATCCGAACTATACGGAAATCTCTCAGAGACCTGAGATTGGTGGACGCATGGAGAGCCCTGCATCCAACGGATCGAGACTACACACACTATTCCTCTATCCACAGGAGATACTCCCGCATCGACTACCTCCTCATCCAACAAGAGGGCCTGCAAAGACTCCAGAAAGCAGAGATACGCACCACTACGTGGTCAGACCATAGTGCTGTGACCATGCTCCTAGACTCCCCCATGTTTAGGCCCGCACGGACAGCATGGAGAATGAACGAGTCACTCCTATCCGACTTAGAGGTACAGACGCAATTAATGGAACACCTCAACACCTATTTTAACGAGAACAACACAGGGGATGTGTCGCAGGTGACGCTGTGGGAAGCACACAAGACTGTGCTCAGAGGGCACTTTATAAGAATAGCATCTCGAAAAAAGAAAGAAGCACAACAACGCCTAAATGAACTCACCAACCGCATAGCACAACTAGAAACGCTCCATAAACGAACGCAACTGGAGACACAGTACCGTTCCCTCTTAGAAGCCAGAAACCAACTGACGGAGCTGGTGGCCCGCAGACATCATAAGACGACCCAGAGAAACCGAGCCTTCTATTACATTCATGCAAACAAGAGCGGAAGACTACTGGCCCACATGATCAAGAACCGCCAAGCCAGAGCTCAGGTACACGAACTGAGGACAACCAAAGGCACCCTCACACAATTCCCGGAGGAAATAGCAGAAGAATTCCGAAAATATTATCAAACTCTGTACAACATAGACCCCAAGACAACGGGCGAACGTCAAGAAGACAGAATACTAGCCACAACACAGTACCTCCAGAACTTCAGACCTGAAGCGCTTTCCTTAGAAGAGGCAAACGCGATAGAAACACCAATAACAACGGAAGAAATACAAATGGCGATCAAACAAGCAAAAACCGGGAAGGCCCCGGGCCCAGACGGCCTACCGGCGGGATATTACAAAAAATTTGGCGAATTACTAGCCCCATACCTGACAAAAGCGTTGAATCGACTGCAGCAGGGAGACAAGTTCCACCAGGAAACCCTAGCGGCAACGATAACAGTAATACCTAAACCCGGAAAAAACCCTGAAAACTGCGGGAATTATCGGCCGATATCCCTAATCAACACAGATGTGAAGTTATTCTCGAAAATTTTAGCGACTAGACTACAAAAATACATGACACGCCTGGTACACCCGGACCAAACAGGATTCATCCCAGGACGAGAGGCCAGAGACTGCACCCTCCGGGCGTTCGCCATCCAAAACCTAGCGCTCAAAGCAAAAACGAACCTCTTAATGCTCTCCACGGACGCTGAAAAAGCGTTTGATCGGGTGACGTGGAGTTTCATGATGGCGACCTTAGTCAAAATGGGACTAGGAAAAGACATGCTCGCCTGGATAGAGGCACTCTACTCCGCCCCAAGCGCCAGAATACGGATAAATGGAGCACTCACAGACAGACTCCAAATACACAACGGCACCAGACAAGGCTGCCCGCTGTCGCCACTCCTATTCGCCCTAACCCTGGAACCGTTCCTGGCCAAAGTACGACAAACAACGGAAATCCAAGGATTCAAACACAAAACCCAAGAACACAAGGTAGCTGCATACGCAGACGATATGCTCTTTTTTATAGCCAACCCACTACACACGCTCCCAGCCTTGATGGAAGAATTTGAGGCATACGGACGGATATCGGGACTAAAATTAAACTTGTCAAAATGCGAAATTTTAAACATAGCTTCGCCAACAGCAGTGCGGGAAGAAATCCGAAGCAGATACCCTTTTCACTGGTGCACAGAGCAAATGCGCTACCTAGGAATCTGGATACCTAGTAACCCAAAGGAACTATATTGCAGGAATTATACTCCCCTCCTCCACACAATCCTGACTGACCTCAGGAACTGGAATTACGACTACATCTCCTGGCAGGGCCGCATAGCAGTAATTAAAATGAACATCCTGCCGCGGCTATTATACCACTTCAGCACCATTCCCTGGAACATACCACCAGATTTCTTCACAACACTTAAAACAGCGGTAATAAAATATGTATGGAAAGGAGAGAGAGCACGCCTACGCCATGACAAGCTATGCCTCCCAAAAATGTGGGGCGGGCTGGCTCTGCCGGACCTACGAAAATACTATTATGCAACTGTACTCCAACGAATCTGGGAATGGCACGCAGCGACAGCAACCAAACTATGGGTGGCCATAGACAGGGAGAGTACGAATAAAGCTCTATACACGTATATATGGCAAGGCTCGACGGACGCTAAACAACACCTGAGTAATGATTCCCCCATTATACAGACGCTGAAAACTTGGACAAACCTAAGGAAGAAACAACACTTATCACCCCAACCAAGCCCTTTAATCCCACTGACACACAACAAAGCGATAGGAGGCGGACTGCAGACAACTGCGTGGCCCATAGCTTCCGAGGGAAACTTCATCCCCCTGAAAGGAGCACTGAATAATGCAGGACTGAAAACTTTACGAGAATGGTCAACCACAGAACAACACACGATGATGCACAGATACCACTATGCACAACTAAGACACTTCTACCATAACCTACCCAAAAGAGAGGCAGTACACAGGGACACGACGTGGTTCGAACATCTCTGCACTACAGATGCAGATGTACAAGGCAAAGTATCCAGCATATACCAGCAACTGATCACAGAGGACCATCCAAGAAGGAACGCCTTCCAAAGACAATGGGAAGATCTCACTGACAGATCCTACTCGGAAGCCCAATGGGGACAAATACTCATCCTCCAACACAAAAGCTCAATTAGCACTAGGTATCAAGAAGTGAACTACAAACTGATATCCCACTGGTACAGGACACCTGCACTACTGCATAGAATATTCCCGGGAGTCTCAGAGACGTGCTGGAGATGCGAAAACGAAACAGGCACCCTACGCCATCTTTGGTGGGATTGCGCCAAAATCAAACCATTCTGGACTGAAATAAAAAGGGAAATAGCGTCAATATTGGGGGACATACCCGACCTCACGATAGAAATGGCGCTTCTACACTACACCGAAAGCACAATAAGCCAATACAAAAAATCGATACTACGACATCTACTTAACGCAGCCAAGGCATTGATCCCAATGAGATGGAAACAAACTCAACCTCCCACCAAGACGGAATGGCTACAAAGAATAGAAGAAATTCACACCGCGGAGGCGAGATACGCAGACCTACTAGGAAGAAGCACTAAGCATGTCGAGCTCTGGAGACCGTGGTACACATACCTAGCACAAACCAGAACCTAGCAAACTCACATTGTGGCCCGCGGTACTTGGGGACCCCCCGCGCACCTCGGTGTCCACCTCAATCATTCGTCTCCCCTCCCTCCCCCCCCCTTCAGCTTCCCTCCCCCTCCTCTACCTTCTCGCTCATTTGCCCTAAGAGGACCCCACACACCACCCCCCCCACCCACCCCACCCCCCCCATGAAAAAGTTATTTGAGGCAATAAAAGCCGAGAGGAACAGAGACGGAATAGCGACAAAAGGTCACAAGACAAAAGAGCGACGCAGATTATCCCAACCACACTAGCAATAATTATGACCAAGCGGAACGCAGAGAAACTAGAAGGAGCCACACACCTGGGAGGGACTAGCCCCCATAATAGACCAGTATAGATAAACAATAGAAAGCAGGAAGTCACGCGAACGATCGCGGACACATCAAGGCCATAAGACATGACCAAACCTAATACAGAGCGAGGAGAGTAACATGACCAATAGTACACAGGACAAAGGACAGGCCCATGGACCAAACGAGACTTTACACAGACATTGATCACAGAAAAGGGATGGAAAGGCAGAAACAAGGCACACTCACCACTTTCCTCTGTGTACTCCACAGAAAGTCTCCATAACCCTCCCCCGATCTACCAAGCTAACTACAACTACATGTGTAACCATTGTATAAATCCTGGGCACAAGTTAACACACACAAATGCAACCCTATACGCGTGTTAAAAAGTAAATCAAGCTAACATACACGCAACTTTTACCCAACCCTCGCCACCCCCCCTTTCCTTTTCTTCCGTACTAACTAATACGACAAGGGACCTGCGAGTCCACCCACAATCTGGGTTTGAAACAATTCGCTTATCTAACACACATCTGCGCATTTTCTATGATTGATATTTGCACATGTTACGCAATTGTTACTGTATTTGTTACTGTATTACATACGCCAATGGATACCTGCGTGTATCACTGTATCCCATTTCCTTTATTTGCAAACCAAATAAAAATCATATTTACAAAAAAAAAAAAAAAAGAAAAACTAAACAAAATCCAGTAGAATTAGACTTTTTTTTTTCAATTCAGGGTGACCAGATCCACCATGTTTACAGGTACACATATAAGCATCTCATATTTATGAAAACACATGGAAAGGTTGCCCTGCAGTGTCTATAATGCATATTCTGCATTATTGCCTACTGCTTAATTGCAGGATTCTTCATTGCCTACTTGCTTAGTCTAATACACATTCCGAATTCTATATACCTAAAGGGCTACCCTTTTCATGTGTTGCCCATCAATATGTATATGTGATATGTGTCCCCGAAAACATGGTGGATCTGTTCACCCTGAATAAGGTACAGTTTTTAATTTTGCATGATATCACATACTTTTGGGAAGAAATTATGAGTTTAATGTTGACCAGAAGAACAACTCTGCATTGAATATATCTATAAAACAGTAATATTGCGAAACGCAGCTGGTTCCATGGAAAAATTACATAAATGTATGCTATGGTTACTAGTAAATCAAATACATGCATTGGTTCTATTGGTTCTACTGTGAAATAATCAACAACAAAAAATGTGGTCCTTCTCATTTATAATGCTGTGAAAATATAGCTAGATTATGGAAAAAACAGCATCTCCCACATAGCTCACATATAAAATGTCAGCCTAATGTGGAAAAACATAGTAATTACTGTAATATGTTTTCGCTGAAAGACATCAGAAAAATTGTGATGCTTGTATATAAAGAGGCTGCTGAAGGTCCCACTGTACTCTCTTTTCCTGTCTGATGCTTCCAATACAACGTTGAATACAACTCCAACGTGAACACTGAGAATTATAGAACATTTGCTCTTAAATTTCTGGAGTTTGTGAAACTCAGCACTTGTACAAGAGCATATTCCTTAGAGATCCATCTGTTCCTAATTATTTTTGTACGGTTAATATATTGTCAAGACCATAAAAATATCTAAAAATGTACACGACTTATCAGACACTTAACTCACCATTAAAATGGCCAACATCCAGAAATGAATTTTTTTTTTATAAAAACAATTATATTTTTCCTATTCTTATTCCTTATTCCTATTCTTGAGTCATATAGTAAATACATGATTGCTCTTTTTTATGACTTAATTTGGTTCATGAAGCATAAATAAAATAAATAATATTAATAATAAAACAAATTGTGTGTTTGTGTGTGTAATTTATTTATTTATTATTCAGGGTGTATATATATATATATTTATTTATTTTTTCATTTAAAAAGACATATATGCAGCAGGCAATCCACTCACCTTTATTGAATAGGTAACACATATTTATTTCTTTATTTGGTTATTTAAACTAATCTTTTATTATTTTCTTATCAAATCAGAAATGTGTCCCTAATAAAAATTAATTGAGATATTTTTGCAAAGGAAAAACAAACAAGTTAGAAAAAAACCCCCAAAGAAACAAAACAAAAACCAAATGTATCTGATTATATTTTTTAGGTTTCTCTAAGCAGTCCATTAAATAACTTTGTTATACTTTTCTTAATCTGGACTTTTAATGTGGTTCATTGTATAACATTGTCAATGCTATGTGTTTGCATAAAGGTTAGTTAAAAATATAATTACAGCAAAATTTAAGTAAAATGAAATAAAATCAACTAAATTAGTATATTTCAGTACACCATTCCATAAATAAGACAGGAAATTTGAACTGTCCGTCCACTTTTATCCTATGAACCTTGCTTCTAAATAATTTATGAAGAATAACGGGCAATGTGAACGTAGAACATCAAACTTTAGCATATTTTTTATAAAATAATCACTCATATACATAATCTGCTGCAATGGCATTCTGGAATGATGCATTGTCTGAATAAACATTACAAACAAATAATTAATTTCGAATGCCCAGGAAACGTCAACTAGGTAATAAAATGCACAGGCCAGGCAGGAATTTAATATTTCTCATAATTCTAGTTATGATCTTAGTTACCCAATATAAAGCAACAAATCATTTCAACAACATGCCTGATCTGTACGATTTCTGCTTGTAAAGTCGCTAACCGTGACTCATGGGAAACACAGTTCCTTAGATTAATAAAAATGCCATATTCTTGAAATAGATTAATCTAATTTTCAGTATATTCTATCTTCTGGATTAAGTATAACAAAAGCTGTTTTTTGTTTTTATAATATTCATATAAACAAATGTAATATAGCCATTTATCTGCAGTACATATAAGAAGGTCAGTATTGGGTAACAGCATTGGGTTTGTATAATCTTATATTTTATGAATAGGCTGTCCTAACGCAACCCTTGGTATTGGTAAGTCACTATACACAGATAATTATTGTGCAAACAAAATGCTAAATATAATAAGTGAGGAGCTAATACCGTGGTGATCACAAGACTATCAAACAGACTCACCACAAAAAAATGTATAAAACCTAAATGTGAAAAACTGAAATTAAAATATAGATATTTTATTTATAAATACTTTATAAATAATACTTTGTACTTAATAATGGAAAAACAAGCAAACCAAATAAAAAGCAAGGAGGAGGCAGCGCTCTCTGAGCGGATATCCACAGAGTGGGAAAATAAACTGTTTGGGTGGAGTCCCTGAAAACAGAATATCAGGGATCTCAAAGAGTCTCCTAAAACTTTAAGCATCCACAGAGCACAATATAACATCAGTGTACCTTGGGAAAATCAGATAGGGCAATGTTTGATATCCACAAACTCCAAACTCTGTTAATGGTGGGAAGAGAGCTGTGGAGCCAGGCTGTCATTTTTTCCATGTTATGAATATAATTAATCTTACCCTTCAGGACCTACGCTGTTGAGGGTGATGCATTTCATCCCCTTGTCACATATGGCCTAGCTGAAATGCAGACCCGGACTAAGGGCCATTTAGCAGTGCCAGTAAGTAAACAGTGGTTAGAAACATCCAGTAGATGGTTGAAAAACACACCCAAATCAGACAATTGCCGGGCACATCCACCACATATGCATACCTTTTTGATAAGAGAGTATTTTTCTGGAGTGAGGTGTCGTGGCTAAAAAGGCAGGTTCATGGTGCAGCATTCTGCAAAACATTTATTGATACCCAGCGTGTCCCTTTAAATCCTAATTTTCACCAAATAGCAGGTGTTCTAAATCATTACATAAGTGAATAGACAAGATAATCCCCTACCTTTACATATTTTTTTTAAACTATAATTAATTAGATTTAATTTATTTTTATTAATATTGTGTTTTACTTTTTAGTTTGTTTTATACATTTTATTTTGTGGTGGTTCTTTTTGATAGCTTTGTGGTCACAATTACATTAGCCCCAGGTACAAATATTTTAAGCTATCTTTTGAATTCTAGTTTTTACTTTTCAAAATAAGTAAGATTGACATTTTTATGAATTTATTTGCTCCCCTGGTACCTTTCCTGAGTGATATTTAGTGGTTAATTCCCTTGTCTCTCACATCACAGTTTAATTTATTTTCATGGAATCAGCATTGCTTTACACATTTATATATCTTACATTTATATGGTGTCATTGAAACTGTAAACATGCATGTCCTGGAAAGACAATTTTTATTGCTTTATATGCATTGAAACAACCATCACCCTCCCGCTCACCTCCAATCTTTAATATAGCCCCTGTTTTGAACACTCTATTTAAGGACTATATTGTCCCATAACATTTGGCTGAAAGGATTTGTTTAAAAGGGGATACATGTTACCATATTCAGTTGCTTGGTTGTGATGGTAACACTGTGAACACTCAATATGGCAAGTAAGGGTTCCTGGAATATCTGGAGTGTCCTTACATATTGTAGAATTCTACACGTAAAATTGGGTGAGCATAACTGAAAACATCTGTAAGCACACTTACACTCTGCATACCTCACAGAATTTTAAATGGACAGAGGAGCACGTTAACATTAGGGTGTGAGTGGGGTGTGGCCAGGGGTGGGGCTGTTCTGATCATTTTCATGTGACTTACTAATAACAATTTATACAACTAAAATTCATTTAAGAACAATAAAAAAAAACGTATCTTATTTACACAGACTGATTGAAAAACATATTTATTGCACTATAAAGACACATTACTGTCAGTATTATTGCTGTGGGGCTCTGTTATACATTCAGACACACCAAAAATGTGGAGCGCCAAGAAAACAAAGACAGAAAGATAGAAAAGAGGGACGGAGGGATAAGTCCATGTTGAGGTAGAGTATTGTTTTTTTGCAGTATATTCCTACTATATTGTGTTCCCCGTTAATTAATGAATCCATGTCTGATTTTAACATATCATCACTTTTTTGTTTTATTAAAGTGAACCTGTAATGGAAAAAATAAGTTACCACAAATAGCTTCCATATATTTTGAATGTACCATATGTATCATGTATTTATCATATATATCATCACACATGGTGTATTCAATGTAAAATGTAAAGTTTATTCCAGCGCTGCTTCGTGAGTGTTACTCTTTGTGTAACACCAACCTCTTGGCCATCCTCCATTGTGCCTGGGCTCTGCCTGCATTCCACCAGTTCTCTTTGATTGGCCCTGCTTGTAATGCAATCCCAAAGAGGGCAAATCTCATCAGTGAAGTTGGCACACTGACTTCGTTGCCAGTGTTGGAACTGAGTGACGTTACGCTTCTAGCACCAACTAGGACGTTTCCATAGTAACCGCAGAACATGGCTGTGGTTGCTTTGGGAGGAGAGCAGAGGGAGCTGCTGTGGGAGGTCTTCTGAAGCATTCACTGACAGCTAGGAGAAAAACGTATTATTAAATAGGTTTTTCTCCTAATCTATACATTTTCTATCAAAATTGCTCTTATGAGCATACATTGTTTGGAGAATGACAGCTGGCTTTTAATGTATTTCAACATTTTCTGGAATCTTTTGGTGCATGATGTGCTCTTTTTAACCATCAGTTTTTCATTTTCTACTTTAGCCCATTTCATTTCCCATCTGCTAGCTTTGTTGCCATCTTTAAATGTCATTTATGATGCACCTGATCCAGAAGTTCTAAGCAAAACTGATTTTCCTGATGTAGCCTCTCTTTGCCAATCAATGTCTGGATCATTAAAACCTCCAATTTTCAATGCCTCCAAACCTCCAATTACCCAGGTGTGCAGCTTTTTAGTTTGTGATGATAGCTAAGCTCTTATCTACCATACAAGTTTCTTTACCTTATTCTTAACTTTAATTAGTGTCTAACTCTAACCTTCTCTTTATTGAGGTTAATTATTTTTGTTTATATTTACTGTATACACCTCCATGAAGGTGAAACACTATAAGCTTTTAAACCTGGCAGACATTTTTACATTTATTGATTCCATTAATTTACTTTACTATGTATGGTTAATTTTAAAAACAGTTCATCCTTTGTTTCTTTTAACAGCTTTCTCTCTCTTCTTCATTAATACCACAATACCACTTGTTTTACTCTGTACCACTACCAAGGCTACTCCGCCTTCCACTTATTTTTTTTTGTTCGTATTATGTTATACTCCTCTTCCAACTGTTCTTTCAGTCTGGCCAACATCTTTTTTTTTATTTTCAATACCCTACAATGTCTTGCTATTTTTGTCACTCAGATGCTCATTTGACCATTTATTTTATTGAATATAAAACCAAACAACGTAACCACAAAAGATCACACACACACACACACACACAACAATTCCTTTTATTTTTCACATCCACCATTTTTGGAGCGGGAAATGGCAGGTTTTGGCAATTACTTAAATTGGGTTTTCTTTGTTTACCGTCTTTTGGATCAACATTAGGGTGAGGATAAACTTCATGAATGTCTGTCTCATCTCAAGCAGAACAACTGTGTAAGTACATATAAAGTGAATGTGAATTGTTAAAAATAATAATGTTATTGGACTGTCTCTTTGGTAGTTTCTAGTACTAAAAATGTTTATCGGAGCCAGATACCTGCAGTTTTCCATCCATGCAAGTGGAGTGTGACAAACTATTACATATAATGAATTGCTTGTTGACCACCCAGGCTTAAGATTTATTTTTTGTCAGGGTTCTGAGTTACCATATGATTGGAACATTTATTACTATTAAACAAAACTGTAGGCTTCCCCTCTGAGATTAGACAAATAGTGAGAATACCCTGCCAAATAATAAAAAAAATCATTTGTGTTTGGCTGGCCACATATTCTCATTATACAAGAATCCAGCATTAGTCTTTCTTCCAAAACATGAATTAAGTATGGTACCAAGGAAACCTTGAGTATAACAACACTGTCACCCCACTCCCTCTCCACAAAATGAATATTTCATATAGATAGAATCTTTTAGGGAATGCTCATATTGACTGTGTTGGAATTTTGCTGTAGTAGGGACTACTTTGTCTTAGTGACACTGGGCAAAGCTGCAGCTATCAAGCTTTGTCAACACACCAGCCATCACCAGTGACAGCTGCAGGGAAATTAGCTCTATCTATGGAGTATCCCATGGTTTCACTGGAACCTCCATAGACCTCACTGCTGTACTCTCTCATATGTGTGAGAGTAGAGCAGTGATGTCGGAAGTTGATGCACCAGTAGCAGAAGAGGACGAAGAGGAAGACCATGGCGATGCCCATGAGGAATAAGTTCAGGTAAGTAAAATTCACCCTTGCTTGTCCACCGGGGCACTGGACCCTCAACGGCCATGTCACCATCTGGATTTTTGTCAAATTATGCAAAGTCCCCAAATGGTTACAGTTTTGCTATAAAGATAATATATATTTATATTCAGTCCAAATGCTCTGCTTGATTGGTGGCAGTGGTATCAATAGGTTATAGTGGCTAAATGATTAACTAGAGGAGATTGCATAGCACACTGTTATTTATACCAATTAACTGGATGTTCTTACTCAATGAAAAAAATATAATATATATACAGTTGTGATCAAAAGTTTGCATGCCCTTGGAGAATTGGTAATATATGTACCATTTTTAAAGAATAAAATGAGTGAGCAGGTAAAACACATTTATTTTATTTCTTATGGGATTCACATTCAACTTTAGGTTATAACAGAATGGCACAATCTTAAAACAAAACATGGCAACAAAGAAAAAAATTAAATTACCCCTGTTCAAAAGTCTGCCAACCCTCAGTTCTTAATACTGTGTATTGCCCCCTTTAGCATCAATGACAGTGTGCTGTATTTTTTAATAGTTGTCTATGAGCCCCTTATTATTGCAGCTGTCCATTCGTCTTGGCAAAATGCCTCCAGGTCATGCAATGTCTTTGGTCGTCTTGCATGAACGTCACTTTCGAGATCTCCCCATAGTGACTCGATGATATTAAGGTCAGACGACTGTGACCTTAATATCACCTTTTTCTGCTGTAACCACTGGAGGGTCATCTTGACCTTGTGCTTAGGGTCATTGCCATACCGGAAAGTCCAAGAGCATCCCATGTGCAGTTTTCATGCAGAAGAATAAAAATTGTCTGACAGTATTTTCTGAAAACATGCTGCATTCATCTTGCAATCAATTTTCACAAGATTCCCCATGCATTTAAAGCTCACCCCCCCAAAAAAATATCAGTGGACCACAACCATGCTTTAATGTGGGGATGGTATTCTATTCACTATAGGCCTTGTTGACCCTTTCTCCAAACGTAGCACTTATGGTTGTGACCATAAAGCTCTATTTTGGTCTCGTCACTCCAAATTACAGTGTGCCAGAAGCTGTGAGGCATGTCAAGGTATTGTTGGGCATATTGTAACCGGAATTTTTTGTAGTGTTTGCACAGTAAAGGCTTCTTTCTGGCAATTAAACAATGCAGCTCATTTTTGTTCAAGTATCGTTGTATTGTGCTCCTTGAAACAACCACACTGTCTTTTTCCAGAGCAGCCTGTATTTCTCCTAAGGTTACCTGTGGGTTTTTCTTTGTATCCTGAACAATTCTTCTGGCTGTTGTAGCTGAAACCTCATTGACAATTTATACACAGACACTAATTGCAATTAAAAAAGCCACAGGTGTGGGAAATTAACCTTGTATTGCCATTTGAACCAGTGTGTGTCACCTTGTGTTTCTTTAATGTAACCAACGAACTTTGTCTCGACTACGATCTGTAGAAGATGCTGTGGTCTTGTCGGTCTTCCACAGATCCCCGATTTTTATGCTTGCATGTGTACAAAGGAAGATTTGGTTTCTGATTATCTACCAAGAGCTAAAGGAAAATGATAGTGATGTTTAGAAGAGATTGCTTTATGTAATTGTATGGCATTCTCCTGCTAGGTCCCACAATGCTCCAGGCATGTTACTTGATAAAAAAAATTCTTAGACTCCACAAGTGACAGTGCCTCTATTTTGTTGGTAGCATTTTGCATACTCATGTGATATTGAATAAAGTCAGTCTGGACTGGCTTCAAGAAGCTGTCTTTAACTAAACTAGCAAAAATACTTCCGTGTAGTCAGAGTATAGATGTTAGTCCATTTAGAAATGGTGTTCTCCAATTAATAGTGTATGCTATGCACAAAATAAATGAGGTATAATGACATATTATCAACAAATGGGGATTAAGGAACAGTCATGTTTTAATACATATTAGCAAGCTAAAACAGAGTACAACAAAAATAGTAGTGTTGGGAAGACTAAACATCATTACTCTCATATATTTTTAGGTTTAATTTCTGTTTAATAGTCAAAATGTTCAGTGTCTGTTACTGTGCAGCTCAGGGAAGATACAATTTTCTCAAAAAATGCAATTGCGGTGGACCTGGCACGTTCTGTGTTGCCACAAGACTAAAAGAGGCTGTATTTCCAAACATGTTTTGAGACATTGAGAGGGACTTCCTGCATCAGTCACAAAATATATAAATTGTTAATTTTCAGGATGCCAAGAAAAATCTCTGTTTGAAAATTGCTGTAATGGATGGTTGTGGATTCATACACTGAAGCTAATTCACTTTATGGAATACTAGAAACCAAGGCTACAAAATAAAGGCAGAGAACTCCATTTACCCATACAAGACAATAAAACAGCCAATAAACAAAAAATTATCAACTGTTTTGCTATTTAATCTTCCATGAAAAGCTATCTTTACACTATTAACTTAAACAAATTTCCCAGTTAACATCTAAAGTAGAATTTGCTTCCTATTCTTCCCTTGCAGCATCTACTAATTAGCAAGAAAACTCACACATACCATCCAAAGACATTATACATGCCATTGGTAGATATAAAGGGAGAAGTTCTAACATACCAAAAACATATCACTGAGCTAATGAAACATCACTGTGCCCTCTCAGACCACAAAAGCTACAGGGCAATATCTGTGAAAAATGCATCCAATGTTTGTTACTCGCACAGCTTCCATGGACCGTTCTGAGTAACAAAATATGTGCAAAACTAGTGTAAATCCAACATGCAATCTGCTACAACTCATTTGCAAAACTCATTTTTCAAGGATCATTTGCCAGATAACCCATCTCTCATAGCATTGTAACCAGAAAGTATACCATATCCGTACATAACATGGTCTTACATGTGTTGCACAGTCTATTATAATGCTTATATTACATTTGTATAATCAGCCTTGTGCACCAAAAGATTGTTTAAGCTTCACTAATATGGTCAATGATATATATCAATAGCTACACATTTGTATTCAAAGCATAAAATATAGTATACATTGCTTCATGGCAATTAAAAATAAATCTTTATTTTTTTTATAACATATTAGCAAAATGTATTCTAAAATATAAAGTCTCTAATATATGATATATTAAAAAAAACCATTTATAATTCCCATCGCAATTCATTATTTGGCAAGTGTGACTATCCATATATATCACAATTAACAAATTAGTTAACACACCACAGTAACCCTATATTTTTTCCATATCATAAATAATTTTAGTTATTTTAGTACTTTAGGAACCCAGGGGAAAATAACTATGCCAGTACTAGATATTTTGGGCTATAGTGACCTCAAAAATGTATAAAATGAAAGCTTATTAATAAGTAGACACCAAAGAGACACATCTTCATTAGAAAAATAAAACAAACTGTGCCCTAAAAAATACTTAGAGCTAATATATCAACTTGTAACAACACTAATAATATTATATAAATATATCTGTTATAGGAAAACGAACATACACTCCAAGTGCTGACCCGAACTGGAAAAAATATGGAAATACCTCTGCTGTAGCCTTCTGAGCCAACAACAAAATGTTTATGTGGTATAACCTCTGCCACGTAAAATTAATAGTGGTTGTATATCATTCACTCTTCTGGAAATGCAATTAGCATGTTGGCTCATTAATACATGCACTCACTGGCCATTATATTAGGTTAAATAAAAGCAATGGGAAATTGTTTTCAAATACTCTTTTTATGTCAATGCATTGGTTATGATCCAAATGAACCAAACATTAGCAGTGGACTGATCATTTTCCTTTTTGGGAATTTCCAGCATGGCACATCTCTGGTCTAGTGGTTGAAATCTATCTGTCAGTAGATGAATTTACTTAAAGCAGCAGGGAGTCTTTTTATTCTCACCACAACTTTAAAAATGTATTTAAACATGTATCCAAACATATGCTTTTATAGATAGATAGATAGATTGATAGACAGATAGAGAGAGACAAGGCTCAACATTTCAAGTCTTACGGGAGTTTTCTGGGTTCTTACGCCAATGACATAGCAGAAAAGGCTAGGCAAGTCTGAAAAAACAAAAATAACATTTCAGTTATCGTACACAGCTTGACAGACACAATGTATAGATTATATTATAATCATGTATTACATGATTTAAAAGTTCTTCTAATTAATGTTAGGAGCGTAATGCATTATTAATGCACTGTGATTAACATGATCTATTTTAAGAGTTATACAATCCTTTTAGTCAGTCTAGGAGGCTTGCAAGCTGTTCGTTGAAAGCTTTGAAGCACTCCCTGCATGTTGTAGTTCTTTTTCAAATGTTGGTGGGTAGCTGATCAGATTTCTACAATCAATGCAGAGGTTTTAAATTGCTGGTGCCCTGCTTTATCATTTAACCCTAGCAATGCTGAGGAGCCATGCATACAAAAAGGAATTCCCTTCCAGGTTCAGTTACAGTAATTATCTTTTACCAGAAGCTACTTTCAAAGAAGAGCATCCATCTTGCAGCCGTGACCATGAATTCTGCCCCTCTTCAGGTATATAAACAATGAAAGAGGGACTAAATTAAGATGAATTAATGCAAATATAAGCTTCTGACTCTGACTGTGACTCCCATTAATTTGCCCCCTTCTGCTACTCATATACTGGTTGTGGAGGAGAGACTCTGCCACCTCTCTATCAAAGCATTATTTGGCAGTCTGTCCACTCCAGATCTCCAGATCACTGTTTGGGGAGTGTCACCACAGAAGTTGGCACCCAGTGTTACCATCTTAGAGCCAATGATTACAGGGCTCTAAACAAGGTGAGAGTCTTCATGTAACTGTGATATTTAAAACAATATTTGTGTATTGATATACTACACAATACTTTCTTATGTGTGTTCTCTGCTTGTCTTTGAGAACTATCTATGGTGGGAGAAGGTGGAGTGCTACCTGTTAAAGACACTACTGTGCAACTATTGAGCCTTATATACTCAGTCAGACTCTAATCAATGTGAGTTTAACCACCTGATTTAGTCTTGCACATTGCACTTTATACAGTACCATCTGCACTATATCTTTTTGTTTTTTATTGCTGTTTTACATGCTCCAAGTCAACACTTTCTACTGTATCTCTTAGGGATAAGAACCATTGCATGTTAAATAGTTTTTGAGCGCTCCACAACTGTTTGATAAGTCTATCACTTATAAGACACTGGTTAATGTATACTATTGAAGGTGAGGAATAAAAGGTAGTCCTTCACGTGTGCTCAGAGCTGCAATATATACTTTTTCACTGTTTGGAAGCGCTAAACCACACTCACTCTTTTTAGAGATTTTATTGTAGAGCATACAAAAGACAAAGAAAAGCAAAGGTCTCTCCTAGGGTAAATTTCCAAATTAGGGCTTACCCCTATATAGGTGAAGCACAATAAGACCTGCATAGACTGGACAAAAGCCCAGACCGTGCTGGTCAGGTGAGTGGAGCGCTGAATATTCACACTTACCCTTAATTAGGGTTGGATCTCAGGTATATATATGTACATGCAAATGAAACAGAAAAATACAACACAATATAGTGTAAATCCGTTGAATTGAAGGAATATTATGATAATATATCAATAATCAAACTCACATGGATTAGAGCCTCATAACAGGACAGGCTCAAATCTCTTCAACTTTAGTATCGTATGGAGACACTGCACCCTTTATCCGGAATAAATTTCCTCAAAGAAGAAAAGAGAGAGAGACAGGGGAAAAAAAAAACCCTAGTGTACTTTGTATATAACTGATATAGCACAAACAGTAATTATAGTGGTGCTCACCTGGTTTAGAGCCAATGAGAACCTGGCTCTAGATGGTAGACTTGAGTGCCTTTGAAAGGGGGCACTTACCCTTCTTTAACAGCAAGATAGGACCAAAGGCCAATGGGATATATATAAAAAATAATAAATTTATTGCTAAAATAAAATAAAATACTTTGCAAAATAGTAACTTTAAAGTCCCAAATATAGGCTTCAGCTCCGAGACGCGTTTCACCCACGCTATGTGGGCTTTTTCAATCGGGTTCACTGTGTCCATATTCTTGCTGTTTAAATTTGCCGGTTTATTCTTCCGGTAGGCGGGTCTTTATTGCCGTGGTCCAATCAGGAGGCTTCTTCTTAGTATTCAATTCCCCTCACCTGAGGTTCATTCCGGCGATCGGAGTGACGCTGTGTCATACTTCGCGTCACTTCCGTTTTCGTCGCGGCCATTTTTCTCATGGGCAAGCGCCCTGAATAGAAAACCGGAAGTGACGCGGCGGAATGAATCCGTTCGTCACTTCCAAAACTATCAGAGTTCTGGCAAATACATTGTAATGTGTCTTTTTGCCCACACTTTCTAGAAAAGGAGAGGACTTTCGTCCTCAGTGTATATAAAAAAAGGCAAAGGGCAATAGTAAAGAGGAAAGGAGGGAAAAGAAAACATATATAAATATATGAATGTATGGTACATATTTTCACATATAATGTGTTTATGAGAATGTCAACATGTAGGAATTAAGTCATTTTACAACATTCCTTTAGCTTTATTCCAAATTTAAAGGGACAATAAAATATGTATAATAAAAATATATATTTTAAAAATTTAAAAATAATAACTGATTGATTTCCACATGAATTATTGACTTTCTCATTTAAAAATGTAAAAGCATTTCATATGATGTACCATGTCTAATGGTCAGTATTCTCCTCCAGAGGAACACCAATGAAATGGATTAAATGAAATGGCATATCTCAAAATCATTATTGAGACCTCCTGGGGTCAATGTATTTAAATTGAAAATCCATTTCATTTCTATTTGACCCATTTTCTTAATAAAATTGTCTCCTCTCCAATTAGGTTTAACTAGTTGAATACCAATAAATTTTAACTCTGTAGGGTCCTGGTTATGTTTTTGTTTAAAATGCAAGGACAGACTATGTTTTTCAAAGCCCTTTTTGATATTTCTTATGTGTTCTTGAATACGAACCTGAAGAGGCCTTGCAGTTCTACCTACATAACCTAGATTACAAGTACATGTTATCAAATATATAACTCTTTTTGAGTGACATGTAATTAAATCCTTAATATTGTGGGTTTCTTGGACACATTGGGGATTTTTAAATTCCTTAATTACTCTTTTTTTATTCCCTGTGTTTCTACAAGCACCACATATACCACACCCATAAAATCCTGGGGATTCATTAAATAGACTTTGTGTAGATTGATTATGTTTAATGTGATTCTTCACCAAATTGTCTCTCAAATTCTTCACCCCCCTATAAATGATTCTAGGATAATCTGGTAGAATTGTACTTAATTGAGGATCTTCCTTTAAAATAGGCCAATATTTATTAACAATTTTCTTAAAAATATGGCTTTTTGAATTGAAATCACATATCAGTGAGACTTGATTGGTGTCACTTGATTCAGTAGGTGGTTTATATTTAAGTAAACTTAGTCTATCTGTTTTCTGTACTTCCTCAACCGCATTTCTTAAAAAGTCTTCCTGATATCCCTTATCCCTGAAGTTTTTTACGATTATCTCTGATTGGGTTTCAAATGTATGGGTCTCTGAACAGTTCCGTTTTACTCTTAATAATTGGGCCTTCGGTGCATTTTGATTGAAAAAGCCCACATAGCGTGGGTGAAACGCGTCTCGGAGCTGAAGCCTATATTTGGGACTTTAAAGTTACTATTTTGCAAAGTATTTTATTTTATTTTATTTTAGCAATAAATTTATTATTTTTTATATACATCCCATTGGCTTTTGGTCCTATCTTGCTGTTAAAGAAGGGTAAGTGCCCCCTTTCAAAGGCACTCAAGTCTACCATCTAGAGCCAGGTTCTCATTGGCTCTAAACCAGGTGAGCACTACTATAATTACTGTTTGTGCTATATCAGTTATATACAAAGTACACTAGGGGGGGTTTTTTTCCCCTGTCTCTCTCTCTTTTCTTCTTTGAGGAAATTTATTCCGGATAAAGGGTGCAGTGTCTCCATACGATACTAAAGTTGAAGAGATTTGAGCCTGTCCTGTTATGAGGCTCTAATCCATGTGAGTTTGATTATTGATATATTATCATAATATTCCCTCAATTCAACGGATTTACACTATATTGTGTTGTATTTTTCTGTTTCATTTGCATGTACATATATATACCTGAGATCCAACCCTAATTAAGGGTAAGTGTGAATATTCAGCGCTCCACTCACCTGACCAGCACGGTCTGGGCTTTTGTCCAGTCTATGCAGGTCTTATTGTGCTTCACTTTTACATTTGAGTGGGGGATAGAGAGCACCCACTAGAGTGTGCAGCTGCTTCTATACCACTATTATTATCTCTATAAGCGCACTAAACACAGTAATCACCATTGTTCTTACCCCTATATAGTATAACCAAGAATGATAGCTAAGAGCTTTTTTATTAATAGTTATTCCTCGGTTCGTTTGTCGAGCCATCATCAATTTGAGAAATTATGGGAATTCCCTCACTTTGTCCCTAGCTTTATGAACTTAGGGACTGAAGTTCTTCTTTCTTTATTATACACTTAATATTGTAGCCCTGTTTCAATGTCAGCACAGTTATAGGCATTAGGCAACTTTTGTGCTACTAGTTTTGGCTGTGAAAGGGCCTTACCAAATGTTTTTGGCGCCAAAATTTGGGTTAGCCAAGTTCTGCCATTTGGAAATGTATTTATGTTTGCAGAAGTTTATTGCTAAATATGGAAGAACCACATTTTCTGCCTTGAACAAGTCTAAGGTTAACAACTATAATCTCTATTGGAGTTATCCACTAAGCAAGGAATTGTGGACCATTAACCTTTAATTTGCATTTCTTTTGCCAGTATTCTGCAATTCCTGGTTTACTGACTAACCCTGATGCATATATCTGAGTGTATATAGAAAGTAGTCTGCTAAAAAAGACATCCAGTGAAAAGCACTTTTTGTAAGGAGAAGTCATAAGACACTGAAATGCTGCAAATTTTAAGGAGGTATATTTTCTTAGGTACATTTGAGAACTGATTTTGCACCTGGATTTTCTTTAGAAATAGCTCTGTTTTGGTAACTTGTATTAATTGCTGCAATTGAATTAATATATAATACCGAGAAAATATTTATAGGAACGCTGATTTATTATACATACAGGTGATACTTGAAAAATTTGAATATCGTGCAAAGGTTCATTTATTTCAGTAATGCAATGTAAAAGGGGAAACTAATATATGAGATAGACGCATTACATGCAAAGCAAGATAGTTCAAGCCGTGATTTGTCATAAGTGCAATGATTATGGCTTACAGCTCATGAAAACCCCAAATCCACAATCTCAGTAAATTAGAATATTGTGAAAAGGTGCAATATTCTAGGCACACAGTGTCCCACTCTAATCAGCTAAGTAAGCCATAACACCTGCAAAGGGTTTCTGAGCCTTTAAATGGTCTCTCAGTCTGGTTCAGTAGGAATCACAATCATGGGGAATACTGTCAAACCATCATTGACACCCTTCATAAGGAGGGAAAGCCTCAAATGGTAATTGCATAGGAAGTTGGATGTTCCCAAAGTGCTGTATCAAAGCACATTAATAGAAAGTTATGTGGAAAGGAAAAGTGTGGGAGAAAAAGGTGCACAAGCAGCAGGGATGACCGCAACTTGGAGAGGATTGTCAGGAAAAGGCCATTCAAAAGTGTTGGGGACTTTCACAAGGAGTGGACTGAGGCTGGAGTCAGTGCATCAAAAGCCACCACACACAGACGGATCCTGGGCATGGGCTTCAGATGTAGTATTCCTCTTGTCAAGCTGGTCCTGAACAACAAACAACGTCAGAAGCGTCTTACCTGGGCTAATGAAAAACAGACTTGGTCTGTTGCTCAGTGGTCCAAAGTCCTCTTTTCTAATGAGAGCAACTTTTGCATATAATTTGGAAACCAAGGACCCAGAGTCTGGAGGAAGAATGGAGAGGCACACACTGCAAGATGCTTGAATTCCAGTGTGAAGTTTCCACAGTCTGTGTTGATTTGGGGAGCCATGCCATCTGCTGGTGTTGGTCCACTGTGCTTCATTAAGTCTAGGGTCAACGCAGCCGTCTACCAGGAGATTTTGGAGCACTTCATGCTTCCTTCTACAGACGATCTTTATGGGGATGCTGACTACATTTTCCAGCAAGACTTGGCACCTGCCCACACTGCCAAAGCACCAAAGCCTGGTTCGATGACCATGGGATTACTGTGCTTGATTGGCCAGCAAACTCGCCTGACCTGAACAATGCAGAAGAGCTGAAGGCCACTATTGAAGCATCCTGGTCTTCCATAACACCTCAGCAGTGCCACAGGCTGATAGCTTCCATGCCACGCCGCATTGAGGCAGTAATTGCTGCAAAATGGGCCCAAACCAAGTACTGAGTCCATATACATGCTTATAGTTTTCAGAGGTCCGATATTGTTCTATGTACACTCCTTGTTTTATTGATTACATGTAATATTCTAATTTACTGAGATTGTGAATTTGGGGTTTTCATGAGCTGTAAGCCATAATCATCACCCTTATGACAAATCACGGCTTGAATTATCTTGCTTTGCATGTAATGTGTCTGTCATATATATTAGTTTCCCCTTTTACGTTGCATTACTGAAATAAATGAACTTTTGCACGATATTCTAATTTTTCGAGTATCACTTGTATATATATATATGATATATCTCTCTAAATACTGCTTTATCTAATCTATATATTAGCGATTATAATATATATATATATACATATTTTTTTTTTCCTGAAGGTAGGATACGGATTTTCCTATCCTCATTGTAGTGAGAAATTTGAAGCATTAAAATGTATGGATTATGTGTCTAAAAACTTGAACATTATGTAAGTCACATTTTGAACCATATTTTATTCCAAGTAATTAGTTACTACATTTAAAGATGACATAAATGAGAAAATACTCTGCTACACAGAAGCTAAATGACTACAAATAAATCAACAGCTGTGATTTTGAAAACTCCATGATACTACAATTTTTATTTAACTAACAGAAGTGTATTTAATCACAATTTCCTCTCTCTGTAAAATATACAAATGTTTTTGATTGAACTAAATATTGCCATTCATGGGGCAATAGTCGTCCCAGTTGACCAAGTTTTTTGGGAAAAAGTACATTATTAAGAGAAGAGGTTACCTTTATCACAGGTAATAACCAAAAGAGCGGGAATAATCATCTTAACAAATTATACATTTTTAATCTCTCGTGAAATTGTGTCAAATCTTATCTTTTATTAAGAATTTCATGGAAATATTCCATTTAATGGGTTTGTCAGCTAATGTGAACTGCAATGCTACTTATTTTGAGTGCTTCATTTCTATAAAGATAATTTTCACACTGTCAGGGTTATTCGCTAAACACAAAACTGAGGCATAATAGCTAAGCTGCAACTATATTTTAGTTGGTGAATTTCTCCAAATCAAAAATTTTTTGCTTCAAATTTGCAATATGGATTTAATTAACTAAATTGTGGTACTCATTGAATAATCTTGCTTGTCATTGTTAAGCTTTTTATTACGTGTGTGTTTCCTGCTTTATTCATCCTACTGCGAGACTGGTGGTTATTGTTAGTGCAGTGTCCCAATGTTAGCCATTGCCCACTTAACACCAACTTGGAATTACCAATTGCAAGTTTTACAGGTATTTTTTTGTTTTTGTTTTGTTCCATGTTTGTAGAAAGAAAATCCCTTTGAAGGAAGTGAGTTGTTTAGTAAAAATACTAAAAAATAAAAAAGTTAATCTTGCCAAATTGGCACTCACACAAACTTTGCGTGGTAGATCTCTTGCCTCATTCATCGTAGTTGGAGACTGGTGGCTATGGTTAATGAAGTGTCCTACTAATAGCCACTGCCACTTAACACCAACTTTGAATCACCATTTCACAGTTTACCAAGTTCTTTTCTTTTTTCTTTTGTGTCAAGTGTTTGTGGAAAGGGAATCCTTATGTTACTGTAATAATCCACCAAGCACCAACCTATTTTGCAACACAAGAACCTATTTATACTGATTTATGTTAGTGCACACAATACACAATCATTCATATCCCAAATTTATTGCAATTGTGTTGTGTCCTGATTGCAAATTTGAGGAAGAGGGTAGGCGAAGTAGTAGTTCCATGACCTCTGAGATCAGAACACTTCTTCCTTGGCCTTGATGACTGCTGACACCTCTTCCATTGCTGCCTTCCCACCACTGCAGGCACCACCACTACCGACAACACTCTTCGTAGTATTCAGCCTCAGGATAGTGGGATTAGCAGCATGTCCATTACATCCGAATAACCACCAAGGAGGCAATTGTATTTTTCTCAGTCTTTTCATGCTACAATAACTTGTACCGCAGCTCCCATTGGCACTGCAGCACTTTCTAACACACCTTCTGGTTTTTATGTTGCTTGGATCAAGGGGTTTGTGAAACTAGTGGACTTTTATTCTGTTGCTATATTGCCCCCTTTTTCTTGAAGGCACATGAGAAGCAATTAAGGGAGAACTCAGCAGAGACTTTGTCAGCGCCATCAGAGCACAGTTCTACAAAGGTAGAGCAGATTAGCCAAGCAGTGTCCCCAATTTCCAGTTTTGATGGACGTGATTGTGGTAAGGAATCTAGTATGACATCACTCTTTTCCCACCACTCAAGTTTAAGTCTATTCCAAGTATTAAGTCTTTAAAAGAGAGGAATGAGAAAAGGGTCTAAAAGCCAGTGGCAGCACTCCTTTATTTACCATGCAGGCTATCTACCACTCAACGTTTGTGTGAGTGCCGTTGTGGCAATAGCTAGGCAAATTTTTTTGCTCTTTTTTTTCAACCAAACAACACGTTACCACAAAAATTATATTCTTTCTACAAACACTTAACATAAAAAACTAGGATCAACGACATGACAATAATCTGCTATCTCACACTCAAAGTTGTTTCAAGTACCACTAAGAGACTGCAGCAATACTGCTAGCTTGTAGATAGATACTGCAGTATCTTAAGCCTAGTCTCACACTAGGATCAATGACACAATGGCAATCTTGTACTCAATGTTTTAAGTGTACTGGCAGACAGTAGATAAACTGCTAGCTAATAGATAGAGACTTCAGAACCTTAAACATAGTCTCAGACTAAGATCCATGACACAATTGCAATCTCCTATCTTCCATTCAAATGTGTTTCAAGTGATCCTGCCAGTAGCTAGCTAGATACAGCAGTAAGCTAAACCTAGTCTCACAACAGAATCAATAACACAAGCTGTCCACCATTTCAAAATATGCACAGCAAGTGTACAATACACAATGTGATTGCTGGTCTATTTTGCTCAATAGCTGATGATAATGTGTCTAGAAGAATCCTGCTTGAAAGTATAGATTTATTTACTGCTCCTCCCTTTTTCTTCTTTTGGCCAGTTGTTAATTGATCTGTGAATCAAATCAACTTTTATTGGCTGCCTCCTAACCATCACTCTTCTTTTTTCTCTGACCTACAACCCATCATGTGGGCAAGCTAACACAGCTTCTTCTCTGTTCCATACACCTCTTTTTTCTGGTGCACACTGAATCGCAGATCAAGGCAAGCATGTTCAGCAGTTGTAAAGATTCTGGCACGTGGTGGTTTGGAAATTGGAATTTCAAGTGATTTCCTGATTGGCCTGAATTCTGTCGAATTGCAGTGCAGACAGTGCAGTTCAGTCACTCCTTTCATAGAGTTACTCATACAGTATGAACTGTAGATAATGCTGTAAGTAATGTTTCAATCCTTTGTTGAATACACTCCTTAAATATATCAGGATTTTCCAGATCAAAGATTAGAGGGAGATAGGTGATTTATCATTACTAGATAGATGTATCTAAAAAGGAGTCTATTAAGTATGTGTGCAATTTGACAGAACAAATGATCTGCTCTTACTTTTCACACCCAATATGCAGATGTTTATATACTACATGTCTCAAGAAGGGGAGTCAGCCTTATGGAGTGTAGAATTATCTGCAAGCTTTTCCATAAACATCAATAAAGCTAATATTAGTAATGACATGCCTATATGCAGGCACATTTCATGTAAATTGAAAAAAAAATGTTGCACCTCATTACTCATTACTTATTATTTTTTTTAATAAAATCTGTTGTCAAAGGTTATATGTGTGTGTATATATATATATATATAATATATCATACAAGATGCAGTGCACTTTTTTTTTTAAACACCTAACATAGGAAAATAATGTATGCATGCTCAGGTGAATGCAGCCCTCTTGGTATATATATATATATATATTTTTTTTTTTTCTTCTCCACTACAAGCTCTTATCTATAAATAAATCCCAGATGCCTTCTTCACATATACTCTCTGTCTTTTACACATTCATCACACGTAATTGTGTCCTACTTCAAACACATACAGTTTCTTTCATATATCGGTAATCTGTTGCAGATGCAGGTAACTCTGTTGTTCTTTACACCTTCACTATAAAATGCTGTTATTAGAATGGTTAAGCAGACTTTTGGTTTCACAGTAGGGAATCTCCATGTATACATTTGGAAGGAAGAAGGAAAGCAGTACAGAAAAAGCCGCTCATATAGGACAAGGTGAGGGATACAGAAGAATGGTATTGGAGTGTGTATTACTGATCTTTAGAAAAGATCAGGCCTAAAAAATACCTTCTAGGATGTGGGTAGAAAGTATCGCCAAAAAAAGACAGAGTATTCAGTCAATGAACCAGTCAGGAATTTTGTGAGAGAATAGGTGATGTGATGAGATGAGAGGAGGAAGATGTGGTGCAATTATGAAACAAAGCAAAACGCTTGGCCTACATTGAGAGTGTTTTTTCAGCGATAACAACAAACAACAAATTTTAAGTTACACATTAACCAAACAATGTATATCTATCACAGCCCAAAGTAATGGAAAACCAATCCCCTTTTTAATGGGCTTTTTACCAACTCAACATCACCTGCCCCAGGCCTCCATCTACCATAGTTTGTCTACCAATAATGAAGAAAAGCGAGAGAGAGTGCCTGCTTTGTCTTAACATTTCTAACCTTAAAGTGTGATGCATATTGTATGAACATCGAATGACCACTACTATCGTGCTGCTGCTATCTTACTTCTTAATCATGTTACCTCATTTCCTGCTTCCTCTCTAGCTATCTTCATCATATGCCATGTGGTTATAGTGCAATGTTGTTAAGGATGGAATGTGGAAGGGATTTTAAGAAGGAACAAGGAGAGTATATACATGTTGTTATATTTTTAAAATGAATACTTTGGCCTACTACCACAATATGTGGGATTATATCTACAATATTATAATTTAAATTTGCTTTTGAGTTTGTAGGGAACATAGATCCACATATCCCGTACAAAAATAATTTATATATAAAAAAGTATTCTTTACCATGTAAACCTTGTAACCATCATTCTATTGAAAAAATTATTAATTATTAATTAATCATACATAGCCCTATGCAGATATTCTACAGTTGACATTTAGAAAGTTTAGCTCCATTAGTCTGAGTCTCATGGTTTTCTGGCTCCTGAGATGGGTAAACTGCAGAAAAGAAAACTCCCCGGACAAAACCAACATACTTATATTAGTGCTCTGTTATTAGACTATAGACAGGTGAATTGAAAACGTCTTTAAATAATTATCACAGTGTGGTTTTGTAATGCCTTCACACACAGGTAATGCATTTGTTTTGTTTTTTAATTTTGGTTAGGCACTTTATTACTTACTTTGGTCTGATCTCTCACTGACAGCTATTTATAGTCCAGTGTAATAAGAGAGTCATTTCGGAAATATCTCATGCTTGCTTCTTAAATTATGATGTTTAAAATGTTTATATACCTGTACATGACACTTTATAAAAATCTCTCTCTCATATCCATTCTCAGTGCGAAAGCAGTCACATGAATAGGCATGCAACATGTTTCCTCATTCACACAGAGCCAAGTTTCCTTTATACAGTCACCTCTATTTTGATCTCCAGCAACCTTCTCTTTTCTCATATACCAGCATGTATATTTTTCAAACATCATTGGTTTTTGTGTGCTTTACCCGTGCCCCCATCTGTCAGAAAACCTCTGTTACATTTCTTATTTTATTGGGCTTTCGCTTCAGCCTTTTTAACTCGCTAATTAAGTGTTACATGGGAAACAAAAGAAGAGTTTTAGAACCTCTTACGCAAAATGTGATTCTCACACCATTTACAAAGACCTGTAGTTACAGGGTCAATCCGGGGCTCTTAAAACCCTCAGCCGTTCATTTTTTTGGATGGAATCATAGACTGTCCTGGCTGCCCACACATCTTGTGTCTTTTCAGATATATTCAACAGTTCTTTATCCCTAATGAAAAATACATTGCTAAACAGTGAGCTGGTGACCTGCCAACCATTATGCTACTTTGTAGCAGAGTTTGGGAAAATGTACATGTACAAAAAGCTTAAAAGGACAATACAGTCACCAGAAAAACTACAGATTAATGTAGTGATCCTGGTGCCTGGTGTCTATAGTCTGTCCCAGAATGCTTTTCAGTGTAAACGATGCCTTTTCAGTGTTTACAATGCTGCATAGTAACACCTCAATTGGCAGTCACTTAGACGGCCAAAATAGGTGCTTCCTATATTTGTGCTGCACAGTGTGGGGGTACGGGACCGAAACCTAAACATCCACTCCAGCACTATAGTGTTAGGAATACATGTATACAAGGTATGATTTTATCATTAAACTAACTATCATTAAACAGTGGACATTCATGCCATCTATCTACCATCATTATAACTAATAATACAGAATAATCTTACACAATCACTCTGTTTTGATTAGGATAAGAAGGAGGGACAGAGTTATCTATACTATCTTTTATAAAACTTTCTGGATGCATATGGCATCATGCAAAGCAATAAGAGTCAAACTCATGGTGTGGATAGAGTTGGTGAACTGGTTTCATTACCAATGGATGTCATACAGGGTTATTCAATAAAGTCAGAACTGCAGGGGATTTCAAGTGAATACAAAATGAATTTGAATATTTAAAAAAATAGCTGAACTGCAAGCTTTGCTGACTTGAAGAATTTTTCCATTTTAACTATTTTGGCTTCGAATTTGAAATTCACAATTTGAATTCTTAACAACACTTTAGTGGAAAACCCCTTTAGTGTTTGACCACTAGCTAAAATCTGCTGACTCTCTCATGGTTTCCAGAGTATTCTGAACTGAATGTACTGAAATGACTCCTTGTGTTTGCAGCCAAAATTTGCTGACTCTCCTCTGATTTCCATCTTATTCTGAACTGAATGTATTGAAATGTATCCCAATGTTTGCAGCCAAAGGTGAACCAATGAGAAAGTGGTGATCCTCACACTATGTGTGGTGGCAAATACAAAAGGTATTGGAGGCACAGATGTACCGAGGGCTTTCACAGACTAGTATACACCATTAATGCTTGTACAACAGCTAAGCAACATCACAGTAGAACCTACATATTTCCATCCAGCTGGTCTGAGCTGGGAGCTCTGCAATATTTGACATATTTTATGCATGACTGGAAGTTTAATATCTGCAACCAATACACTTGATACAGAGATCCCCACTTGCTTATAATACACTGTTTGTGTCTTCTCTAAGACTTTTGTAGTTGTAGATAATTAAAAAGTGCTGTAGAAAATTAAAATTCAACTACATTTCCCAGAAAATCAATACATCACATACAGCAGTATATTGGAACAAAAAGGCAGGAAGAGTGGGCTTATTATTTATGGCATATTATTAAAGAAAATACCAAAAAACAAAACCAGAGAAAATCCACAAAAATTACTCAATCAGCATAACTAATTGTAACCTAACCTACATACTACACTTAACATAGGCAAGAAGCTGGAGTGGCCATTTAAGACATTGTAAAAAGGCTTTGTATATGTGTTTACTGTCAAAGTTCAGCCATTTCAAAGGGTTAGGACTTGCAGCAGTACACTAATAACATAAGTAACTATTGTGGCGCATTACAATCATATATACCGATCAGTTATATTGTCAACATTTTGACAATGTGCGCGTTGACGACACATATAAAATATGCCTAGAATTGACATCAGGTAGTCCAGAACAGAGTTCTGAGCTTCCAAAGTCACATGTGCTGAGGATGTAACTAGCCCTTGTTACACAAGTGCAAATATCTTGTTACACAAGTGCAAAAATGCTGGTGAATAGCCCTGTAAGAATTTATTTTTTTCCTACAGTAAAATACAGTAAAATACAACTGGCTTGTACAATTCACAAGAGCATTACTGCAGTGTTGTGAATTGTGTGGCCTTTTTGGGTTTTATGACTACTACTATATTATTAATACCATAATTAAAAAAAAAAAAAAAGAACTGTCAGTAGTAGACTGGCTCTCCTCAAAACCATCCAGTGGAGTTCATTACACCAGTGTGCACTGCTACGCTGAATTAAGAGCAGGTGCTGCCAGGGCCTGATTAAGAGACCATTGGACCTGCTGCCTACCATTACAATGGGCCTAACTGCAAAATCTGCTCGACAGAAAACACTGAAATAGTCAAAGCTCCCTAACGTCATGTATCCAGTGGAGGTGGAACTGGAGGGAAACTCACAGAATGCAGCTATAAGAAAACACATACCCTTTGCTAATCTCTTGCTTTCATCTCTCAAGCATATCCATATCCCCAACGTCAGGGTTCGTTGAAGCAGGATTTTGTTTAGTGGGGTAAAAGGGTGGGATAGACATGCCGACATGCCCAAAATCGAGGTGGGTCTGCCCAAAGAATTGGAAGGTCAGACTCGCGTAAATGCATCTGCAGGGTAACAGTCATCAGGAAGTGACTACCATGAAAATTGTCACAAGCCCAGTGGTCATTGGGGGCCCAGGCGAATGGGTCCCATGTTTTTAATTTGGAGTGCACATATATATTAAAGCGGCAGACCTACCACCGGTGTAACCACACTGGTGATTGCATGCTGGGGTGGCCCATTCACTTCGGATTACCAGATGTGTCCTGATGAACAGGGGCTCGGTCAGGCGGGGGGGGAACTTTACTAGCACCTGTAATAGCACCTGTAATTGTGGTAGGCAGTGAAAAAGTGAAAGCCGATTACTTCCACCCAGAGGGAGAAAGCGCCACAAGGGAGGGAGGATGAGGCACAGGCAGCAGAGTAGGGAGAAAGACCGACAGTGCAGCACCCCAAGCAAGCCACCGGTCGGCAGACAGAAGGTAAACTAACAGAAAAGTGACTGCAAATACAAAAACTATGACATTTATGTGTGTGGCACTGTTTGTGTATGTGTCAGTGTGTGTATCTGTGTGTGTGTGTGTATGTGTATCTGTGTGTCAAGCTGTGTGTATCTGCCAGTGTGTTTATCTTTATGTCTGTGCCAGTATGTGTATCTGTATGTCTGTGCAAGTGTCTATCTGTGTGTAAGTGTGTGTATCTGTGTACTAAGTACAAGATCACAAGGATAGGCAAATTGTAGATCCCCAGCTGGCAAAGCGTTGTAGTCATAAAACAGATGTGGGTCTACATTTTAGCCACCCTTGTGCTAGAGGAGGGCCCCCAAAAATTCTTGCACAAGCGCCCTTTCAATGTTAGTTCTTGCACTGCCCCTGTGGGCCCGTGGCATCTTGTATAGTGAAGTGGGTACAACACATGCGATCTTCATCTTACAGAAGCCCTCTAACTCTGCGCATGACATGCACACCGGACTCATGAGAGTTGGAAAATGTAGCTGCCAGAAGCTCAAGATAATGTTGGCTGGGCTGCCTCTTCACAACACAATACCTTGCAGCCTGCACAATACCACCAGACCACAAGGGAGTGTAATGTTTCCCATTCCTGGCCATATATAAAATGTATGGAGGAGGGATTAAATTACTAAATTAATGATAACAAATTTTTAAAAAAATACACACACACACTCTGCATCAACTCTGCATACACACACACTGCATCTTTGTGGGCAGACTCGGGGGTGGGCACTGTGGGTAAATTCTGGGGGGCCTGTGATCAGATGTGGTTGTGGTGAGTGTAGAAGAAAGGGGACATGTCACAGTGTTAGAGAGACTGAAGCAGCAAGAGCATTACACGATGTGTGAAGTCCGCTTTATCTTAAAGGGACACTATAGTCACCAGTGCAACTACATGTATTTCTGACCCTATAGTGTTAACAACACCATCTAGCCCCACTGGGCCCCTCGTGCCTCCATAAATATAGTAAAAATCTTACTGTATTCAAGCCTGAAGCTGTAACTCTGCATGCTGTTTGCCTAAAAAAAAACAGTCTGCTGACATCATCAGAAGTGGTAGCCTGATCCAATCACAATGCTTCCCCATATGATTGGCTGAGACTAACAAAGAGGCAAATCAGGGGCAGAGCCAGCATGATTCAAACACAGCCCTGGCCAATCAGCATCTCCTCATAGAGATGAATTGAATCAATGAATCTCTATGAGGAAAGTTCAGTGTCTGCATGCAGAGGGAGTGTCTGAATGCTGCCCTGTGCTCTGCTGACAGCAGATCTGAGTGGCTTGAGGAGTTTTATGCCTCAATCAACTCGGAAGTCCCTCTGGTGGCATTCTGAGTGACTGCAACTGGAGGTGTTCCTAGCTTTCAATGTAAACACTGTATTTTCTCAGAAAATACAGTGTTTACATGAGAAGGGCTGCAGGGAGCTATAGTTCTCACCTGAACAACCTCATTAAGCTGCAGTTGTTCAGGTGACTATAGTGTCCCTTTAACTAATTTAGTAGTCAGCCGTGTTGTTCCCCTACATCCCTCTTAAGTTTACATACTTAACTTAATTACCTCTGCACAAACAAAGGGCATGTGAAGAGTAGTTTTTATCAACTCTACCCCATCTGTATGTATCTTCCCCAGATCCTTTTGTGTGTCTTTCTTCCCCAAGCCCCATTTATATGTCTCTTAGCCCTTGTCACTTTGTCTCTTTCTCCCCTTCTCCAGCCCCGGTGTGTGTCTATTTCTTCCACCCCAGCACCTTTATGTGTCTCTTTTTCCACAGCCACTCTCTGTAGCTCATTCACCCTTCCCCAGCCCCTCTGTGTTTTTCTTGTTTCCCTTTCCCAGCCCCTTTGCATGTCTCTTTCCACCAGCCAATCTGTATGTCACATGTTCCCCTTTCCCAGCCCCACTGTGTGTCTCTTCTCCTCCCAGCCCCACTGTGTCTCTTGTGCCCCCACAAGTCCCTTTGTGTGTCTCATTTCCCCCCAGCCCAGCCATGTGTCTTATTTCTGCCCTGCCCTGGCCTAAAGTGTCTCATTCTCCCCATCCCCTCCATGTGTCTCATTTCCCCACAGCCCCTCCATGTGTCTCATTCCCCCCCACAGCCTCGATGTGTCTCATTTCCCTAACCGGCCCCACCACGTGTCTCATCACCCCTCCTCTGTGCCTGCTGACCTCCATGTAGCCTGGACAAGTGTACCACAGTGGAGGAGCTTCTGTGTTCTCTACCTAGTCTGACAATAACTAACTGAGCACTTCCTATCAGGCCGGGTAGAGGATACAGAAGCTCCTCTACCTGTGGTATGAGAAACCACGCAACAAAAAGTGACCGTCAGGAAGGAATCGCTACCCCTCTTGCCAGTCACCCGGCGATTGAACTCCCTTGGACGGTGTGCCCTATGATGCCATGCACTGGCCTAAAGATATGCTGGATCACCAGGAAATTTCTCAGTATTCCATTGGGCCAGTGCAGCCCGGTCATTTCCATTTAATCAGTGTTTCAGTAAACTATCTTAACTTATTAAGGAACGTTTGGTAATGGGACTGACATAGTGAACGTATAATGTTGCACAGCTGTAAAAAAAATGAATTTACGCTGTCTTGTTTATTTTGAAGTCCTTTGAGTGTGCTTTTCACTTTGGCTGAGATCATCAAACTTGAGGATCTCAGCCAATCCAATGCCTTCCCTTAGGAAAAACTCTGCACTGCACCAATCAGTATCTACTCATTGATTCAATGGGGATCATTCAGAGCCTCTATGCAGAGCATGGATACACTGAATGTAGGTGCTGCACACTGTGCATCACTGGACTAGGAAACATTTCCCTTATTCCGTTGGGCCAGTGTAGCCCTGTCTCTAAAGCAAACAAGGGATACCTACATTTTGTAACACTACACATTTTCAAATCTAATAATAAATATAAAAAATAACCAATTAGGCCAGCAGGGGTTACATATGTAGATCTGGAAGGAGACAATGATCATCACCTACTAGTTAGAGGAGATGATTTTACCTTCTCATTGACCTAGGTGACGTCCAGTACCCCCTACGTCACGTCATGCCAGATTGCACAAAGGAAGGTTTAACAGATGGGCTAATGCACAATATATTTGATGCCAACCAGAGCAGGATTATCCATAAGACAACCTTAAGTGTTATGCAGGGGCCTCAGAATAATGAATTTGCTTGCCCTCAATCACCAATCCTTATGTGACGTATGGAGGAAACATAGAAACATAGAAACATAGAAACATAGAATGTGATGGCAGATAAGAACCATTCGGCCCATCTAGTCTGCCCAATTTTCTAAATACTTTCATTAGTCCCTAGTCTTATCTTATAGTTAGGATAGCCTTATGCCTATCCCACGCATGCTTAAACTCCTTTACTGTGTTAACCTCTACCACTTCAGCTGGAAGGCTATTCCATGCATCCACTACCCTCTCAGTAAAGTAATACTTCCTGATATTATTTTTAAACTTTTGTCCCTCTAATTTAAGACTATGTCCTCTTGTTGTGGTAGTTTTTCTTCTTTTAAATATAGTCTCCTCCTTTACTGTGTTGATTCCCTTTATATATTTAAATGTTTCTATCATATCCCCCCTGTCTCGTCTTTCCTCCAAGCTATACATGTTAAGATCCTTTAACCTTTCCTGGTAAGTTTTATCCCGCAATCCATGAACCAGTTTAGTAGCCCTTCTCTGAACCCTCTCTAAGGTATCAATATCCTTCTGAAGATACGGTCTCCAGTACTGTGTACAATACTCCAAGTGAGGTCTCACCAGTGTTCTGTACAATGGCATGAGCACTTCCCTCTTTCTACTGCTAATACCTCTCCCTATACAACCAAGCATTCTGCTAGCATTTCCTGCTGCTCTATTACATTGTCTGCCTACCTTTAAGTCATCAGAAATAATCACCCCTAAATCCCTTTCCTCATATGTTGAGGTTAGGACTCTATCAAATATTCTGTACTCTGCCCTTGGGTTTTTACGTCCAAGATGCATTATCTTGCACTTATCCACATTAAATGTCAGTTGCCACAATTCTGACCATTTTTCTAGTTTACCTAAATCATTTGTCATTTGGCTTATCCCTCCTGGAACATCAACCCTGTTACATATCTTGGTATCATCAGCAAAAAGACATACCTCTACCAGTAACTGCTTGTTGCCCTGTGGGCTCCTAATCAATCTTGACACCAACAACATGTAGCAATTATCCTTATATTTAATGATATGCTGAAATACTAGTATGTCTTCACCATACTAGAAATACTGATTTACATATATAACTCCTTTACCTATTGTTAACTCATAAGTTTCAATAACATTAACGAGTGATTTAGTAATGCTGTTTTTTTTACAATCTAATGCTATTTTAATGTGTTTGATTGTTTGGAAACAGCCTAGAAAACTACCAAGCCATTAAAACTAATAATACATGTAGTCTGTAACTCCTTAGTATGTATACCCCTTTGTTCTGCTGAATCGCTTTTTCTGAAATCTAAATAAGCATCTTGCACAATCTTCATATTTAAAGCTGCCACTAGATGTCGCTGCTTACTATCTATTGGACTGCAGGTTTTTTCTTTTACATCTTTAACTGTACTATTTTTACAACACGCAATCTCATGTAGATTTGGCTTGAAATGTTTACATTTTGGGTTTTTCTAAATTGTTTTTATTTTTCATTATAAGAACATATTAAAATGCATAAAAAGATCCTAAAATGTTTTGCATTGACTACATTTCAACTCTAAATTTAGCACGAAAAGAATATGTTTACAGTGATGCAAAGATGTCAAAAATTGGCCTATATCATGTACACAATATGAACCCAGTAACATTTTTTTTTTTAAATGAAATTTAGGTGTGAATAGGGAAATTAGGTAAAGGCATGCCATTTTTCATTTCAAGCATACTTTTTTATTCAACATTTTTAAATTCAGGAACAACAAGTAAATAGGGAATCATGAGAATGTATAGAAATAGAAACAATTCATTAGTTATAACAAAAGAATAAATAGAAGTATGTAGTCATTATAGGAGGCAGGTGCCCAAACATAGACTCCGGTAACATATTGCAAATGAGACCAAAAATAAGGCCTGTGCAGGAGAGGAAAAAAATGGTATTGGGGTAAAACAGGAAAGGGAAAGAAGAGAGGGGAGAAGTGGAAAAAGGAGGGCATAGAAGGAGAAGATTAAGACAAAAACAAGCAAACAAACCTCAGAGAAGGAAAGTAGTATAAAAAAAAAAAAGCAAAGACATTATAGCTTGTGGCAACCTAAAGTTTAAGCTTACATGGCAGTAGTGTGTGGCCTAAATTCCAAGGAAGAATATAAGATTCAATGGTTCCATATCTATGAAGTAGGGCGCAGCGCAGTAAGCTCATGTACTGACCATAACTCCTCACTATTTTACACCCAGTCCCTAAGGGAAGGAACATGTACAGAATTCCAGTGATTAAGGAATTTACAGCAGCCATTATATGACAGATCACAGTGTGGTAAAAGTTTGATAATCCACCAAAATGGCTGAAGGTGAGGGTACTCTCAATTAATATGGATGTAAGTGCCCACCATGTCTAAATAAAAGTGTGAGAATGTGAAACCAAAAGGTAAGGATGTTTTCTTCTCTTTCATTTTGATCAAACAATTGTGGATGAGGAACAAAGTTTTTTGCCACTGGATGTACACAGTACTAGAGACCATATCTCCAGAAGGATATTGATACTTTGAAAAGAGTTCAGAGGAGGCATACTAAACTGGTTCATGGATTGCAGGATAAAACTTACCAGGAAAGGTTAAAGGATCTTAACATGTATAGCATGGAGGAAAGACGAGAGAGGGGGGATATGATAGAAACATTTAAATACATCAAGGGAATCAACATAGTAAAGGAGGAGACTATATTTAAAAGAAGAAAAACTACCACAACAAGAGGACCTAGTCTTAAATTAGAGGGAAAAATAATATCAGGAAGTATTACTTTACTGAGAGGGTAGTGGATGCATGTAATAGCCTTCCAGCTGAAGTGGTAGAGGTTAACACAGTGAGGAAGTTTAAGCATGCGTGGGATCGGCATAAGGCTATTCTAGATATAAAATAAGGCCAGGGACCTAATAAGAGTATTTAGAAAATTGGGAAGACTAGATGGGCCGAATGGTTCTTATCTGTCGTCACATTCTATGTTTCTATGTTTGTATATCATCATATATGCAGGGTAATTCACTAAACTCTCAATGGCCTCATACCAAGTGGTGCTATATGTGCTACTCGGAATGCAAAATCCAGACACTGTTAAAATGTTACTATAGTGCTAGAAATACAAAGTTTTATTACTAACACCATTGCTCACTCTGCCCTCCACTCTTAAGCACCCCCCACACAGTACTTTAGAGATGGCAGCACCAATCTCCCTCAGCGCAGGGTCAGCCCTCCACCTCCTCCGACGTCACCCAATGGGGGGAGTGCTAATGCAGGGCAAGTGCCGCAAGTGCATTAGGCCCTCTGCATACTAAAGCATTGCTGCAATGCTTTCCAATGGGGTTTTGTCTGATGCTGGATGTCCTCATGCCAGATGTCCAGTGTCATTTAGGCAACCTAAAGTCGCCTAGCAAGTAGGAAGTGCCACTAGTGGCTGTCTGATTGACAGGCACTAGAGGCAATATTAACCCTGCAATGTAATTATAGTGGTTTATCAGAAATGACAATAATTAACATTGCAGGGTTAAGGAGAAAAAGAACAAAACATAAGTGGAACCGTTTAGACGATAATCCCCTTGTGTAAAGCGTAACCCAAAAATAAATAGAGTTATAAAACGTCACTTTTAATGTGATTATTTAAAATATTAGAAACACTTGTCATAAGTGAAAATAATGTCTGTGATAGGAAAACACCCCTCTCAGATTGTAATACTAAAAAATGGATGAAAAGTAAATATTCAAATTGCTCTAAGTCAAGAAAAAAAGAAGGACAAATAATATGGCAAATGAATATAATCAAAAAGTAATATAAATGAAGGTTTAACAAAAAGAAAAGGAAAAGAAAACGGGGTTTTGATAGTTTGGCATTAACACCATATAGTTGCAATGTGAAACGGAGTGTAGCAGGATTTTGAGATTTCCAATTGTTACATTCCGTATAGATCAGGAGAGAAGAAATATAATGTAACATTAATAGAGTGGGAAGCCCTGCAGTGGTGTAAAATATTACTAGTTCCCTACTCTATTGTGCCTTCGAGGGCACCCCTTTAAAAATTCTGATACCCCCTCCTCCTTCTGTTAGATTGCCTGGTTTTGCCAAAGTGCAGCAGCACTGCTAAATAGATATCTAATAGTGCTGTGTGTGCTGTGGTTAAGCCAAACTAAAAGATAAGAAAAATAAGGAAAAGAACAAAATATATGTACATTCAGATAAAAGTTAAAAGAAGTATGGCTGGAGATGTCATTAAAGATTTTAACGAATGTTGTCCCATGTCTTGTGGACCAGCATCATACTTCATAGAAGTCCCGACTGCGCGTTTCGCCGTTAAGGCTCTTCCAGGGTTAAGGCGACAGGAACAGTGCACCCAGATCACTTCATTGAGATGAAGTCGTCTGGGTGCTAGTGTGTACCTTTAATGCTATTTAACAATTTTATAAATTTTGCAGAGAAGGCTCTGAATGGGCAAAATATTTGTCCACTGGCCTTTTCTATGGCTTAGGAAAAAAAAGATTTAAGAAGAAAAATTGCTTCTTAAGCAAAAAAATATATATTTCTAATTTGAATGATTGTATTATAACAATGAGTTACAAGAAGATGAAAACATTTCTATTGTTGAAAAAATATATAAACGTCCTAACATGTATTGCATCACACAACCACATATTTGAACTTATAAAATATAGAATTTGTCATTCATATGCCTGTAGTTCCATGATAGTTCCCATGTTAGTAAAAAATAGATCGGATGAAATTTTGTCAGTTACAGCTTTATTTCCAGCACATCTTGTTTATCCTAGCATTAAACAATACAATACATCTTCACATCATTTTTTTATTTTCTTTTACTAAATATCAGTATTACACAAATCTGAGGCTGTATTTCCCCTAAGAAAAAATAAAAATATAATTTTACGCAGCTTACAAGGATACTTCAATTTGAAAATGACGTAGCTGATGAATTTTGTTATCTCTTAAATGTTCTTTGTGACAATATAATATATATCTGGTTTAGGCCGTTTCATAAAAAAAGGGCTTTTAAAATGTGTTCTATGTATTCATTACTGCTGACATTATACTTTATTTTTGTTTGGCACATACGTGTTGAACTTACAGTATACAGCTTTGAAGATAAGAGGATTGCTGTCTGGTACCAATTATACATTTTTCTTATTCCTTTCTACCTCTGGAATTTTAAGCATCAGTGCTGGCTTTCAGCACCCTCCTGAGATGTAACCATTTCCTAGAGACCCAACTGCTCAAGGAAGCCCATGTGACATTTTTTGATGTCTAAAACTTCTGTAGGGGACCTGTGAGGGTTGACTTTTCATAGAAGTTTGCAATTTCCAATACAATGTTACTTTACCAGATCAAGCAGGAAATGCTTCATAGTAAAGCTATTACAGTGCAGATTCTCTAAGACGGTAATGGGTAGCCACGGCAAACAAATGTTTGTAAACTATATTTCCGTTCAATCCATAACACTGAGTATTATAGAAAATATATTTTTCATGCTTTTGGTATGCCAATATTACATATCATTGGATTAGTAGGAACGTTGAGCCTAGTAAGGGGCAGTTTTGTTTTGCTTGAGTCATATATTTTACACCCTATTATCCCAACTTATTGGTTAAAATTCATTAATATACTATAATTGCTATTTTCTAAATATATGTAAATTAATATAATAGTGCAAAATCCACAACGCTTTCTTTTTTTTTTTTAATTCACTTAAATTGAAGATTATGCTAGCGCTAGTGTACTTATAATCTTAATTTTAGTAATGACAGGAGGCGAGTATTTTGCATTAACTCTCTTTACTAACTCCACACAGCAGTAAAGAAAAGTGAAACATTAACCAATGAAAATGCAGTATGAGGTATAGTATTCACAGTGATGAGGCTCCTCCCCCTCTTTCGAAAGCGACATCAAAGACAAATATAGAAAACGGATAAAGTCTTGAAACATAAAGTCTTGAAACATGCACCAACGGGTGACTTTCCACATACGAAGTCCTAGTGGCTGAAGGACGGTCCAAACGTGTCCATCCTGAGCATGAGATGTAATGTCCCAAAGTTATGCTGAAAAAGAACGTGGAGAAGGTTAGGTACCGATCTGGCAACTGTTTGCAGTAATGTAATAAACCCAACACAATTTCCACTGAACTGATGCAAAACTAGATGAGAAAACTAGTACAAATATGACAGTAAACCATAACAATGATCTAGCTAAACAAGGTACAAGCCTGAGTCATACAAGATGAATAGGAAGATAGAAGAAGTAAGGAATACACGGAGTAAGTATACTTACTTGGATCCTTATCCCCCAAGGGTGTGGAGGGTGGGAAAATACTCGCCTCCTGTCATTACTAAAATTAAGATTATAAGTACACTAGCGCTAGCATAATCTTCAATTTTACCACATGACAGGAGGCTTCATATTTTGCATTTTTAACGCTGAATCAGGAGAGACGTGGCTGCCCCCGCATTCGGTCGGAAGTAGAAGGTCCGAAAGGTCGATTCTCGTGACCAATCTGCAGCTCGTAGGATGTCTGCCAGGGATGCGCCTGCGGTGAAAGCCGAAGAAGCTGCCGCCCCGCGGACTGAGTGGGCTCCGAAGGTTTCCTCTACGCCTGCCAGGGACAGAATCCATCTTACCCATCTGGCCAGGGTGGTGGTAGAGACGGGAACGTGTGGCCTAACGTAGGACACCAAGAGTTGGCCCGTAGGGGAGACGCGCAAGCGGGTTGTGACCTCTACGTATCGATGTAGGGTATATACCACGCAGAGAAGCGGTTCTGTAGGAAAAAAGGGGTAGAAGACCGATGTGGAGTCGGATTTCGTACGGCGTGAAACTTGGAAGGTAACTCCCTCCGGGGACACCGAAAAGGCATCGATGTCGAATGCTCGTACGTCTGAAACTCTGCGGAACGAGACCTAACAAAGTAGGAGCGTCAGTTTGGCTGATAGTTGTCGGAGTGAAAGTCTGTCATTGTCTGGCCAGTCCCTCAGGAACTGTAGGACGTTTTCGACGTCCCATAGTCGGGAATATTTAGGTCTCGGAGGCCTCTGAAGTCTGATGCCCCTGAGGAGGCGGCATACCAACGGGTCTTTCCCGACGGGGATCCCCTGGGCCGGAACGTGGGCCGCCGAAATTGCGGAGCGCACTACGTTGAGGGATCGGTAAGATCGGCCCTTGGAGAAGAGATGCGAGAGAAAATTCATGATGGCTGTTATAGGTGCCGTAAAGGGATCAAAATTCCGCTCACTGCACCAAGTATCTCGTAAAATCTCGAGATGTTTGCGATAACTCTTCGGTTTGCCATGCTCCCCTGAAAGCGTCCAAGCCACCAGCGTGAGACGGTCTTCCAGGATGAGCGGGTGTTGATTCCCTCTCGGGTCCGTAAGGAGCGTCGGATAGGACGGTATGAGGAGGGGATCTCTGTAGGATGATGCTAGAAGGTCCGGAAACCATGGTTGACCCTGCCATAGGGGTGAAATGAGGAGCAGGGATCCGCGCTGGGTCTTCAGGTATTGCATCGTCCTGGCTACCATGGCGAATGGGGGAAAGGCGTACGCCCCCGAGGGTGGCCAAGGTTGGAGAAACGCATCTACTGCTTTGCTCTCTGGGTCTGGGAGCCAGCTGAAGTACTCGTCTGTCTGCCTGTTGTTGCGTGACGCGAAGAGGTCTAGGTGGAGGGGACCCCTCCTAACCGAAAGGCGCTGGAAGATCGCTGGGTCCAGTCTCCAGTCGCTGCTGTCCCGCCAGTGGCGTGAAAACCAGTCCGCTGTCAGGTTCGTTTCTCCCGGGAGGTATTCTGCCATGAGGGAGATTTTCCGGGGTAGACAAAAGTCGAAAATGTCCTTCGTGATCTCTGAGAGGAGTCTGGATCGGGCTCCTCCCAGGCGATTGATGTAGCGGACCGCTGAGATGTTGTCCATCCGGAGGAGGATGCAGCAGTCTGTCCGGTCTCTCGCTAAGCTGCGGATCGCAAACGACCCCGCTAGGAGTTCTAGGCAGTTTATGTGAAGGTTGGTTTCTTGGGAAGTCCAAGTGCCTCCTGTCGATCTGCCCTCGCTTGTGGCGCCCCAGCCCCACAGGCTGGCGTCTGATTCCAGAACTATGTCTGGTGTATTCCCGAAGATGGCTCGGCCGTTCCAAGCTTCCATGCTGTCCAACCACCATCCGAGTTCTTCCTTGATCTCTTCCGTTACCGGAATGTTTTGGTCGTAGGAAGGGTTCTGAGGAAGGAGGCCTTCAGGCGTTGCATCGCCCTGTAGTGTAGTGGGCCCGGGAAGATTGCCTGTATAGATGCGGACAGTAGTCCCACGATTCGAGCCAGGCTGCGGAGTGGAATGGTGTTGCAGCGGATGACTCTGCGTAGTTCCTTTTTGATGGCTGTGATCTTTGAGATCGGGAGCCGTAAGGTGCTGGTCTTGGAGTCTATCTCGAAGCCCAGGAAGTGTATCGTCTGGGCTGGGAGCAGCTCCGATTTTTGGTAGTTCACCACGAAGCCTAGGGACGTCAGGAGTTGAATGGTATATCGTGTGTGTTGTGTTAGACTGTACCTGTCTGAGGAAAAAAGTAGCAGGTCGTCCAGGTAGATAATGCAACAAATTCCTTGAGTTCGTAGTTGTGATACTACCGGCTTGAGGAGCTTGGTGAAGCACCATGGTGCTGAGCTGAGGCCGAAGGGGAGGCATGTGAACTGCCAGGGGCGACCTTGCCATCGGAATCTGAGGAATTGTCGGCAAGACGTATGGACGGGTACCGATAGGTAGGCGTCCTTGAGGTCCAGTCTTGTGAACCAGTCCCTGTCTTGGAGCAGATCTCTTAGAAGATGGATGCCTTCCATCTTGAAATGTCTGTACCTCACGAAAAAGTTGAGCCTCCTTAGGTTTATAACCGGCTGGAAGTCTCCGGATTTCTTCTTCACTAGAAAAATGTTGCTGAAGAAGCCGTTTTTGTCGTGAGCGGGTTCTATTGCTCCTTTCGCCCTGAGTTCCCATAGTTCGCCATCGATTAGGTGGCGATCCTCGTTGGAGCACTGAATGGGGTGCGGAGGAGTGGTCTGGCATGGGGTTTCCACGAAATCTATGATGTAGCCCCGAACCGTCTGAAGGATCCATGCGTCCGTGGAGATGGCTGTCCAGTTCTGAAAAGACAGAGCGATACGACCTGCAGTACACGGGGTAAGAGGACATTGAGACATTATGTTGCTTACCTGTGGGAAAGCGTGCTCTGCCACGGCCACGAGGTCCTCTGCCTCTGTCGGCTCCTCGGGTGTAGGAGAAAGGCTGCCTGACGCCCACTTCCGGGTAGAAGGGTTGGGGTCTGTGTGAGCGGGGGCCGGAGGGCCAAAACCGGCTGGCTGCTCGGCCCCTGTAGCGGCCAGCCCGTCCAAAAACACCCCTACTGGGGTAGCCCCTGAAGACTCGCTTCATGGAAGTTTGAGCCTTATTTAGTGAGGTGAAAATGTTTACATGCTTGTTAAGTTCTTTGAGGAATGCTTCCCCAAACAATTTGCCCTGTGCAAGCGGTCCCAACTCCTTGGTGCCCAATTCCACCAGTTTTCCGTCAATACGGAGTAGCGCTGCCTTACGCCTCTCAGAGGAGAGGGCTACATTGGTGTTGCCCACAAAACAGAAGCACCTCTGTGCCCATTCTCTTATATCATGTGCCCACTCTTTTACCATGCTGGTATCAAATTCGTCAGCCCTTGTGAAAGCATCGTCCGCCAAAAACATGATGCGGGACAGTGGGCCAATGGATTCTAGGAGTTTGTCCTGAACTCCGTGGAATCCTTTTTCCACTCCTCTCCTGGGGTCACGACCACCCCGCGACATGAATGTGTTCATGACCTGGTCGAATTCGGGAGTCTGAGCCACGTGATCGGGGAGCGAAGGGCGAGGGCATTCAGAACGTAGGCGGTTGCGCACCGTTTTGTCCAGGGGTTTGCGGAGCCAACGATGCATAAATTTGGAGAGATGGTCGGGAGGGGTCCAGTCCGCCGAACGCGGGTGTCGTATATTTCGGGGGTCGAATAGACGTTGACCCGTGGGGTCCAGAATGGCTTCCCCTTCTTCTTGGACCGGTGTGGCGTCCGGCAGTTGGATGTCGTCCAAGAAGGTGCCTTGCAGGAAACCAGTATGGGATCCCGTGTCCGAACCCCAGTCATTTTCTTGTGAATCGGAATCTGCGGCCTGCCACTCGTCCAACACGGCCATGGAGTGTGTGTGTTCGTCCCCTTCGTCCGAGGAGTAGTGGGCTGGAGTGGGTGGGGTCGGCCGGTGGCGTTTGCAAGGTGTCTTGCCTTTGCCCGGGTTGTCATTCCCTTTTTCGCCCTTCCAGTGGCATTTGCTGGGCCGTGAGTCGGCCTGAGCATGAGATTCTGAAGCCTCAGAATCGTAGTCATGGGCTTGGGCTTTTGTGACTTTTTTAGTCTGATCGGCTGTTGCCGTCATAACCCTGGATAACGCTTTCTCCATAGAGGCGGAGATGGCTTCCGCAATCGTGGTTTGGAAGTCCGCAGGGTTTTGGGGTGTATCCATAATGATAGGAGTAGGGCCGCTGGAATAGATAAATCTGGGCTAGGGGTCAGTCTGAAAAAAGGTACCTGCAGTACCCAGGTAACCCCAGCAGGGTAAATTATATATATATATGTAGATATATAATAAAAGGGAAAAAAGGGCACCCCAGCAGGGTGAATATGATAAAGCTGGTAACAAAAGCACCAGTTTCCCCAGCAGGGAATATTGGGTTTTATTCTGGGCCTCACCCAGTTATATATGCATTCATATATATAGGTGGCACGAAATCCACCTGGCAGCAGCAGTAATCAAATATAAGGGCCTCACCCTGGCACACAAAACGCTGGTGGAGCCAGTAATATCAATAAGTATGGGGCCTCACCCCAAAGCACAGGATTAATAATCTTCTAAATGGATGACTGACCTGGGGACCCCTGATTGCGTCCGGTGGTGAGGTGAACGGGCGCCGGAATGAGCGGTCGCGACGCTCCCAAGATGGCGGCCGTGGATCTCGCGAGACGCGAGATCCAAGATGGCCGCCGGAGCGAACGGGAAACAGTTTCCCGCCGCGCGACCAGAGTGAGTGCGGCTGTGAAGCCGCGAGGAAGGAGTAGGGTGGAGGAGGGTGAGCGTTACCCTCAGAGAAAGAGGTGGGCGTTTGCGGTCGGTCCGACGGCGGAGAAAGCTGGCGGACCGAGTGGGAAAAGGGAGGGGGGGGGGGAGAGACAGGAGAAGATCCTGAAGGGGGGAGAGGAAAAATCCCCAGAAGAGTAAAGTTCAAGGGGGGCAGAGATAAAGGGATAAAAAAGGAGGAAAGTGCTTCCATAAAAAGTCTGCCCTAATAATACAACAGAAAGTACAAACCACTAGCACAGTACATATAAAAGGACAATAAAAGAAAAAGCCCACCTGAAGCAGTACTACACAGTAACTACATGTAAGGATATATCATAGAGAACATAAAATAAACATATAGTAATAAATACAGTAAGTAAAAGGGAAGAGCCAAAAACTCTGACCTGTCTGCTGATGGAGCAGTAAAGAAAGAGGGGGAGGAGCCTCATCACTGTGAATACTATACCTCATACTGTTTTTTCATTGGTTAATGTTTCACTTTTCTTTACTGCTGTGTGGAGTTAGTAAAGAGAGTTAATGCAAAATATGAAGCCTCCTGTCATGTGGTAAAATTAGGAAACACCGTAATACAAAATTATTACAAAGGGTACAAATGACACAGTAATTTAATGTTTAAGCACCTTAGTTAGGCAGCACTTACTGTCCTCCAATTCTGGGTCAAACCACTTTTGAGAAGTTTGGTCAATGTGATCTCTAAGGCATCCACAACCCGACCCCTGCTTATGGGATTGCTAATGTAGAACTCAAATTTCAGCCATATTTGGACATTAATTAGTTAAACATGTCAGTTGACAGTGTAAACAGACTTCAAGCACCATAAACACTAAAACGGATGTAGTGGTTAAGGTACTTAGACCGATTCATTATGTTATTTTTTGTTTAGTGGCATTGTTAGTTACTAATAATTATCTGAAGTGATGGTTTGTTGCTCAAATCTCCTTCAAGTTAATATCACCCCCTTTTTTTATATATACAACAAAACATTTTCTACATCTGCTTAAAGGGATACTCCCAAAACCAGAACCACTACAGCCTACTTTACTTCTCAGAGCCGGAGAAACCAGGTGCCAATGTAGGTATTCATTCAATGGCTGAGAGTGTCACTTTAGCAGCATACAATAGGTGAAATGCCCTTGCACTGTCCAAGTGTAATCTGTCAAATCTGTTTTAACATGATTTCACACTAACCTGGACCCCACTAGGTGCCTGCATTCCATTCAGTCTTCTCAGAGCTGGAATAACAGGTACCTATGTTGTCGTTAATTCGTTGGCATCACATGAGCAGCATACAATGGATAAAATGCATCCCACTTCAAGTTAGACAGGAACATCTCTTAAGTAAAGAAACAACAGGTATTTCAAAACCCCTATCACCAGTCTTTTTTGGTTAACTTTCCACTTATGTTTCAGTCAGGCTATGTGCACCTCCTTATTCTTTTGTGGTTTACTAAGGGTTGATGTACTCTTTGGCATATGGCAAGTTCTGCCTTTCTCTCTATGGAAGTCCCAGAGTACAGCCCCTCACCAAAGGTGACCCCTTTTATAGGTTGTTGAATTAAGAGTATATTGGACCTGGCCCTTATGATTGTGATGGACCTAATTACAGAATCTTTCTAGTAGAAAGCATTAAAACAGCCATAAATCCCAAGAGTCTTGAATCTGGTGGAGGTGGTGCTCTAGGGACATTTTGTCACAAGGTATAAGTTCAACACACAGAACCTAGGTTAGCAGTAATAAACTGAACTGGAATAAAAATAGCACTGGGCCTTAGAGTAGTTGGGCTTAGCATAATATATAGAGGAAACATGGTAAAATACAAGCCTAGGTCAGGATAACAGAGACACTGAAAACGAGAACTAGCCGAAGTCATGTACACAGCATATCAATCTAACAGGTAAACAGGACAATACAAGGTTACAGAGAAACTCATAGTCAAGAACAAAGCCAAGGTCACCAGAAATAACACTATGTATCAAGGAACACAATAAGGTGAACTGAGAAAAAAAAACCATGATAGGGCACAGCAAATAGAGCCAGAGAAGCTTAAATAACATTATGTGTGCTTTGAGTGGTCCATATAATGCATGCGACCCCAAAACATACGAATGGGGGTACAAAACTGATGTAGACTAATCTAAGCCAGAAGTGATGCAATGGCCCCGTTTCCCCTTTAAAAATACGCTCTAGATGCGGGTAGTGTTCTTCTTCACGGCCCATTCAGAGTTTCCTGAGCTGCAGGAGCCTGAAGACCTGGACTGGCACGAGAACCGGGCAATTAACACTACAAACTTAGAGGGTACCATTTTTAAGTAATTTAGTAATTACAAGTTCTGAATCCTCTTTGTTCAGAGCTAATTTGTTCACTCCTCTCCTTCCTTTCTTACTAACAGGTAGAGCTTGCTCCTGGTGTGCAACCTGGAACGGAAAAACATGTAGATGTAGTGAGGGGATATGCTTCATGCTTATCATCATATGATGATAAGTGGATGCTGGGCTGTTAAAAAAGAACAAAAACAAGTAGCAGGAGTACCTCCACTATGTGCAAAGTCAACTTTATGTTAACAATTATACAGAACCTGTGTTCACCCTGCATCATTTGTATGTTCCTATTCTCAGATCCCTCTGCACAACCTCATAGAGCAACGCAATATGAGGAGTAGTGAAGCCAAAAAACTGATGTTTTAAATATTTTTTTCAATGGGCCTATTGCATAGGCATGGAACTGCAGCTCCCTATATTGATCTGGCCCTCAAGGTGGCCCTTTGATGGAGCTATGTGGAGCCAGTTTTCTTATTTTTTAAATTCAAGTTTTAAATATTATTCCCTGTATTATCTGTCTATACTTGCTGGTGTTACTGTATAGACTCAAGGTCTAATACTGTCTCCAGAACCCCTTGATGGCATTATTTTCCCATATTACACAATTCACCATTATGCTTATATTTTTTTTAGGATTTGGACAACGCAGGAACGGCCAGATTTCTTTAGCACGCCACAAGATTTAAAATACAATCTAAAAATAAATAAATGTTTACCTTTGGAATCGCTCCCATTGAAAGGCAACAAAAGTAATCACAGCACCAGAAAACTTTCCAGATGGTTTAATTTTAAAAACAGACTGAAGGTTTTGCAAATGTAACATGAGCAAATTCGAAAGCAAAGTTGTGCTGAGGTTTCTGATTGAAACCTGCATAACTGCTGTATTCCAGAATGAATTGCTTAGAGCTTTACTGTATGTCTAAAAAGTATGGCATGTCTGATTCCCTAAACCAGGCATAGGCAACCTTTGGCACTGCAGATGTTTTGGACTATACTTCCCATGATGCTTTGCCAGCATTATGGGTGTAAGAGCATTATGGGGGATGTAGTCCACAACAGCTGGAGTGCCGAAGGTTGCCTACCCCTGCCCTAAACTACTGTAGGACAGTGCCCTAATATGTAAGCCTAATTCTCTCAGTATGATTTTATTTGCTATTTTTAATATTCAAGCTGAGCAAACTTTATTTAACGAATAATAAAATACCTTCCACAATATTTCTGCAAAATGTGGACTTTAAAAAAAAATAAATTCTGTAAATACACATATTTTTATTTGTGCATCCATTAACAACAATATTTACATGAAATTGACGTTTTATCCTATTTTATGGCTTAATTATGCGTTTCAGAAATGTTAAACTAAGACCCCTCTACAGCATTCATGCTCAGTTTAACATTTGTTTTGCTTTGCAGAGCAGTTAAAAAATTATTTAGCCTGCAAAGCCCAACATACCTTTCTCTCTTCCCCAGTGTTGTTTATCGCACTGCAGAGAATATAATTCACCTGCTCGAACTCTATTTTGCACTCTGCATTTTTGCAGGTGGAATGAAAATTAACACTCTTTTTCTTTATTGCATAAATTAAAATCCATGGCAGCAAGTGTGCAGCCAGGTTAAGAGGATGAGAAAACGAGGGCACTGTGTGCATAGAAAACACTGCAGTGATCCTTTGACTATGATATTTTTTTTAAAGACAAAAACATACTTGCTAGTGAAAATTTATATTTTTTATGAAAAATAATCAAATAGCATATACGTTGAAATTAGTTACAACACAATGTGTCCATTTCATAAGGGGAAGTGTATTAAGAAATAAGACCTACAACTTCCGTAACTAATAGGACAATTTTTCCCAAACTCTAAAAAATCAGTGAACCTTTCAATATGCAAATCAGGGTTACTTTAAATAAAAATTGAATAAACATGAAGTATATTTGTTTTATTGTCTGTCACCTGTAAAAAATAAGGATATATGTCATCCTGAGATATTAACAGATGTATTGATATTAATGCTGGCACGTAGACTAGTTGAAATCAAAGTTGGTGGTTTGGAAATAGTGAATTTTCCTACCACAGCACTGAAGGCACAAGTGGTTGCATTTTCCACCAAATCTAGATAAATTGTTTTTGTATCAAGTAACAGTTTCTAGTCTGTGCTTGGAAGAGGAGAATATTGCTACTCCAGCAGTTAATCTAAACTGTGAAAGGTGATAGTTTGCCATGGGTCCTATATGAAATTGTGTAAAATGGATTATGAAGACAATACAATATCGACACTCAAAGAAAATCAATACAGGGCAAACATTAACTGCTCATTGAGTAGTAAATGATTTAATTTTCTCTGTCTGTGATGGTGCTTTGATCATATTTCTATGCCCATTCATTAAAGAAAGAGCTTTCTCCTGTGGAATAATTGTGTATCAGTTTTTGTTTCCACCTCTTCCTCAGTCTCCCCCAAGCCTTTTTTCAATCGTCCCCATCCATGGCACCTCTGCTCCCACACACATACATATTGGCCAATGGAGAACTTGGCTTGCAGGAGGTTTTCAGGCTGTAAGATGATGGGTAATGTGTGTACTGCTAGTAGTTTGCTTTCATATGTTATACTATAAGAAACATTTAATAAAAGATGAAACTTGAATAAGATGAGTGGTTTAAAATCTAATTTTATATTCATATTTGTATTTTACACATATAATTATCAGTTTATATAAAATTGAACTTTTAGCCATATATGCAACACTACTGTGTACATGTCTGCACTGGGCATGCGGATAAACATAAGATCCACTCTGGTACATTCATAAACCGGACACGCAAGCAAATTAAAACCTTATCTGCATAGTTAAGCATGCAGATATATTAAAAACCATCCTAAAACTATTTTTGTAGGGTTTTGTGTATAGTGTGTATATTTAATTGTTATCTGCGCATTATATGTCAATTGGTATGTGAATTCCTGGATAAAACATATTCATTGTGAATATTTTTGTATTTTGAGTGTGAACAATGTATGTAGGTTAGATTTGCATGTGCATATTCATGTATGTATAGCTGTGGACAGGAAGTAAATATGTGCATTGCCTACATGTGAATTTGTAGTGTGTATGCATGTGTATGCAAATGTATGTAGCTAGTGTGTGAATGCAATCAGATAACAATCATTGATTGAGTAGTCTGTAGTATGTCACTGCATGAATGTCATTTAAAAAACACAGACATTACAATGTATTTGTATGTAGTGTAGTGTTTCAAAGTATGTAAAATTTATGTTGACACTTTTGTATTGACACTTTTTAGGCTGATGAAGGGGCTTTAAACAGCCAATTTTGCAGGGAAAATGTTCACACAGCTTCCCCAAAATGTACTACAATTTAGGCTTTACTATTGAAATGAGTATATACATAGTTGCTAAATGTCCCTAAATACAGCCTCAGAAATACATGATAATTATACATAATTTAATCACAACTTCTGCAATATAGTCTCAACAAGTACTCTACATGAACCATGAATGTCACACCGCTGGAATTTATGACACAGCTGACATATCGAAACTGCTTGCATTCAAGACTAACTCATAAAGACTCATAACATAGTGAAAGAAAACTGGACTCCTGAGGAATGCATTATAAGATCTGGTGAGTCATCTTTGACAGATTTTCTACCTCCTGCTAGATTTACATGTGGAGATAGCCAAAGGAGTCCTTCAACTATCAGTGATACATGTTGAATGCAGCTACGTTAGGGAAGTTCACCAGAACCTTTTAGCACTGTTTCCAGTTGACTTCCTGAAGAATCTTCTAATCATACCAGCTTATGTGTTAATATTTTTATAGTCATTGCTAAAAATCTTGGCATATAGTTGCTACCTTTTGCCCTCTTCTACTCGGGGCTGGATTAATATAGGGGCTAATGTACCTGAAGTTCAAGGCACATAACCATACAATAGGGCCATTGGAAATAAATAAATATTTTTTTATTTTGCTTCACTACTCCTCATATGCATATGGATGCTCATATGGACTCTCTGGCTTTGAAATAATTCATATAATGCTGACTTTGTGCGTTGTGACATTGTAAAAATGCTCTTGCTACTTCTATTTCTGTAAAAGTCCAAAATTGTCTTCTCATCATGTGATAGTGAGGCAAATCCTCTTTCTGCTTCATCCGCCAGACGTGTGGTGGCAGAGAGCAAATTCAAATGTCTCTCCACCCCCCTCGAAACTTCCCAAAGAAAACACACACTGGCATCTGACCCATACACACACTCATTAGAGCACACCAACTCACATACACACATTTACTGACACACTGGCATACAGACACAGGCCAAAACATATACAAATAGACTGACACACATTGTGACACACACGCAAAGTTACACATACACACATTATTACACAAACATTAACATTCTAAGACACACACAATTGACTACACAACACAAACACAATTACATAGACATTTACGCATACTATTACACATAATTTATTTTACATATACACTGCAGACTGACATTTAAGCACTTTTTTACAGTATTGAAGCTGTCCATGAGGGGTCTGATTGTGCCGACTGTATGAATCACAAACTGTGTGACTGGCTGCTGACATTCTTGCTCCATCTCCATTGCATGGATTGTCTCGACCACTGGGATGTAACATTAGGCATCTCAGCAGCCTTCTACCAAACACAGTCTAAAGAGAGGAACTGGCAGTCTATGTTTCCTCATATCACTGATGTACTTGAAGTCTTCCTCACATCTCCCCATTCTACAAAGGAAAGAATAGAATGAGGAGATGTGAAGGAATCTTCTGTGAGGGCAGAAAATATGAAAACTGACACCTGCCCTTGTCTTCCCCCATTTACTATGCCTCTGATATTCACCTCTTTTTCTGCTCCAGTCTGTATATCAGGAGCAATCTTCTGTCTGCTAGTAGGAAGGGAATATGATAAGTGGACAAATGAACTTGTGATTAGTAAGAGAGAGGAGATGAGATCTCTGGTGCTTGTAAGATGGATAGGTAGACTGGCAAAGTGATGGGAGAGATTGACCTACAGTGTGTTTATTCTTTAAAATGTATCCTGCAAATGTCCATACCGAATTGCTTCCACCAGATAGAAGATACACGGGATGTATGGCTGCGAGTGTTTTCTTTCAGAAAGATTCTATAATTAGGTCCAACATAGTCATCAGCAACAGGTCCATTAGGTTCTTAATCCAGCGCTGTTCCCACGTCCTAATTTTCCCCTCCTTTCTTTACTACCTCTTACTCTTCTCTTCATCATTTTGTTTATGATACTGAGTGTAGGTAATTGTCTTGACCCCCTTCTCAAAGGTTGATGCATGAAGCTTCATAATACCAATAATTATTAACCTGTTGGGGATTCTACTTTTAAGAAGTAATAACTGTGCATTCATTTCCATTTTATGATTGATTGTGATTGGACTGTACACTATTTGCATTCATTGTTTTTTTTTTATTTGAAAAAACAATATAATTTAATTGAAAAAGATTTAAAAAAAAGATAATCATATTCCACCATGAGTATTTGCTATACAATTTGAACAGCAAAACTCATTTGGAAACAAGCAACACGACACTTGAGGGCACCTGGATTCTTGTATATAGAACTTGGTCAAGCTCCTTTTGAATTGAGTTGCTATGAACACTGGAGACAATTTACAATATTCCAGTGTTTATAAATTCCTTAAGTTTCATGAAAAGGATATGTATTACTCACAAATATATGAATGTATTATTAATTGTGCCACTTGGTTGTGTGTGTAGTGTTCATAGATACAGAACCAGGATGTATGTGACTGCAAACACTACATATACATCATAAAGTGTTAGTGCAACACGTTATAAATGATTTTTCAAAGCCAATGTGCTGTTTCTGATAAAGGTCCACATCTATGATTAAGTGTTGCTGTGACATCAGAATGTAAATTTACATGTAAAGTGAATACCGGTATGTTATATTTTAGATTTTTAATAAACCGTATATAATGGGAAAATAATGCCTGCCATGATGATGACATAGCTCCCATACTACGACTGAGTACCTACACCAGGTCTGCTTCATAGCTGCTTTTAGGCACCCGGGAGCTTCAGTCGCAGTCGCTGAAGCTTGACTGGGGTCTTCCACCCAATAAAGCTGCAGATCTTTTCTTCCATGCAGGCATTATTTATTATTTATCACTAGCATTTATAAAGCGTCAACATATTCCACAGTGCTAGGTATCAACACCTCTGCCAACATTGTCCACAGCTACTGCCTTTACAAATGCACTTGTGGCTTGTGCACTTGTGGCTCTCAGGCCTAGCTCTTTTTTCAATATCTTTTCACAGGAAACAGACCACAAGCCAAAAGGTCTGAAGACTTTATTACTGGGATCTCTGAAAAAAACACACAGAACACACAGTTCCCAGTGGAACTAACATATATTACGTTATTTTGGACAAGGACTTGCCTTTGGTGATGTGTTCTTAAACATGTGATGGGATCCTTATAAATATAAA
>OW240917.1:128858203-128882250 GCA_933207985.1 Pelobates cultripes | reverse complement strand
GAGAAGACCAAGTAACAGAGGGATGTCGGAAACAGTCAAACATGGATTCCATAGCTTTCATAAAGGAGTCCCAGGTGTCCAGAGCTTGGCTTTTAGCAAGTAGTAGCTGGTGTGCACAGATTTTAAGGTGCCCAGATAACAGGTAGATGTCTGTTTGCACTTAACAACACTGTAGCACAGGTACATGGTTACAAAGAGAACAGTACCTAGCAATTCATCTTAAAGGAGTTGTAATTAGACCAGCTGCCAGAGAATTTGTCAAGCAGAGCAACATCAAGTTCAAAATATACATGCTCCTGGGTGTGGTGTATAGAATCTCTAAATATAGAAAATTTCTGCTGCAAATCATGAACAGACTGCGATAGGTGCGACACCTCCTGTGTAAGGGCACTGGGCATTTTAAACATCATCTCTGTGGGCTCAATAAATGGTCAGTTCCTTATGTCAGTGCTTACCTGGGGTTGGAGTCCAAAGGGCAGATAATGCAGAAATAGGGAGTGTCTTTTCACCGTACATTATGTCTGTAGATTTTCACATTAGTCAACCTTAATGCCTATACTTTGTCTGAAGTTCTGGTTGTGTATATTTCACCCCCTTGGGGTGGGGGAAGCCTATTGCCATGTCCCAAGCATGTATGTTGTGTGGACCCAAAAATCTTGGTGCTGGGTATTTCTGGTGGGCTAATTTCATTCACCCTGTCTTGTGTCACTTTACTTTTTTTGTTTGCTTATTTTGTATTATAGGGGATGCAAAAAATTATTGAGCATATGGTCATGCAGCCAAGACAAAAAGTTACTTACTAACCTGGTTTATCTGAAGGAACAGTTATCCCTTATCCTCACTACTGTGTTTAAAGAGCAGCATAACATATCTGGTTTGCTAAACCCACCATTTGTGCATAAGTCATGGCTACATAACATCATCACTTTACAGAAATATGTTAACTTTATACAAATAGGGAATGCAGCCCTGTAGGCAACTTAGTGAAATCAGAACTGTTATTGGAAAGGATATGTTGGCATCATCTTCTAGCTTGGCAACAGGATCAGGCAACTTTCCTTTCAAGGTTTCGGTCTGCGCCATTCGGGAGAAAGGATTGGTGTTTGCAGAGGTGACAATCCACATGAGTGTAATAGGAGTTGTCGTTCCTAGATTGTTGGAGCCTGGGTGACACAATTGAATGGATGGATTAGTAACTTCACTAGATAGCAGCAGCAATATTGAAAATGTTGATGTTTTAGAACATTAGTGACTTCTTTTAAATGCTCTACACCACCGTAATATGGTTATAAATAGGTCAGTGTACATTTAGAGGTCTTTGTATTTTGCAGGTAGGTCTTTAGCAGATCTGTTAGATTTAAATATTACTTTTTTATCATGGTAATAAAGGAGGGACATCAATATGTCTCTTGGTGCAGCCACAGGTAGTAACCTTTGGTTTGGTTACACAGTGGATGTGATCAATAACCAGTGTGTTAGTTGCTAGATCTGGGGCTAAAGCACTAACATTGCTCCTCATCAATGCCTGTAGATCATTCTGGTGCATTTTTTCAGAAACCCAAGGGGACCTATCTTCTATGTCCATAAGTTTGACCTACCACATCAGTTGTATACTGTTGGCCATACTGTTATAGTTACATAGTTACATAGGCTGAAAAGAGACATGTATTCATCAACTTCTGCCTTTCTCACATCTGTTTTTGCTGATGATCCAAAAGAAGGCAAAAACTCAGTTTAAAAGTGTGGTGGTGCACCAATATATCACTGCCACGGATTCCCTTTCCCTCTAATAAAATATCTCCAGTATCGCATATCCCCACACACATGAGCCAAGGCTTAATGCTGGGAATAAAACTGTTTTATTCAGGGCCACACACAGTCTTTTATACACAAAATAGCAGGGTAATCCCTCCCCTGTGCCTGAGAGATAATTGAGTCAAGAACTGAACAAACTCAATTATCTCCAGGTACAGAAAAACACACAATTTTTTAACACTCCAAATGTATCCCCAAAATACATGAAAACCCCACAAAAGTGACATCCTCGAATAGCCCTGATCTGAGTGACCATCATATCTAAAAATCACTCAGATCAGTTTGGTAGTTTTGGATCACCATCGCGGGAAGTTTTGACTGGCCTGTGACAAAGTCACAGCCCAAAATAGTTCCAGGGAAACTGTGGCAATGGCTGGTCTCTGTTCGCTGGGTTTTGTATGAAAACCACATAGGGTACATAAAACTTTTACTTGTAGAATGCTCCCCTTGTTTGGTAGTTAATAACTCCCGAACGCTGTTCATGTAGATGGTCAGGAACTTGAACAGGAAGCAGGATTTATCTTCACCGGCATTCGCGGGAATGCCTGGCTGAAAACAGTTCCAGGCACTCAACAACCAGGTCCCGCTGCCTGCTTCAGGAAGACAAGATGTCCGCCATCCAGTGGAGCATTCTATTAATTGTTTCCTTTGCGGTTATCGTACAGGTTACTTAACGTCCTAAGTTCTAATGAGGTTCTGGGGTGGTCCGTGTTCAGAAACCGAACCAAGTAAAACCGAACCAAATATAACAAAGGTAAATCCACAAAATCAGCCGAAACAAGTGATGGGGCTATTCCTTCACAAAAAGAACTTCCAATTTTGCAACAAACTAGGAAGAAATTCCTTTTTGACTCCAGAATGTCAGTCAGATTTATCCCTGGGTCAAGAAGCTATTGGTTATTGGTCTCCAAAAGCTTGTCTAACTTAGATTCATATTTTACGTACTGTTTTTTAAGTTTTGTGAGGAGCTTATCGGACATTGCATCCTGGCAGGTCTGCAGAACCCACTTTTTTACTGGTAAGTAACCCGCCGCTGGAGAGCCACATTCAGGTTCTCGGTCTTTATCTCTGCTATCTTGGACAAGGTCTTGTATAGCCTGTAGTTCCGACTGGGGTGTGCATGCCGTGATTAAGGTTGCCTTGTCTCCTTTCTTGGTCTGTTGCTTACTTTTGTGCTGAACCATCGCTCTGGGATGTATTAGAGTTTTATGTTTGATGGACCAGTAGCTTATTACACCTTTGAGGGCGGGATTGTAGCAGAGATCTGCATCTATATCTCCATTCACTCATCACTCGTAACCATGCTCCATTCCCTAGCCATTTCAATATCTAATCATCAGCAACCTTCCCTGGTCAATGTCTGTCCCTGACCTCTATTCTTTATTTCTCTCCTCCCTTCTTTTACCACCTTCCTTTCCCATATAGACCAGATATTTAAAATGTCTTTGCTATGACAAAGGGCATATATTTTCTCATAATTTTCTTAATTGCCAACAACTGTATTATGGCTACCAATGTTAGGAAAGTACAAGATTTCCAATTCCCAGATAATGTTGTCGCTAGCTTACATGAAATATTTTCATTCTTCACCCTCTCCAACACTTATTTATATATACTGTATATAAATATATATATATACATACACTTTATATGCAAGTCAATCGTACTGCCATGAGGTACCATGCTTGCAGTATTGCAAAGTGGTTCTCTATATGTTGTATTAAATATTTTCTAAGTGACCCACATACTAATTTTCATTAAATACTAGTCATATGTATCTCTAGATCTTCATCCCATCTATACGCAAATGGTTGTTTTTTATATACGTTTCTGAGGATCCAAGAGCTAGGTAAAACAGTGATCAAGGCTTTCATCACAATGGATTTTTTATACATCTGGTTTCAAATAGTAAAATAAATGTATTGTCAAAATCAATCAATCTCCATGAATGACTGGGAAAAAAAACTTTTTTGCTAATACTGTACATACTGAGAAGTGGGTAGGCTATATTTTGATTTCAAATCCACCAAGGATTTCAGCTGATTAGAAACAAAACATTTATACATCTTCTATTATACTTTTCCTGTGTTCTTAAATTTAATCCTGGGGGCCTTATACTAAACATCAGTCTGTCTATTCTAGAATGTTAGGACTGCAGGCTTATATTTACTGATATTGACTCTATCAACCCATGCTGTTTTTCCCTGTGGCACAAGGGATTTTATAGCCTAGGACATTAATGCAACCTTATAACAAAAACTTATATGGAGGACTCACAAGCCCCAATGGCAAATAAATCAATGTTAAATACATTCCTAATACGTTTACAATAATAATGGTTTCTAATCCAAATTGACAGGAACTAAGGAACAAACACAAATAACAGTGGAACAAATGAACACCCCTTTGAAATAGGATTAAAAAAAAACCCTGCATTAGCTACACATACTACAGGGCTGTATATATATATATATATATATATGGTACCATTCTAAAATTATTCCAGAAAATAAAATATTTCCAGTTCATGTTACTCAGTGTGTCCTATCAAATGTCATCTCTGCTCTCTAAAGAGATATAAAGTGAAGGCATTTCACAAATTTTTAAATAATAGGAAATAATTTGCATTCGTCTTGTGCAGTCCAATGCTTGGCGTTCTGCCAAATCCCACTTGATCGTTTCAATAATTAGAGTAAGCCAGTATCATGGTCTCAATATTAATTAAAGAAATTAGTGCACATTTTACAGGCTCTTTAGCTAGTTTTCCTACGTTAATAAGGCCGGCCTGTACATAGGACAGACAAGAGCCATGGCTCCAGACAGCACTTTAAGAGGGGCAGCATTTTGCCGCTCCGGCCGTTAGGAGCCTGGGCCGCCTCTGCTGCATATCTATATATGCCAGCAAAAGCGGCTCTAATCATTGAGGCTGACTGACCTGTCATGTCCTCGGTCTATGACCGAGGGCCCAACACCAGGAGGAGCCTGGCGGCTTGCCCTGTATGCCGCCGGGTGCAGCCCCTGCTCAGTGTGCCATGACTGAGAGCTTCCTGTCTGCAGCTCCACTGGGTGCAGAGCTGCAGACTATGTGATGAAGGTCTCGCGAGTTCTGACCGGAGCTTGCGAGAACTCAAACCACATAGTCTGCAGCCTCACAGGCAGAGCTGCAGAAAGGAGAGCGATCCCACTGGATCACCAGGGAAATGGTATGTCAATTTGGGAAGGTTTATCACAGCCTCCCCACAACCTTAACACCCCACACTGCTTGCACCCCCACCTAAACCTGTCCCCCAGCCTGTCCCCAACCACAACCTGTCCCAACCTGTCCCCCAATCACAACCTGTCCCCCACCTCAACCTGTACCCCCCAACCACAACCTGTCCCCCACCTCAACCTGTATCTCCCACCATAACCCCCACAGCCGGCTCCCCACACAGCCTGCCCCATCCCTTATAGCCTGCCACCACACACAGTGTCCCCCACAGCCTGCACCTCCACACCCTGCCCCATCCCTTACAGCCTGTCCTTCATAGCCTGCTGCCTCACACCCTGTCCCTTACACCATGCTCCTTCCTATAAACTACCCCACCCCCACCCCTTCCAGCACTCAGGTAATTTAAACTGTTAACCCCCAAGCACTTATCCAACACTACATGCACTACACAGACACTACATCTACTACGCAGACACTACATCCACATACAGACACTACATACACTACACATACACTGCATCCACTAGACAATCTGCATCCACCACACAAATACTGCATGCTCTACACACACTGCATAGACTACACAAACACAGACACTGCACCAACTTCCACATACACAGACAATGTAGTCCACACACACTGCATACAATACACACTACATCCTTTACACAAAAACACACAGCATCCATGACACATATACACTGCATTTACTACACACACAATGCATACAATACACACACTGCATCCACTACAGAAACCGACATTGCATTCATTAGGCACACTGCATAACACAACAGATGTTGGTGTAATTTTGGTGCGTGGGGGGCAGCATTTCATCCTTGGACCCAGGCAGCACAATGTCTTGGGCCCGCCCTGACATTAAGTATCTGAATATATATTCAAGTTTATGAATATACTATTTGTAATCTTTAATTGTATTTCGTAGAAGTATATGACATACAGTGTTCTAAATATTCCAATTTAATCTCAGGAAATTTTAAGAAATTTCAAAACTAGATTTAATGATAAAATAATATTCTAGTGCGATGAGAATCATCTGATGAATATAATTACTAAAATGAGACATTGTTCTTGCTTATGAGTTCATTTTTAGAGTCCAAGGTTAAAGAGACACTAGAAGGAAGTTACGAAAGACATGTATGTGAATAGAGCAAGACTTTTATATGAAATTTAAAATAACCCTTTGTTTGCATTTGTGCTTTGTAAAACAAATTGTACCTCAACATTCTAGTTGAGAAAATGGAAAATGCAGTGTTTATTCTGGAAAATGACCAGATGCCTCTGACCACAAGATTTAAAAGAGAAAAAATGGGAATTACTTCAGTACAGACACAGCTTGCTGCTTTTGTCAGCCTAGCAGCAGCACATTGTTGAGATCAGGCCCAGAATTTATTAAACAAAGGATTTATATACAGAACTTTCACTTATTGGTTTCTTTTTTAGATAATTGGATCTAGAAACAAGGCATAATGTCCAAAACAACTACTCTGAGAAAGGTATTTTTTATCCTATTTTCTATGTTCTGATTGCAGTTAACTGATATCTAGTTAGTTAAAAAAAAAAAAAAAAAATTATCAATTATATTGTTTTTTTACAAAACAAAACACAATTCTGCCATCAAGCAATTGTTGCTTTAAAGGACCACTAAAGTGCCAGGAAAACAAACTCAATTTCCAGTCACTATCGGGTCTTTGGGTCTCCCCCCCACCCTCAGGGACTCACTCCCGCTGGGCTGAAGGTGGCTGAAGGTGTTAAAACATTTACCTTTCTCCAGCCTTGGGCTCCCTCGGCGCTGGTGAACTCTCCTCCTCCTGCCGACGTCAGATCCGAATGCGCGACATGAGCCGTGCGTGCATTCAAACAGCCCATATGAAAGCATTACTCTTACTCTTCCTATGAATGTCAGTGTCTTCTCACTGTGATTTTCACAGTGAGAAGCGCGGAAGCGCCTCTAGCGGCTGTTAGTGAGACAGCCACGAGAGGCTGGATTAACCCTAGTGTAAACATAGCAGTTTCTCTGAAACTGCTATGTTTACAGCTGCAGGGTTAACACTAGAGGGACCTGGCACCCAGACCACTTCAATGAGCTGAAGTGGTCTGGGTGCCTAAACCCTGTTCCAAATTATTATGCAAATGATATTTTTCTCATTTACCTAAATAATTGATGTAAATAACAGTCAGCATAATTCTCATGTTATCAACAATTAAGAGTACAATTCAAATTTTATTGAACAAACCTCTTAATCATAACAGTATTTTTTAAAAACATAAAAACTTACAATGCATTATTACGCACAGTAAGTTTCAAAACACTTTATAGGTTGTAAAGAACTGAAAATCGCCATTTGTTGTGTTTGCAGCATGTTTACTGAAGTCAAAAGCTATTTCATTCAAACTGATAACATTTTAACTTTTTAACCCCTTAAAACCGGAGGACGTACAATTACGCCCTCTAATAGGCGGCTCTAAACGCCGCCGAGCGTAATTGTACGCCCTCCGGTTTTTGTTAACTTACCCGGTCGCCGGCGGTCCCACGCCGGCGATCGCGGTTGGGGGGACTCCCAGGGAGCCCCCCGCGGCACATCCGTCCTCGTTGAAGCCCCCCGGCCATGTGAGAGTGGGGTCCTAGCGAGGACCCCACAATCATATGGCCGGGTATAGCTGGCTTCTGTATTGCCGGCAGGGGGGCTGCCTGTAATGACAGGTGGTCCCCCTGCTGGCTGAAAATAAAAGTAAAATAAGTTAATGGTGTAAAAAAAAATTATTATATATACTTAGATCATATATATATATGATCTAAGTATATATATACACATATACATACACACACACATACACCGTCTAGGTGTATTTTACTATTAATATATATATAAATATATATATATATATATATATATATATATATATATATATATTAATATCAAATTACACGTAGACTGATACTGATTAAATATATATAATTATTGTTATATATATATTCATATATAATATAAAATAAAATATGTAAATACGTTAAAAATAAAATTACAAAAATAATTAAAAATAATTAAAAAATATATAGATATGTGTTATTTCGTTCTAACTGTATTGTGATATTAATATATATATATTTATATCAAAATACACATAGAACGAAATAATATATATATATATATATATATATATATCTATATACATAAATATATCAGTATATATCACTATATATATATATACCTATATATAAATAAAAATATTTAAAAAAATTATATAGATATATACATATATATACATGCATTATATATATACATATGTAATTCTACATATATATTTATGTAATATTTTTACATAATTAGGTATCTTAATTAATTACAATTAGCAGGACCTGCCACAAGCAACCCATACCCGAAAGTAAAGGGAATTTAATTTACTAGCACTATATTTTATTTTCTGCTTTTTCCGAGACACCATGAAACATACATAGAGGGGTACTGTTCTACTTTCCGGGAACTTAAGCTGAACACAAATATTAGTGTTTTCAAAACAGTAAAATGTATTACAGCGATGATATAAGCCAGTAAAAGTGAAGTTTTGCATTTTCGCACAAACAGCATTACGGACAATAGCCTTGTGATACTTTTTACTGTTTGAAACACAAATATTTGTGTTCAGCGAAGTCTCCTGAGTACAACAGTACCCCTCATGTACAGGTTTTATGGTGTTTTCAAAAGTTACAGCGTCAAATATAAGGCTTGCGTTTCATTTTTTTCACATTAAAATTAGCCAGATTGGTTACGTTGCCTTTGAGACCCTATGGTAGCCCAAGAATGAAAATTACCCCTATGATGGCATACCATTTGCAGTAGTAGACAACCCAAGGTATTGCAAACAGGGTATGTCCAGTCTTTTTTAGTAGCCACTTAGTCACAAACACTGGCCAAAATTGGCGTTTTTTGCATTTTTCACACGCAAACAAATACTAACGCTAACTTTGGCCAGTGTTTGTAAATAACTTTACTAAAAGAACTGAACCTCTATTCTAACAGGTTGTCTGCTTTACCGTGGTATACCATTATAGATGTAATTTCATTCGAACTATACAATCTCAAAGGCAGCGTAACAATCTGGCAGTATTCAGAAATGTAGCGTGCTATATTTGACCCTGTAACTTCCCAAAACACCATAAAACCTGTATATAGAGGTACTGTCTTACGTGAGACTTTACTAAATACCAAAATATGTGTATTTTATTGCAGTAAAATCAAACAGTATTATGACACTGACCCTTAAAATGTCAATGTAGAACTAAAAAAATCAAAAAAATCTTATTTTCTCCCATTTTTTTCATATTAAATTATGTTTCATAGCTAAATATTTGATATTAAATGAAAGCCCTGTTTCCCCTGAATAAAATGATATATAATAAGGGTGGGTGCATTTAATATGAAAGAGGTGAATTACGGTTGGACAGACATGTAGCGCAAATGCCAGGTTTGTTTACATTTTGTTTTGTTCACAACGTGTACATTTGGCTCCGTCCTTAAGGGGTTAAAATATTTTAACAGGTCACGTTACATTTTAACATAGGACCCCTTATTTGATAGCAACTTCACAAGTCTTGCATCCATTGAACTTGTGAGTTTTTGGACAGTTTCTGCTTGAATTTGTTTGCAAGATGTCAGAATAGCCTCCCAGAGCTGCTGTTTGGAGTAAACTGCCTCCCACCCTCATAGATCTTTTGCTTGAGGATGCTCCAAAGGTTCTCAATAGGATTTAGGTCAGGGGATGATGGAGGCCACACCATGACTTTCTCTCCTTTTAACCCCATAGCAGCCATTGATGCAAAGGTATTCTTTGCAGCATGAGATGGTGCATTGTCATGCATGAAGATGATTTTATTATGGAAAGCATAGTTCTTCCTTCTGTACCAGGGAAGAAAGTGGTCAGTCAGGAGCTCCACATACTTTGCAGAGGTCATCTTTACACCTTCGGGGACCCTAAAGGGGCTGACCAGCTCTCTTCCCATGATTCCGGCCCAAAACATGACTTCACCATCGCCTTGCTGATGTCGCAGCTTTATTGGAAGAGGGTGGCTGTCCGCCAACCATCCACTACTCCATCCATCTGGACCATCCAGGGTTGCACGGCACTCATCAGTGAACAGGACTGTTTGAAAATTATTCTTCATGTATTTTTCTGCCCAATGCAGCCATTTCTGCTTGTGTGCATTGGTTAGTGGTGGCCGAATAGAAGGTTAATGCACAGTTGCAAGACTCTGGAGGACTCTACACCTTGATGTCCGTGGGACTCCAGAGGCACCAGCAGCTTGAAATATCTGTTTGCTGCTATGTAATGGTATTTTAGCAGCTGCTCTCTTGATCCGATGCATGGAATGGCAGAAATCTTCCTCAATGTACCTTTATCTGCACAAACCTGTCTGTGCTCTGAATCAGCCACAAATCTCTTAATAGTGCGATGATCACGCTTAAGTTTTCATGAAATATCTAATGTTTTCATACCTCGTCCAAGGCATTGAACTATTTCACTCTTTTCGGCAGCAGAGAGATCCTTTTTCTTCCCCAAATTGCATTAAAAAATGGTGCTCTGCTTAATAATGTGGAACACCCTCCTTTAGTAGTCTTTCCTTAAATTGGGCTCACCTGGCAATCTAATTATCAAAGGTGTCCAAGATTGTTTTCAGTGATCAAAAGAGCCCTGAGACACAACGCCATCCATGAGTTAAACTGAAAAACAAAATATTTAATCTTTGTGACACTTAAATAGAATTTGCATAATAATTGAATAAACAGTAATCATTAGAGTGGAATGTTCAGTACTACATTCATGTATTCTAAGCCCAAACTGGAAGGTGTTTTGAAAAGTCCCTGAAAAAAATTCTATAACCTGCAGCCTAGCAACCTAAATAGTTTACATCAGGAACTAAACCATTTACTGTGTTCACATAAAAATCAGCTTTTCTTATTATTATTATTATTATTATTATTATTATAGTTGGACTGTTGAAAGTCAAGTCATCTGCTATTATATTTTGAAAATTGGTATGCTGAAAAGCTTTTGATTCTAGATTATGTTGCCATCAATGTGCTACCTGAAACATCTAAAATCCAATCGCTTACATAGCGCCAACATTTTTCACAGACTTGTACAATAGGTAAACAAGACAAACGTATTATTCTAACAAAACACATATGACATATGGAAACAGTAGGTGAAGAGAGCCCTGCCCAAACAATCTTATCATATAAGGGGATGAGTGAAGAAGTATTTACCTTAGAAGGGGTGCTTGGGGCTGATATTCTTCTCTAAAGAAGGGTGCTTTTAGGGATTTTTTTACCGTCTTATGTCCCTTGTCTCATTGACAGCTGCTAGAGGCACTTCCGCGCTTCTCACTGTGAAAATTACAGTGAGAAGAAGCTGGACGTCCATAGGAAAGCATTGAGAAATGCTTTCCTATGGGCAGTTTGAATGTGCACGTGGCTCTTGCCGTGCATGGGCATTCAGCGCTGACGTCGGCAGGAGGAGGAGAGTTCCCCAGCGCAGAGGGAGCCCGGCGCTGTAGAAAGGTAGGTGTTTTAACCCATTCAGCCCCCTTCAGCTCCCTTCAGCCCAGCAGGAGTGTGTCCCTGAGGGTGGGGGGGACCTAAAAACACTATAGTGCTAGGAAAACTTTTTGTTTGTTTTCCTGGGACTATAGTGGTCCTTTAAGTAGACTATAGTGGTCCTGTAAGTAAACACAAGAACTTGGAACCGAACCCTAAATGAAACAGAAATCCAGCGTGGAGACTGACAGAAAGGTGAGGTGGAAGAGTTGTGGGATCTAAAGTAGATAAGTCTGAAAGAGGGGTTCAATACAGACTGCAAAGGAGTAATCTGGGCATTTTTCAGGCCTACAAGTAGCGGGTTACAGTAATCAAGGCAGGAAACAATTAGAGCATGGCCACGCTTTTTAGTTGCATCCTGAGTGAGAAAAAGGTGAATACAAAAATGTTTTTAAAAGTGAAAGTGACAGGATTTGGTGATATATTTTATGTAAAGATTGAAGGAGAGGTCAGATTTAAAGAGGACCCCAAGGCAATGTGCCTGTGTGGTAGAGGTTATGATAGTTTTGCTGACCTTAAAGAAAACTGGCACAAGTGTAGCCTTAGATACAGGAGTTTCCTGTGTCATGACAGTTTTTTTAATTGCTGTTATCTCAGTTCTAATAGCAATAATTGTATTTGTAACACATATGAACACAAGCATTACCATTTATTTCTAGCCACAATGCTACTGCAATTATTTGACCTATTGAGTAAGACTATATACAAAGTACATATAGTTAATGGTTTATTGATTGAGTGGTTACATCCCACTAGATTCCATGAAAAGGCAAAATAAGCTGAAATAATGTACATATAGACCTATTTTAGTGTAGGACATGGTTCTGATCTCAAAGTTAACTTCATAAATTAAGAGATAACAAACTTTATTTAATTCACTGTGTTAATGGTGGATACACAGACTGCTGTATATATAGCAAAATAAAAACCTGTATAAATATTTTAATACTAAATTCATTCAGAAATCAGACAAGAGATAAATACAAGTTACCTTTGACCTCTACAATTACTAGAGGTGCTAAAAGTGGTTGCCATTAGGGTCCAGACACTTATTAGTGCGGAGAACTGCCTAAAGTTTCCAGTGGGATTGCTGCACATGCCGTGTCAATTTCTTCCTGAAGGACTGCCAGTGTAGCCCGTTTTCTCTGATACATAAAATCCTTTAGGGTCTCCTATAGGTAAAAGTCAAGAATGTGTGGGGAACTCAACTGCACCTCTTCTTCCTATCCAGTGTTCTTACAAATTCTTTTCAACGTAAGCTTGCAGATCTTTGTGGTAGTTTGGTTGTGTTGCATCTTGTTGTAAAAAATAATTCATCATTCCCATAAAGTGCATGAATGGCAGGTAAAATAGATGTGTGTAGTAACAGTACCTTTAACCCCTTAAGGACCAAACTTCTGGAATAAAATGGAATCATGACATGTCACACATGTCATGTGTCCTTAAGGGGTTAAAGAAGAATGGTCGTATTGATGACAATACACACCAGACATCGATCCCAGTAATTTGACTGCTTTGTCCACATGAACGCACAGATTATCTGGTGCCCAGTAAACAAATTACAGATTCACTGTTCCATTAGGCTTAAATTGTGCTTCATTAGACCAAATAATCTTCCTCACAAACTCCTCATCCTCACCTGTTATGGGCAAATGCAAATATTACAAGTTTTACAATGAAATGTTGTATTTCTTAAACTGTGTACTTTGTCTTTAAGATATTGCAAACTGACAAGGTGTTAGAAATGGAACATATTGTTTTTCATAACTGTTTCTTTAAGAAATAACCTCAGTGCATATTATGTTTGCACAATTTTGTCCCAGACTAATTACAATAACAATAATGCATAAACAAGCTTCAAGGCTATGCTACGACTCTTTCAGTACACAATATACTGTGGTAAACTTAGTAGATAAGGATGTTCAGACTTTAAGATGCCATCTTGAACCAAGTCAGGAAAATTTCCATGATGTATACACCCTTTAGTTATGGACTTGTATTTTTGCCAAGTTAAGGGAGGTCCTAAAATGAATAAGATAAAAAAAGTTACTTTTCTATATATGAACTACAGTGACCCTAAAATGGAGACACCTAAGGTATAAATAGGTGTACCTTTAAACGTTAAGTAACAGAGGAGAGACTTGGAGACAGACGCTGCTCCATCTTAAAATGACAGAGAGGCTGACATGATGACATGTTCAGGAGGGTATGTTAACCTATTAATGATATTTGCAAGCATTTAGTTTAATCTTATAAACTCTGCTATATGGATTTTATATGTCTATATTTATATTTTTATATAATAAATATCTAAAAGACAAAACTATTGCTTCCAAGACAATCCTTATTTTATATTGTATTCTCAATTATTTATATATTTTAAATAGAGGATCTCTTACACTAACTATATAAAATTATGGCTAAGATATCTGTATGGTTAGCCCTACTAAGTTCTATGCTTTAAGACGTTATAGTGGTAAATAAGGGAACAGGCCATGGTTACAATTGGCGACCACGAAGGGACATTGCACTTGGAAGCTTTAAATTTAAAAAAAAAAAAAAATACCTAGGTAACCTCTTATACGTAAGAGAAGGCAATACTTTGTCATGGCACAAGTCTTGAAATATCAAGAATCTAATGAGCTATTTGTAGCCCAGACTCAGAGAGAGATCTTCATCATTAGAGATGATTTTAATATGAACTTGTGCAAGGCACTTGGAGTTCAGGTGCCAGGTACATTGTAAATAGCATACAATGCGGAAATTGTGGATCTTAATATCATAAGAGAACAAATATACATATTTGGTAAACTCCCTGATATGCCTAATACACCAGCACAGCATGGTCGATTAGTTCCAGGACAGTGGATTGCAGGCAGGGGAGTATGTTCTCTTTGTAGCTGCTTAGTATGCATGCGCAGGAAAAAGATTCATGCAAAATATTGTCAAAAAAAAAGTGATAAGACAGAGCGATGACTTGCTATTATATAACTAATAGATTTTGAAGTCTAATTCCAAGAATGCAAAGAAAATTGTGTTATGGCTTAATGAAAACATTCATGCCACATAAGCAACAGACAGACAGGATTTTAACATCCACTATATAGAAAAAGTTTTATAAAACAGTGATAATTTCCATACTGTCAGTTACACTAGCTGTTGATTGAAAATCAGGAATTATAACAGCATAACTATTTTTGGAGTCTGGAATTTCCAGCCAAGGTTGTAAACATTCCAAGGAATTGAGAAGTCGTTGTTTTATATTCCAAATTATGAACAACATTATTACATACAGCCATAAAGAGAAAGACATGGCTTTTAAATACATTCAGTGCAGTACAATGCAGTACACTGCAGCATATATGTTATATAATATATGCTAACTAGCTCATATTTTTTTCTCTAAATGCTCTGCAAAAATAAATATTTATAAAATGATTAAAAATAATATATATGTAAGATAAATCAGGGCTAAATAAAATTGTAAATATATAGGATCTCTGATAACTTTTAAACTGAAATTATTAAAGGCTTATTTAAATAACATGTTAAATACATTTACAGCTTTAAATGTGACCAAAAGATACTAAATGATATATTTTAAGCAGCCAGCCCAATTCACTAGAATAGCATAAGTATTCTACTATTTAAAGTGCACAATTCCTGCACATGATGACTTTGCTTACTCAGGTACAGTATTTAGTCTATTGCAATGGCAGGATTAAAGTCCACCAATTTTAAAAGGAAAAGCTTACTTTAATCAGTGGTACTATCCCACTGTACCTGTAGTGCTAGCAGTAAGGAGATTAGAACAATGATATTGAACTACTGACTGTAATCAGATCAGATACATGTAATCTCAGTGAATTTAAACTAGGTTTTCATAAAATATAAAAGTTGTTTATATATAAATATATCAATGTTGTTTATAAATAAATGTATATAGACTAGGCAATAAGAGCATTTACATGCATTCAGCAGCCTGGTATCTCAAAGCCAGAAACGGATTTATTAAAAATAAATAAATAAAAATAGGTTTTAAAAAGTCCACAGTCAACCACACATGAAGGGTGAAATAATTGCTATATAGCTATATGCTGCCGCAATTAGGTATATAAATACTGATTAGGGAACAGCGTTGAAATAAAAATACAGTTTCAAATCTCATATTTGGGGATTCAGTTCCACCACATATTCTACAATTCTGAAAGAGGCTAATTTTAATAATAATATGTTGTAAGAGCATTGTGAATATATATAATGCAAAATTAATTTGATATTGCAAAGCCTGCAATATTCTAAACAGATATTAAAATTTAAGAAAAAAAAGAAAAAGAATAATGCATAAAGAATATGCATAAAAAAATGCAGTGTCAAAGTGATAATGCTCTGACATATTAAATCCAGGGCCGGATTAAGAGCACAGTGGGCCTGGTGCTGACAATTATGATGGGCCTAATTACGGAATCTTATCGACCAAAAACACTAAAACAATCATACCTCCCAAGCGTCATGTATCTGATGGAGATGGTGCTGGAGGGAAACTCATAGGATGCAGCTATAAGAAAACACATACTCTATGCTAATTTCTCTCTAATTTATGCTTTCATCTTTCAAGTAAATCCATACCCCCTAACAGCAGTGTCCAGTGAAGCAGGAAGTCATTGGGCAGGGTAAAAGGGTGTGCCACTGGCACGAATCACGTGACAAGACCTGCCAAAAGGGGTGAACATGCCCAAAAAGGGGAACGTTTGTCCAAAGAATTGGAAGGTCAGCCTGGCATGAATGGATGTCAGGCTGCCCGCCAATCCTGCAGGCTGTCCAACTAAGGGCATACTATGCAGGCAGCACCTTTAGCTTGACATAAATGCGTCTAATGATGCGCTCACTCCATTCTTTCAAAAGACTGTCCCCTAGCACTCGCTGGTCCACTTGTCTCCTGGTATACAGGGAGTGCAGAATTATTAGGCAAGTTGTATTTTTGAGGATTAATTTTATTATTGAACAACAACCATGTTCTCAATGAACCCAAAAAACTCATTGATATCAAAGCTGAATATTTTTGGAAGTAGTTTTTAGTTTGTTTTTAGTTTTAGCTATGTTAGGGGAAATCTGTGTGTGCAGGTGACTATTACTGTGCATAATTATTAGGCAACTTAACAAAAAACAAATATATACCCATTTCAATTATTTATTATTACCAGTGAAACCAATATAACATCTCAACACACAAATATACATTTCTGACATTCAAAAACAAAACAAAAACAAATCAGTGATCTACAGTGAGTCCTGGGAGGAACACCTGGTACATGTAGGGGTAGTACTGGACAAAATTTCTTTGCAAGGACACTCAAAAGCCTGCCATCCATGGATTCTGTCAGTGTTTTGATCTGTTCACCATCAACATTGCGTGCAGCAGCAACCACAGCCTCCCAGACACTGTTCAGAGAGGTGTACTGTTTTCCCTCCTTGTAAATCTCACATTTGATGATGGACCACAGGTTCTCAATGGGGTTCAGATCAGGTGAACAAGGAGGCCATGTCATTAGATTTTCTTCTTTTATACCCTTTCTTGCCAGCCACGCTGTGGAGTACTTGGACGCGTGTGATGGAGCATTGTCCTGCATGAAAATCATGTTTTTCTTGAAGGATGCAGACTTCTTCCTGTACCACTGCTTGAAGAAGGTGTCTTCCAGGAACTGGCAGTAGGACTGGGAGTTGAGCTTGACTCCATCCTCAACCCGAAAAGGCCCCACAAGCTCATCTTTGATGATACCAGCCCAAACCAGTACTCCACCTCCACCTTGCTGGCGTCTGAGTCGGACTGGAGCTCTCTGCCCTTTACCAATCCAGCCACGGGCCCATCCATCTGGCCCATCAAGACTCACTCTCATTTCATCAGTCCATAAAACCTTAGAAAAATCAGTCTTGAGATATTTCTTGGCCCAGTCTTGACGTTTCAGCTTGTGTGTCTTGTTCAGTGGTGGTCGTCTTTCAGCCTTTCTTACCTTGGCCATGTCTCTGAGTATTGCACACCTTGTGCTTTTGGGCACTCCAGTGATGTTGCAGCTCTGAAATATGGCCAAACTGGTGGCAAGTGGCATCGTGGCAGCTGCACGCTTGACTTTCTCAGTTCATGGGCAGTTATTTTGCGCCTTGGTTTTTCCACACGCTTCTTGCGACCCTGTTGACTATTTTGAATGAAACGCTTGATTGTTCGATGATCACGCTTCAGAAGCTTTGCAATTTTAAGAGTGCTGCATCCCTCTGCAAGATATCTCACTATTTTTGACTTTTCTGAGCCTGTCAAGTCCTTCTTTTGACCCATTTTGCCAAAGGAAAGGAAGTTGCCTAATAATTATGCACACCTGATATAGGGTGTTGATGTCATTAGACCACACCCCTTCTCATTACAGAGATGCACATCACCTAATATGCTTAATTGGTAGTAGGCTTTCGAGCCTATACAGCTTGGAGTAAGACAACATGCGTAAAGAGGATGATGTGGTCAAAATACTAATTTGCCTAATAATTCTGCACTCCCTGTATAGTCTGAGACAGAGAAAAGATGTCTGTAGTGAGTGTAGAAGAAAGGGGACATGCCACAGTGTTAGAGAGACCAACATCTGCATTACCTAAACTAACTTTAATGTCAGCAAGTGCACACAAGTTTTGTTCCCATACATCCCTCTTAAGCTTCCAAACTTAAAGGGACACTATAGTCACCAGAACAACTACAGCTTATTGTATTTGTTCTGGTAAGTAGAATCATTCCATTCAGGCTTTTTGCAGTAAACACTGTCTTTTCAGAGAAAATAACTCCACTGGCTGCTCCTTAGATGGCTGCTAGAGGTGCTTCCTGGGGCAGTACTGCCTAGTGTGCAGCACTGCCATTCAGTGTCCACCCTCTGCATGCAGACACTGAACTTTCCTCATAGAGATGCATTGATTCAATTTATCTTTATGAGGAGATGCTGATTGGCCAGGGCTATGTTGGACTTGTGCTGGCTCTGCCCCTGATCTGCCTAGTTGACAGTCTCAGCCAGTCCTATGGGGAAGTATTGTAATTTGCTCAGACCACAACTTCTGAGCCAGCAGCTGCAGAATTTAAAACAAGTAATATTTTACTATATTTAGGGAGGCAAGAAGGGGCCAGGGTGGTGGTTTTAACATAATAGGGTCAGAAATACATGATTGTGTTCCTGACCCTATAGTGCTCCTTTAAGCAAGAGTATGTGAAGAGTAGTTAAGGTTATCACCTTTCTTGGAAAAAAGTACCAGCCTTAATAATTTGTATAATTAATTGGTTATGCATGACATCACATGATGTAAATCACAAGGAGTGACATCAGAGAAAATTCTATAAAATCACCAAACTACTCACAGTTTGATTCTGCTGTATAGATGGATTGCTCCCAGTGTCTCCCTGTCTCCCAGTGTCTCAGTCTCGCAAGTCACCCAGTGTCTCAGTGTCCCTATGTATCACAGTGTCAGTGTCCCCATGTCGCCCAGTCCCCTAGTCTCCCAGTGTCTGTGTCCCCATTTCTCCCAGTGTCCCAATGTCTCAGTGTGTCCCCATGTCACTAGGATACTGGGGACACTGAGAGACCCAGGGACACTGAGACCCGGGGACACTGAGACATTTAGGGAAACTGGGAGAAATGGGGACACTGAGACACTAGGGACACAGACACTGGGAGACATGGGGACACTAAGACACTAGGGACACAGACACTGGGAGACTAGGGGACACTGGAAGACTAGGGGACACTGGCTTGGAGACAGACACTTGGGGACACTGGGAGACATGGGGACAGTTGTGGACATAGACATGTGGACACTGGGACATATAGGGACACTGGGAGACATGGAGACACTGAAACATTTGGGGACACTAAGACACTAGGGACACATACACTGGGAGACTAGGGGACACTGGGAGACTAGGGGATACTGGGAGACTAGGGGACACTGGATGGGAGACAGACACTTGGGGAGACATGGGGACAGTTGTGGACATAGACATGGGGACACTGGGACACATGGGGACACTAGGCACACTGAGAGACATGGGACACAGACACTGGGAGACTTGGGACACTGGCTGGGGGACATAGTGTCTCCGTGTCCCAATGTCTCCCAATGTCCCTATGTCTCACAGCGTCCCCATGTGTCTCAGCATCCCCATGTGTGTCAGTGTCCCCTAGTGTCTCAGTGTCCCCAGGTCTCCCAGTGTCTGTGTCCCCATGTGTCCTAGTGTCTCAGTGTCCCCTAGTGACAGTGTCCCCATATGCCCCCAAGTGTCTGTGTCCTAGTGTCTCAGTGTCCCCTAGTGTATGTGTCATCATATGTCCCCTAGTGTCTGTGTCCCCTAGTGTCTAAGGGTCCCCATGTGTCCCCTAGTGTCTCAGTGTCCCCTCGTGTATGTGTCCCCATGTGTCCCCTAGTGTCTCAGTGTCCCCATGTGTCCCCATGTGTCCCCTAGTGTCTCAGTGTCCCCATGTGTCCCTGCTGCCTTTCCCCCGATCCCTCACTTACCTGAGCTCTAGAACTGCTGTCTGGACTCTCTGTGCTGTGTAGCTGCTCCCCCACGGATCAGTGAGTAGTAGAGAGAGGCAGGGATATTCTGTAACTTCCTATCCCTGCCTCTTTCCACACACAGTGACCCCTACTGGCCGGTGCTGGTATTGCAGAGTAATTTCCATTTATTCTGAGAAAATTACCTGCATTTGTATTGCTGGTATTACTGCAATACCGGCAGGGCCAGGCAGCCTCAAATACAGTCTGTGCCATTAAAATACCAGTCAGGTGGCAAACCTAAGAGTAGTGTGTTAAAAAAAAAAAAAAAAAAAAATTTTTTTTTTTTTTTAAATGGGCCTATTCCATGGGCCTGGGCCTGGAGCTGCAGCTCCATCAGCCCCTATGTTAATCCGGCCCTGAATAAATCACATTGCATATCACATATCTGCTATATGAAAAGTATAATTAAAGTGACATTACTGTCCAAAGCCCCCTCACATCTATTTTATAGAATCCATACTTTTCTGTGGTCACCTCCAAAGAAGCCTCTGAAACTGGGTGCTCATCCCAAAAGGCATCTGATTCCAGTCTTGAAGAAAAATAAATGATAGAAAAGGAATCACGGGAACACCCAGAACATGCATTTTTGTATATAATCTTAATTTGCAGATATTTTAGGCCTTCGAGACATATATAGGATATTTAATTAAATATGCAGGTATCGTTAAAAATTAAGCAATGTTAAAATAAATAAATAATAATAATAATAAAAATATATTTTTTTTTTACCCCAATATAAACAGTCACAATACAAACAGCTTTGTTAAACAGATTTAAGTACAAGTACTAATTACTGATGACAAGAAATATACAGAATCTGTTTATAACAGGCAGGTTTAGAATAAATGCAAAGTTGTTGTTTTTGGGGATTTATTATTGCCCAAGAAATCTCTGAACATATTCAGAATTTTTGAGAGCAGCAAGTATAGATAGCAGATTGCAATGGACACCATTACAATATTGCTTTGCCGATTGAGGTCAGAGCTTTAAAGAATAAATAAATAAATAAATATTCTATAGCTCACTAGACCACTGGCTTTTATTGAACAGTTGGCACAACACTTATAAAATAGTTTGTTATACTGCACATTATAGCTGTGACAAAATAATATACAGGGTAAAAATGCTATTTCACTGTTTAATAGACTTACCCAGTATTTAAGGACGACGTGTTTCTTGCAAAGTCATCGGGAGTTTGAGGGAGGTTCTAACTATGTTTAATTAATTTACTAAAGGAAAAGAAAAGAAGGTTTGTTTTTTTCCCTGCAAGTGAATTTTCAGCGCAAGGTCATTTTGTGTTCACAGACTATTCGGGTTTTTAAAAAGCTCTTTATCTCACACTATGATGGCCTTGTAATTCCTATGTACACTAAAAGTTGGTTTTTAAAAGTTATTGTTTTAACATTAATATTTCATAGTTAATACAGGGGATAATGTAATTTAAAGAAAATATATTGAAAGTATATTCATTGATAGGATTTCATTTATCTATTTTGGTCCACTGTTCACTGATCTCGAGTCTCAGTCTGGTGTTCAAACAGTTTTTCTTACGATACGTCGTGAGTTTATATCCACAACTGCATTTTGCATTGTGGTAACAAAATGAAAGCCTGGCATTGTAATACGTGTATGGACATGCTTATAACAAAGCATGGTCCCTCTCCTCATGTAGTTGGTCATTAACAGGCACTTTGATGCAATGTGTCTACCAACGCTTTTCTGTGGTCACTGGATCACATCGCATACCCTATCTCTCAGTCATGATACAGGGTTTATGCTTGCAAGGATATCCAGAAATAATCCACCTGGTATCCGCATAAATACTCCTATCGTTTAGTGGGGTTAATTACATAATAACCATTGAACGTAATAAGTTGGTTGTTCTTCCTGTAAAGGAAAGATAGACTTGCCCAAAAACTTTTCCATGGCTAGGACAAGCTCTTATAGAGAGAGGTAATGTACTTCTGACTCCTGAATAGGTATATTGGTGGTCCAATATGGGAAATACTGTAATTCATGTGTTTAGTAATCATAAGCATTTGCTTATTATCACATTACTGATGTACTGTTTATTGAAATATTAATATCTAACATACTTTTTAAATTACTATATATTGGAAATTTGCCAACATCTCATGGTTATAAATATGTTTTTGTATGTGTTGATGCATGTACCAGGTTTACTTGGATACATCCTGTGCGAAGTGCAACCTCTGATACCACGTTTGCTAGTCTAACTTCCTTAATATGCATTTGATAATCCCAGGACCATCCATTTGGATGGTGATCCTGCAGTTACTGCAAAGGAAACATAAAACTGGGCAACCACATTTGGGTTACTTTGAGATTTCAGTGCGCCAACCACCCCCAAAGTAGTGGGGTTGTGGTCTGGGAAAATGCTGAGGTTAAATGATTATTAACCAAGTTACTAGTTGCTTGCCCCACACAGTGATATCTATTTATTCCTATGCTACAGATGAGCATTCACAACATACCTGATGATACAAATGGTGAGACACCATATGAAATGTTACACATTTTTCACTGACAATCATATTTCTGCACCGGGGAGAGCTTAGAACCATTGGTTCTATTAGTGAAATTTAGGGAATTTTTTTTCCAGCCCACCTCACCATGCACCAACTTTTCCTTACTGTTGGCCTGTTTGTCCTGGAGAGGGTGACTCCGAGAACTTTTACTACAGAGAACAATCAGAGCCAACAGAGAACAGTAAGTTTTGATATTTTACAACTTGCTAAATACTTACAGGACATTCACAGAACCACTGACTGATACAATGGATGCTGTTAAAGATGACAAGATAAAACAAATAGAGGACGACAGAAATGCCACCAGAACCCAGCCACCAGAATCATAGCCACATAACAGACTGAATCATGATCTGACATCTGAACCTGCAAATGTGAAGGAGAAGGATGAACAGACAGACGTGATACATTCACAGTTAACATGGAATGTATGAAAAATTAATCATCAACATCATTATAAGAAAGACTCTGGAGAAAACAGACTGAACCTGAATTATCTTATACAGTAAGAAAGAAATGCAAAGATGGAAGCAAAAGGATGCTAGAAAATTGGTTATGGTGTCTCCTTCTTACAATCTGCAGCATTATCATAACATCAACCCTAGCTGTCGTTTTAAAACTGCATTGGGATTACGTTAACAAGCAAGAAGCACCTGAACTGAATTGGACTGCACACTATACAAGTTCTTTGATCGTGAGGACTACCTCCAAGAACTATCTCAAAAGGAGAGACATAGCATACAGTGACATGATTGCTAATGTGATCTACACTGGTATTTCACGAGGAACCTATTGAGAGCATTCAAAAAAAACGATTATACATGAGAAACATGTGATTGGACTATTACAAATCCTAATAATGGACTCAATGATGATGACAAAGCATGCTGAAAACAGATGGTACAGATGCTTGTGAAAGACTTTGGATGCACCTATGAAGGTGATTAAGAAAAGACTTTGCCATATAGTTTATCATTGAGTGACTACCGCAAACAACCTTCTTATTCTGAAAAGAAGTGCTATGCTAATTCTGGACATTGCTATTATGTTTCCAGTAGTGATGTCGCGAACCCGAAATTTTCGGTTCGCGAACGGCGAACGCGAACTTCCGCAAATGTTCGCGAACCGGCGAACCGCCGAAACGCCATTGACTTCAATGGGGAGGCGAATTTTAAAACACACAGGGACTCTTTCTGGCCACAATAGGGATGGAAAAGTTGTTTCAAGGGGACTAACACATGGACTGTGGCATGCCGGAGGGGGATCCATGGC
>OW240917.1:128793776-128858103 GCA_933207985.1 Pelobates cultripes | reverse complement strand
AAATAATCAAATAGCATATACGTTGAAATTAGTTACAACACAATGTGTCCATTTCATAAGGGGAAGTGTATTAAGAAATAAGACCTACAACTTCCGTAACTAATAGGACAATTTTTCCCAAACTCTAAAAAATCAGTGAACCTTTCAATATGCAAATCAGGGCTACTTTAAATAAAAATTGAATAAACATGAAGTATATTTGTTTTATTGTCTGTCACCTGTAAAAAATAAGGATATACGTCATCCTGAGATATTAACAGATGTATTGATATTAATGCTGGCACATAGACTAGTTGTAATCAAAGTTGGTGGTTTGGAAATAGTGAATTTTCCTACCACAGCACTGAAGGCACAAGTGGTTGCATTTTCCACCAAATCTAGATAAATTGTTTTTGTATCAAGTAACAGTTTCTAGTCTGTGCTTGGAAGAGGAGAATATTGCTACTCCAGCAGTTAATCTAAACTGTGAAAGGTGATAGTTTGCCATGGGGCCTATATGAAATTGTGTAAAATGGATTATGAAGACAATACAATATCGACACTCAAAGAAAATCAATACAGGGCAAACATTAACTGCTCATTGAGTAGTAAATGATTTAAATTTCTCTGTCTGTGATGGTGCTTTGATCATATTTCTATGCCCATTCATTAAAGAAAGAGCTTTCTCCTGTGGAATAATTGTGTATCAGTTTTTTTTTTCCACCTCTTTCTTCCTCAGTCTCCCCCAAGCCTTTTTTCAATCGTCCCCATCCATGGCACCTCTGCTCCCACACACATACATATTGGCCAATGGAGAACTTGGCTTGCAGGAGGTTTTCAGGCTGTAAGATGATGGGTAATGTGTGTACTGCTAGTAGTTTGCTTTCATATGTTATACTATAAGAAACATTTAATAAAAGATGAAACTTGAATAAGATGAGTGGTTTAAAATCTAATTTTATATTCATATTTGTATTTTACACATATAATTATCAGTTTATATAAAATTGAACTTTTAGCCATATATGCAACACTACTGTGTACATGTCTGCACTGGGCATGCGGATAAACATAAGATCCACTCTGGTACATTCATAAACCGGACACGCAAGCAAATTAAAACCTTATCTGCATAGTTAAGCATGCAGATATATTAAAAACCATCCTAAAACTATTTTTGTAGGGTTTTGTGTATAGTGTGTATATTTAATTGTTATCTGCGCATTATATGTCAATTGGTATGTGAATTCCTGGATAAAACATATTCATTGTGAATATTTTTATATTTTGAGTGTGAACAATGTATGTAGGTTAGATTTGCATGTGCATATTCATGTATGTATAGCTGTGGACAGGAAGTAAATATGTGCATTGCCTACATGTGAATTTGTAGTGTGTATGCATGTGTATGCAAATGTATGTAGCTAGTGTGTGAATGCAATCAGATAACAATCATTGATTGAGTAGTCTGTAGTATGTCACTGCATGAATGTCATTTAAAAAACACAGACATTACAATGTATTTGTATGTAGTGTAGTGTTTCAAAGTATGTAAAATTTATGTTGACACTTTTGTATTGACACTTTTTAGGCTGATGAAGGGGCTTTAAACAGCCAATTTTGCAGGGAAAATGTTCACACAGCTTCCCCAAAATGTACTACAATTTAGGCTTTACTATTGAAATGAGTATATAGGCAACATAGTTGCTAAATGTCCCTAAATACAGCCTCAGAAATACATGATAATTATACATAATTTAATCACAACTTCTGCAATATAGTCTCAACAAGTACTCTACATGAACCATGAATGTCACACCGCTGGAATTTATGACACAGCTGACATATCGAAACTGCTTGCATTCAAGACTAACTCATAAAGACTCATAACATAGTGAAAGAAAACTGGACTCCTGAGGAATGCATTATAAGATCTGGTGAGTCATCTTTGACAGATTTTCTACCTCCTGCTAGATTTACATGTGGAGATAGCCAAAGGAGTCCTTCAACTATCAGTGATACATGTTGAATGCAGCTACGTTAGGGAAGTGCACCAGAACCTTTTAGCACTGTTTCCAGTTGACTTCCTGAAGAATCTTCTAATCATACCAGCTTATGTGTTAATATTTTTATAGTCATTGCGAAAAATCTTGGCATATAGTTGCTACCTTTTGCCCTCTTCTACTCGGGGCTGGATTAATATAGGGGCTAATGTACCTGAAGTTCAAGGCACATAACCATACAATAGGGCCATTGGAAATAAATAAATATTTTTTTATTTTGCTTCACTACTCCTCATATGCATATGGATGCTCATATGGACTCTCTGGCTTTGAAATAATTCATATAATGCTGACTTTGTGCGTTGTGACATTGTAAAAATGCTCTTGCTGGGGGGCGGAGTCTGACCGCCGAACGGAGCAGAAGCAGGGGACACGAGCTCCTGCTCGACGGGCAGGAAAAGCGGCACAAACGAGGGCTAAATAGCCCAAAGACCTGCCAGGGTGCATCACCCACGTCGGGGGTGCACCCCTGAACCAAACGAGATTTTTTTTTTTTTTTTTTTGGAGCCCGTAGGAGCTATAAAAGCGGGACACCAAGCGCGGCCTACAGAAGCCGGAGCCGGGGAGAGGCGGCCGCTCTCTCTGACACCGGACCCCCTAAGCAACCAAGCAGGTCTCCAACCCCCCCCCTTTGGACCGGTGGGGGATATCCCGGTCCCCACTGGACAGACAGACCAGGCAGGCTGATCAGCCCCTTGGCTACATCGCCGGCAGGAACGCTGGACCACCGAGGTACACACAACATGGCCGCCAAGCAGAAGCCAAGATTGGCGGGCACACACGCCACACCACCAGCTGGCTGCATGGAGGGCTTTGACAGGCTCTGCAAGGGCCTCTGGACACTACTTCGCCACCGCGGAGTGTCCTGCAACCAGGCAGCCAGAACGATCGCCTTATGGATCCGCCCTGTGACACGCAGACGCCATTACAGATACCCACTCCAAGCCAACAGGCCATCTAAACGGCCACGAAGGCGCCAAAAACCGTCATGGCGGACCATAGTACCAGGCTGCCGGAACCCACGCACTCGCACCCATGCACACAGCAGCTGGATCAACGAGCCATCCCTGCAGCCACACCACCTACTCACAACTCTACGCCCGGAGAAGATGGCTGAGCACCACGTGGCTGTACAGAAGGACGCCTCACACAGAAACACCACAGATGGAACTAAACCAGGGGGCCCCACTGAGCAGCGAGCTTTATATGGACATAGCAAGTATCTGCCACCGATGCCCGTAACAGGCATAGGCTGAGGGACTCCTGGCCTGCATAACTAAGCCCCCAGCTTGGGCCCAAAGCAGTAATACATACACCCCCCATCACTACGACCACATGCTAAATAGTATGCGTTGGCACCCTGTGCCTTTATAAATCCCACTTTAGCAATAGCAGATCACCTGCCAGGCCACCCAGTGGAACCTCATTTCATGTAGATAGGGAAGCAGGGACATGTCCTGTTTGCCTTTACAATCTAAGCATTAGCTGCTGACTCCACCTTGTCTACAATGTGTTCTAGAGATCATATAAATACAATGTGTGACTAATCTCTCTAACAGTTTCATACCTTATATTTTGCAATGTGCTACCCGTTAAGCGACTATTACCTGCTCCTCCTATTGTTAGCACAGATAGATCAAACATGTTTCTATGCCGTATGCATATCACTTCTGTTTTATAATATATAAAAATGTGCAGACATATTACTTGCCATGTTTGAAAATGTATGATTTTGCGTGTAACTGCTGTTGTGGCAACACACGCTCGTTGTTAAAACATGCACAACAAAAATAAAGAATTAAAAAAAAAAAAAAAAAAATGCTCTTGCTACTTCTATTTCTGTAAAAGTCCAAAATTGTCTTCTCATCATGTGATAGTGAGGCAAATCCTCTTTCTGCTTCATCCGCCAGACGTGTGGTGGCAGAGAGCAAATTCAAATGTCTCTCCACCCCCCTCGAAACTTCCCAAAGAAAACACACACTGGCATCTGACCCATACACACACTCATTAGAGCACACCAACTCACATACACACATTTACTGACACACTGGCATACAGACACTGGCCAAAACATATACAAATAGACTGACACACATTGTGACACACACGCAAAGTTACACATACACACATTATTACACAAACATTAACATTCTAAGACACACACAATTGACTACACAACACAAACACAATTACATAGACATTTACGCATACTATTACACATAATTTATTTTACATATACACTGCAGACTGACATTTAAGCACTTTTTTACAGTATTGAAGCTGTCCATGAGGGGTCTGATTGTGCCGACTGTATGAATCACAAACTGTGTGACTGGCTGCTGACATTCTTGCTCCATCTCCATTGCATGGATTGTCTCGACCACTGGGATGTAACATTAGGCATCTCAGCAGCCTTCTACCAAACACAGTCTAAAGAGAGGAACTAGCAGTCTATGTTTCCTCATATCACTGATGTACTTGAAGTCTTCCTCACATCTCCCCATTCTACAAAGGAAAGAATATAATGAGGAGATGTGAAGGAATCTTCTGTGAGGGCAGAAAATATGAAAACTGACACCTGCCCCTGTCTTCCCCCATTTACTATGCCTCTGATATTCACCTCTTTTTCTGCTCCAGTCTGTATATCAGGAGCAATCTTCTGTCTGCTAGTAGGAAGGGAATATGAGGAGTGGACAAATGAACTTGTGATTAGTAAGAGAGAGGAGATGAGATCTCTGGGGCTTGTAAGATGGATAGGTAGACTGGCAAAGTGATGGGAGAGATTGACCTACAGTGTGTTTATTCTTTAAAATGTATCCTGCAAATGTCCATACCGAATTGCTTCCACCAGATAGAAGATACACGGGATGTATGGCTGCGAGTGTTTTCTTTCAGAAAGATTCTATAATTAGGTCCAACATAGTCATCAGCAACAGGTGCATTAGGTTCTTAATCCAGCGCTGTTCCCACGTCCTAATTTTCCCCTCCTTTCTTTACTACCTCTTACTCTTCTCTTCATCATTTTGTTTATGATACTGAGTGTAGGTAATTGTCTTGACCCCCTTCTCAAAGGTTGATGCATGAAGCTTCATAATACCAATAATTATTAACCTGTTGGGGATTCTACTTTTAAGAAGTAATAACTGTGCATTCATTTCCATTTTATGATTGATTGTGATTGGACTGTACACTATTTGCATTCATTGTTTTTTTTTATTTGAAAAAACAATATAATTTAATTGAAAAAGATTTAAAAAAAAGATAATCATATTCCACCATGAGTATTTGCTATACAATTTGAACAGCAAAACTCATTTGGAAACAAGCAATACGACACTTGAGGGCACCTGGATTCTTGTATATAGAACTTGGTCAAGCTCCTTTTGAATTGAGTTGCTATGAACACTGGAGACAATTTACAATATTCCAGTGTTTATAAATTCCTTAAGTTTCATGAAAAGGATATGTACAGGGAGTGCAGAATTATTAGGCAAATGAGTATTTTGACCACATCATCCTCTTTATGCATGTTGTCTTACTCCAAGCTGTATAGGCTCGAAAGCCTACTACCAATTAAGCATATTAGGTGATGTGCATCTCTGTAATGAGAAGGGGTGTGGTCTAATGACATCAACACCCTATATCAGGTGTGCATAATTATTAGGCAACTTCCTTTGGCAAAATGGGTCAAAAGAAGGACTTGACAGGCTCAGAAAAGTCAAAAATAGTGAGATATCTTGCAGAGGGATGCAGCACTCTTAAAATTGCAAAGTTTCTGAAGCGTGATCATCGAACAATCAAGCGTTTCATTCAAAATAGTCAACAGGGTCGCAAGAAGCGTGTGGAAAAACCAAGGCGCAAAATAGCTGCCCATGAACTGAGAAAAGTCAAGCGTGCAGCTGCCGCGATGCCACTTGCCACCAGTTTGGCCATATTTCAGAGCTGCAACATCACTGGAGTGCCCAAAAGCACAAGGTGTGCAATACTCAGAGACATGGCCAAGGTAAGAAAGGCTGAAAGACGACCACCACTGAACAAGACACACAAGCTGAAGCGTCAAGACTGGGCCAAGAAATATCTCAAGACTGATTTTTCTAAGGTTTTATGGACTGATGAAATGAGAGTGAGTCTTGATGGGCCAGATGGATGGGCCCGTGGCTGGATTGGCAAAGGGCAGAGAGCTCCAGTCCGACTCAGACGCCAGCAAGGTGGAGGTGGAGTACTGGTTTGGGCTGGTATCATCAAAAATGAGCTTGTGGGGCCTTTTTGGGTTGAGGATGGAGTCAAGCTCAACTCCCAGTCCTACTGCCAGTTCCTGGAAGACACCTTCTTCAAGCAGTGGTACAGGAAGAAGTCTGCATCCTTCAAGAAAAACATGATTTTCATGCAGGACAATGCTCCATCACAAGCGTCCAAGTACTCCACAGCGTGGCTGGCAAGAAAGGGTATAAAAGAAGAAAATCTAATGACATGGCCTCCTTGTTCACCTGATCTGAACCCCATTGAGAACCTGTGGTCCATCATCAAATGTGAGATTTACAAGGAGGGAAAACAGTACACCTCTCTGAACAGTGTCTGGGAGGCTGTGGTTGCTGCTGCACGCAATGTTGATGGTGAACAGATCAAAACACTGACAGAATCCATGGATGGCAGGCTTTTGAGTGTCCTTGCAAAGAAAGGTGGCTATATTGGTCACTGATTTGTTTTGTTTTTGAATGTCAGAAATGTATATTTGTGAATGTTGAGATGTTATATTGGTTTCACTGGTAATAATAAATAATTGAAATGGGTATATATTTGTTTTTTGTTAAGTTGCCTAATAATTATGCACAGTAATAGTCACCTGCACACACAGATATCCCCCTAACATAGCTATAACTAAAAACAAACTAAAAACTACTTCCAAAAATATTCAGCTTTGATATTAATAAGTTTTTTGGGTTCATTGAGAACATGGTTGTTGTTCAATAATAAAATTAATCCTCAAAAATACAACTTGCCTAATAATTCTGCACTCCCTGTATTACTCACAAATATATGAATGTATTATTAATTGTGCCACTTGGTTGTGTGTGTAGTGTTCATAGATACAGAACCAGGATGTATGTGACTGCAAACACTACATATACATCATAAAGTGTTAGTGCAACACGTTATAAATGATTTTTCAAAGCCAATGTGCTGTTTCTGATAAAGGTCCACATCTATGATTAAGTGTTGCTGTGACTTCAGAATGTAAATTTACATGTAAAGTGAATACCGGTATGTTATATTTTAGATTTTTAATAAACCGTATATAATGGGAAAATAATGCCTGCCATGATGATGAGTGTGACATAGTTCCCATACTACGACTGAGTACCTACACCAGGTCCGCTTCATAGCTGCTTTTAGGCACCCGGGAGCTTCAGTCGCATTCGCTGAAGCTTGACTGGGGTCTTCCACCCAATAAAGCTGCAGATCTTTTCTTCCATGCAGGCATTATTTATTATTTATCACTAGCATTTATAAAGCGTCAACATATTCCACAGCGCTAGGTATCAACACCTCTGCCAACATTGTCCACAGCTACTGCCTTTACAAATGCACTTGTGGCTCTCAGGCCTAGCTCTTTTTTTAATATCTTTTCACAGGAAACAGACCACAAGCCAAAAGGTCTGAAGACTTTATTACTGGGATCTCTAAAAAAAACACACAGAACACACAGTTCCCAGTGGAACTAACATATACTACGTTATTTTGGACAAGGACTTGCCTTTGGTGATGTGTTCTTAAACATGTGATGGGATCCTTATAAATATAAACAAACATACATAACTTAAAGATGCAACTAGTCAGTTTTTTTTTATCTCCTAATTTGCATATTGTAATTATACAAATTAGTTTCCAGTTTCACCAACAGATAATGAAGGAGAGACATCACATGTCTGAAAAAAAATCCCCTGCATAGCACGTCCTGCTGTCCTTAGTATTTACCTGACCGTCACCGGCGATCATGCTGGCAGGACTTGCCTGACATCCCAGGCAGCTTCCCCCTGCTGCAAGTCCATCTCTCCCGGGCCATGTGATCGGGATGACATTGTGATCACATGGCCGGAATAGCAGGGTGCCCGATATGTCAAATAAAGTACAAAAAAATTAATTACACACATAAACACAGATCTGCACACCAGTCAAGCCATAAGACTTGCTTTGCCCACAGAAACAGTATGTGTGTGTGTGTGTGTGTGTATATAAATACACTTTCATTCTAAGTGTATTTTTTATATTTGAATACATATAATAGTAATATCACTATTATATTGATAAATAAAAATAAAATACAGCAATACTACTGCAAAGTATGCATTTAAGGACACTGCATGCTATTTGCTCCACAAACGTTGTAGTAAATACAAGTTTCCATATCTATTTCTATATATGTAGGCTGAATATCTGATGTCTGGATTTGCTTATTTGTATATGCAGAATTTCATGCGTACAATTATTAAGCAAATATAGAAAACACTAAATAATTGGAAGAGTGTGACTGAAGATTTCATGAAACAATTGATTGCATGGATGCACACTGTTTAGATTGCTTTGTATTTATCAAATATCCCTTAACTTCTTACCAATAAGTTTGGTTTCAACATAAAAAAAATTATATAATTTTTAACATTAGATCTTTTCAATAAAAAACAAATGGCTAGAATGTGCATTCTCCTACAGCGCATTTGGGGGTCAAAAATCTCACAAAAGCTATTTGAAACTTTTTGGCAGTAAGCTGTATGAAAGCATTTAAAAAAATATAATAAATATTCAACACATCAGTACACTAAACTGTAATATACTGTAGATGGATTTACAGGCTATATGACCTTGCCACACAAATACTTTTCGTTTTATAGAAATTGCAGGTGCTGTGAAATGTTCCAATTCAGTTTATCATTGTGCGTTAACTGTCAGGTGCTAAATACATTGAAGAACTTCAACTGAGAATTTTGTCAAAATATTAGTATTGATGCTACAACTTCTATGTGCCCTTAATAGAATTAACAAATCTATCTATCTATCTATCTATCTATCTATCTATCTATCTATCTATCTATCTATCTATCCATCTATCTATCGTTCTATCCATCTATCTATCTATCCATTCATCCATCCATCTATCTATCTATCTATCTATCTATCTATCTATCTATCTATCTATCTATCTATCTATCTATCTATCTATCTATCTATCTATCTATCCATCCATCCATCCATCCATCCATCCATCCATCTATCTATCTATCTATCTATCTATCTATCTATCTATCTATCTATCTATCTATCTATCTATCCGTCTATCTATATCTATATCTGTCTATCTATATATATATATCTGTCTGTCTGTCTATATCCAAAGTCAAACTTGAGAAATGCAGATGATGCAGTAATAGTACTTTATACATTTTTTTTAGGTAAGCCCTACTTGTGCATTTACAATTTTGTTTGTAGACATGACCCATAATATAGAGGCATTCATATTTCTTATATTTATATTATCTGTAAAGATATTGTGAGCAATATTGTGTGCATACAGTTTAGAAAAATGTGTCATTCACATTAACTACAAAAGTATGCTCCATCACTTTTCTTTTTCCAGCGACTCTCTGCAGTGACATTAACTCTGTGGCTTCAACAACATATCACAACAGGAGCTGTAGCATATGTTTATATTTTGGCATTCCATTATGTAAGAATGCACTTGGACATTCTGCTTGATTTACATATCCTGCTAGAACTCACAAGTTACTGTCTCCAAGCAATTTCCTGCTAAAACTTTAATAGTCCTTGTAGGTCTCCTTTGTAGAGACTAGACAACGTTAATTTCACAATGATGAGATTTACAGTCCAAAACAAGGAGTAATATGGCATTGTGGTATTGGTGCATTCTTTTTGAAGATACCTTATCTGAAACAGATATATAGTCTTCTGACTCAGAGTTCCCAGGGTCACAGTCTATACTATGCCCATTCTTGCAAGATGGACCCATAATGGCAGCTTTACAACCGTCTGGTATGCACTCTCCCTCAAAGGAGCCCTGAAATTCTCAACTACAAGTTTATATTTATTTTAACACAGTGGTGTATATTTTTTCTATGAGATTTGTTAGACTTTATAGTTTCTAACTAACTATTCATAGTGTGCTGATTTGTTTAGATTTATGATGGTAAGCCTGTATGCTAAACTTAATATACTCATTGCAGTATAATTGATAGTCATGAAAACACATTATTTAGAAACAGCTAAACTTTATAAGATGCATGCTAGATCATACCCGTGAATAAAGTTGTAGTAAAGTAAAATGAATGCAAGCTCAAAATCAGATCTCATCTAAAATACTTGAACTGCTATAGTGCGAAGAAACCGATTAACTTTTGATATTTCCTAGAAAAAATAATTCCTAGATATTTCTTAGAAAATATCAAAAGCTGCTCTACCCCAGTCATTTATTTATAATAAAACAAGGTACAGACATACCCAGATTTTCCCTAAGGCCTCCAAGGTGGTAGGGCAGGGTGGCACCTGTCCCTATCAGCTGCCATTTCTTTATGCAAGTATTTTTTGTTAGTCTGGTGCTGATTAATTTAACCATCACTATTTTAATCAGTGCAGCCCCAGGGTGCTTTACCCCCTATGGCAGAGGAGACATCCATGGTGGGAAAGCAATGGTGGCATCTGGAGCAGCAGATAGCAGTAACTTGCTTGGCACCAGCAATGTGCACTGTCCCACGGTCAACTGCCCACTGCTGCTGGCAATCTGTTGTTATGTTGCATGCTCTGTGTCTGCAGAGGGGGGCAAGGATGGGAAGTGACACAATTCCCTGTGCTCTCCTCACACTCAGAGAGCTGTGAAGCAGCATCCAGGCAGAGTGGACTGCTAGGTATGTTGAACAGAGACTGTTGGGGAGACAAAAGGGTTGTGGTGACAAGAGCAGAGACTATATTGTAGCTGTGAATGTGAGTGGAGTGTATGTGTCTAAATGTATAACTGAATGTGTATATGTGTGTTTGACTGTGCAACTCTGTGTGTGTTAGTGTGTGTACACCTATGAGTGATGGGATGTATGACTGTAAATGTGATGCCTGTATGTACGTACAGTATCTTTGTCACTGTAAAGGTGTGCTTGTATGTGTGCATTTGGTCATCTGTGTGCATGTTTGTGCAATTTTCTTTGAAGGGACACTCTATCCCCCCATTACATTATTCCTCCTAATTACAGACAATGTCCCCCACAATACAGCCCCTTTCCCCCACCACAGCCTTTATAACAGCCTTTATAACCACACTACAGCCCCTATCCCCCAAAATACACCAACTACACCCTATCCTCCCAAAACAGTCTACAACCTCTACCCCAAAAAAAACACACACTAAAGCCCCTATCTTCCCAAACACATACACTTCCCCGCTAAGCCCACACACTAAGGCATGTATCCACATGCACATACACATACTACTCTGCAAACAGCCCCAACCACACACACAGTTGTGCAACAGCCTCCCTCCTAGACATGCAACCCCACAGGCCACCTTCCCTCCAGACTCGCAACCACAAAAGCAGCATTTCCCACACACGTGCAACCCTAATGTGGTAGAACCTTGCAGAAAATCTCACAGGTCAGACTGACTAAATATAAGAGTCTCAACTTGAACAAACATCTGGGCCGGCATATTTAAGAGGTTAATCACTAAGGAAACAGTAAAAGCCACCAACTAGAATTAAGATTGTTAGGGTTACTCTCTACTAACAACATAATGTTGATAATGTGGAGCAACAAAGACTCAACAGTTTGTGGGACTGGTGCAGTTTACAAAGGACTACCATATTTAATATAGCAGGTCCAATCACAGACTTTCCAATGCAGCTAGTTTAAAAGTCTTTGCAAGGCAAGTACTCTGGCAACTGCTGCCTCTTAAGTTTAGCTCCACTGATCTAACCAAACCAGGAAGTAACATGACTGGTTGTCTTATTAAAAGTCAGTGGGTGTAACAAGGTTAACTTACTATTATAATAATTGATTTTCCTTTGCCATCTTGTATATAAAATCAGGAGCAGGAGTCATTTTTAATTTCAGAGTAGGGGAATGCTGGGAATTGTAGACAATGATAACAAGATATGTATGTCAGAATGTTGGATCAGAGTGTCACTTTCCTTTTAATCCTAGGATCACACAGGGAAACTAGAATCAGATTGGGCCAATTAGTAATTAATTTGTGAAGACTAATATTTAGTAGCTCTTTCAACTTCCTGATCACTGCAGCTACTTTAGTGTGGAGTGTGTCGTCATTCCCATTGTACAGGAAGGCTTCCATCATTGTTATCAAGTAGGTGAACAAGGAGATGAGTAGGCTAACAGTTGCCCTATTATTGTCCAGTATCCACTATCAATATCTTCCCAGTGTGTATACCATCTACCCACTAGCTAGACAGCATCACTAGACATTTGATGTCTGTGTTATCCTTATTTAAAAATTTGGAAAACAAAACACTTTTTATGTCTAAAACAGATGGAAAATCTATTTCCTACACAGGAATAAAATGCACGTGCCATGAATAAGTAGCTGATCATTCATTCAGACCTCTGGATAAACCACAATTCAAACACGTTTACTAAAGTGATGGTAACTATTAGGATGTGTATTTACTCCTACTTAAGTAACAATATTATAGTGTTTGAAATTACTCTTGCATAGCACAGAGACAAATTAAGAATGTTGCTACTGGCTCTCAAAGAGGTTATATTCACATTAGGAAATAACTCCATGTACATTTATCCAATAAATACTGCCAGGGTCAACACACAAAGAATCCATATGCTCTGTAAATTATTTAACACCTATAACATTAGCTTGAAATGTGTTACAATAATTTAACATCAAAAATGTAGATCACCACTGTGTTGTATTGCTCTTAGCTCATTATCAACAAACCAACATCACAAGCAACTTGTGATGAAACTCTTTCTCCTTGATAAATAGTAAATTAAAAGAATAATGTGGTACCTGAGAACGATTAACACCTACATAGATTGTTAAAAAACTAAAAACTTAGGAAAGGGGTCTGCATTGTATTTGGTAACAAAGTAGGAACTGATGGAGAAAACCTTATAATTCACCCCTACGTGTTGGGGTTGCAAGTTTAGAAAGACATGAGTAGAAATTCATAGGAATCATAAAACTAACCAGTGATTTTCACTTCCTTTTACATCACTCCCTTTGAGATGTCCAATATGATATCCCAGGCCTCTGAGGGTAATAATAAATAATAAAAAAATAAACTATATTTCCCACACTGCTCAATTAAAGCTGCCTGATAACCATAATTATCACACTTTCACAATTGCACTTTACATTATTAATGGGGGCTCAGGAACTAATTTCACCTTACATCATGCACACAGCAGTTTTATAAATACTTACAGCATTTTCACAAGAAAACCTATAGATAGGCTTACTGATAAATTATATATGAAAACAACCACATACGTATACTAAAGGAGATATGTTTTTACATATAGGATATTATGCAAGAAACCCAAATAAGCACACCCAGCATCAGTGCTTGTTACATAGTTACATAGTTACATAGCTGAAAAGAGACTTGCGTCCATCAAGTTCAGCTTTCCTTACAAATGTTGTTGCTGTTGATCCAAAAGAAGGCAAAAAACCTGGTCTGAAGTGCTTCCAATTTTGCCACAAACTAGGAGAAAATTCCTATGCTGGAGTATATCAATAATCAATTAACTTTCTAAATCCTATTCATAATAGTAAAGCTCGGTAAACAGCTGCAGCCTCACACTGTTATTTTGGCAAACATGTAAAGGAGTGTTTGCATTTGTATGAAACCAACGGCTGTCACAAAGACCTAAATACATAGGAAGTGCTTGAAACTTTTTACTTGTAGAAGATTAGCAAGGCTCGCTCTTTGCTTCACAGGGCCACGTTGAGATTGTCATTGCCTGCACACAGGTACACCAACAAATACTAATACTACACATATGCAGGAAGACAAACATACACAATGATATTGCATGTATATAAATTACATGTAATTATGTTGCACCTCAAACAGAACATGTGAACACACTGACAATGGCGAGGCCATCACTAATACCATTTGATATAAAAAAATCTTTTATGTCACTCTTTCCTTTTTAGTAAACATTCTTCTTTATAGAATGAAAAGTAAATTTGAGGATTTTAAATAATAGCGTTTTACATTTTTGTTATGCCTATCTTTATCTCTGGTAAATCTGATTTAGTTTATTCATAGCCTCTCTGAATTTCGCACATTTTACCGATGATAGGCATGATTTAACATATAACTGAATCTATGATACTGCTAAATTTTGAAGTTATTCTGCATATCACTCATCTTAGTATGAGTTTGGTTAATACGTTTCTGAATGGGAATGTTGTCATCATCAGCTGTGTTGTACTTGTTGGAATAACTGCACACTGAATGATTACCCTGTCCATAAATACTTTCCCATTACCCTGAATTAATGAAGCCCTTGACCTTATGGTTACAGCCAGATGGTTCTCGGCTTTGGACTTGCTGAGTGGATATTGGCAGTTAGAAATCCACCCTAAGGATAAGGTGAAAACATCCTTTGTTACAAAACAAGCCATCTAAGCATATTATGTTCAGTCATTTGACCTTTTTTTAGTGTTCCCAGTACCTTTCAGAAATTGATGAATGTGGCAGTTTCTGATCTACAAGGGTCTGCCTGTCTATTTTTTTTCTGGAGAACATCATAGTGATGAGGAGAGTTTTTGCAGAGTGTCTCAAGAGACTGTAGTGTCTGCTATAAAAATTAGTAGATTTGACATTGAAAACAAAACTCATACACATACAATGTTTTGTGGGATAAAGTCATATAGCAGTGATAACAGAGTAAGTAATGCATTCCATAGTATCATGGTGATGTAAGTTGAAAAAGGACACTAGTCCATGAGGGTCAACATTTTCATATCCAAGTTTCCAACTTGCTGTTGTTAATACAGAAGATGGCATGAAAGCAACAACTCTGATACAATTTCCAATTAAGCCTTTAAAAAGAGAAAAAATAATTCCAGATTCTAAAATGGCAATAGATCAGCAAGCTATTATTAATAATGTCAGCATTAAATTTTAAAGTCATGTGCATCATGTTTGTCTAAAAATAGTTGCTAACTCAACTTTGAATTTAATAGCAAGACAAATCCCGGCAATGTATTTCACCCTTTCCACTGATGCGGATGAAATTATGTTTGTTCATACCTAAATGGATGACCTTTGATTGCTTTAAATTTGCAAAAGATAAGAAAAGGAACCTCATATGCAATTTTACAATTGCTACTATTTAGAAGGAACAACATTCTGCCATACAATTTACAGTTAAATCACTATTTCTTACAGGTAGGTAAACGTGTATTTAGGTCATGCTAGGCAAACTTCTGCACTCCATATGTTGTGTACTACATCTCCCATAATGCTTTTACAACCATATTGCTGGCAAAGCATCAATGGAGTTGCAGTCCACAACATCTATAGTGTAGAAAGTTGCCTGACCCCGATTTAGGTCATAAAAAGAGGCAAACTCAATAACAAGAGTGGAAATGAAAAAGATTTGCAAATAGTGGACATATATTTTCTTAAAATAATGTTCTTATCTTCATTGCTAGGATTTTTGTTAAAACATCTCACAATACCTTGCTGAGCAAATCTTTATCCAATTTACTGTTTTCATTGTAGACAATTACTGTGCCCTTGAAAATATTGATATTCCTTATTGTCCAAATTTCTTGCAGGTGCTAAAAATTGTAGAAAAAAAGTGGACAAAACTGTCCCTTTTTTTCATGGGAGCTTCTGTCAAGGTGAAAGTTAACTTCTCATATTTCTCTTTTATGAAAAATGTACTAATCTGTAAGTGTTGGCGCTTGAACAATCATGTTAGTTAGTATATATAAGCAGTTTGCACTGTTCTGCTCTTCAGTTACAAGAAACTGTTCATGAAGCAGTCCCGAGGAGAAGGTACATTTATTTCATATTTGAATGAACTAGTAATACTGTGTTACCATTATCTCATCTGACTTGCAATGATTCCAACATTATCTAATTGTGTATCTAATTGTGTATATAGAAAAAACAATATTTATGATTAATTGATTATAACTTATCCAATGGTAAACCGATTGCCACAAAACCAAATGCCAAATGTCAAAAACAGGGAATGTTTGAACAGAATAATTATTATGCCTGCATAATGGGAGACAATATTTTTTTTAGCATAACTACAGTAATAGATGAAGAAGAGTAGGGAGTGTACAATAATATCCTCATTAATGTGACTTCACGTAGAAGTATATTTGGATGATTTGTAGTTCTTCATTTATCTGTTTGTCTTTATATCGTTATTAACTGCAGGTTGCTGATGGACCACATTGGAGGAGGTAAGTCATTTTGCCACAGTTTTTTTAGCAAAAAATGAAAGGTTCACTTTAAACGCCATTACATTTTTTTTCAATGAAAACTTATTGAGCAGATAGCTGCATTGTCAAATACTGAAGCTCTGAGTCCATTCATTTCCAATCCAGTGTATAAAAGTATATAAGTATATAAAAAGACTTAGTAGACTTGCCCACAAGCTCACAATCTTCAATTCACGATGCACTCTTTAAAACGTATTAAAATACAACATAGTCAAGAAACTACTAATAAAGGTAACTCTTCAAATGCAGGCAGATAAAAACAATACAAATACCAAAAGTGATAATGGCACTTATTGCTTTTAAACAAATTAAAATTTACGGAATATAGCAGCACCTGTCAAAGTGCAAAAGCTCATGAATACACAACAATAACATAAAACGAAAATTAAGGTGCGCTGTAACTTAAAATATCTGTCACAAGCATTCCCACTCGCATATGAAAGTGCACTATACCTTTACAGTGAAAAAAAAGGGTAGTGCGAAAAACACGGTGCACTATTGTTACAATAAAGTGCATCTAACAAAAGTGCAAAACATTAGTGTACACACACTTCCTTGTAAAGTTCATACAAATATATAATAAAGTGCTAAGTGTAAACACACTTAAAAGGACACTATAGCCATCAGAACAACTACAGCTTATTGCATTTGTTCTGGTGAGTAGAATCATTACCTTCAGGCTTTTTGTGGTAAACACTGTCTTTTCAGAGAAAATGTAGTGTTTACATTACAGCCTAGTGATAACTTCACTGGCCACTCTTCAGGTAGCTGAGAGATGTGCCTTCTTAGTCAGTGCTGCAGAGTAAGCAGCACTGCCATTCAGTGTCTCCACCCTCTGTATGCAGACACTGAACTTTCCTCATAGAGATGCATTGATTCAATGAATCTCTATGAGGAGATTCTGATTGGACATGGCTGTGTCTGACTTGTGCTGACTCTGCCCCTGCTCTGCCTCCTTGACAGTCTCAGACAATCTTATGGGGAAGCACTGTGATTGGCTCAGGCAACCACTTCTGATGATGGCAGTAGACAGAGGCAGAGCCAGCAGCTGCGGACTTGAAAACAAAAACAATTTTACTATATTTAGGGAGGCAAGGGGGGCTAGATGGTGGTTTTAACACTATAGGGGCAAGAATACATGTTTGTGTTCCTGACCCTATAGTGTTCCTTTAATACAAAAGTGCATCAAACATATAGTGCAAAGATAACTTCAAAGAGCTTAGAATTTACTTACAACACGTGTTCCATTCATAAAATATATGTAATGGAAAAGAAGGAACAATATAGTGTAATACTGTAAATAAAAAAAAATAACCTATACATAAATATGAGCACACTCACAAACAGGGAGCAGGTGAAGACTGCTCAGGCTATAGATTCTCCAAACAAATCACTTGGATAGGTATCTCACAAGGAATCCACCAGGCAACAGCTTTCTTCCACTACTCTTTATTAATTAAAACAGGGAGAGATCTAACATAACTCTCTCTGGAAATTAAGTCTCCCACAGATAGAGTGCTCTGAGCACTATTCAGTTCACTATTCGGTGAAATGAATAGCGCGCAGAGCACTCCATTATCACTTTATTATATATTTGTATGCACTTTACAAGGAAGTGTGTGTACGCTAATGTTTTGCACTTTAGTTTGATGCACTTTATTGTTACAATAGTGCACAGTGTTTTTCACACTACCCTTTTTTTCACCTTAAAGGCATAGTGCACTTTTATATGAGAGTGGGAATACTCATGAAAGATATTTAAAGTTACAGCACACTTTAATTTTTCTTTTAAGAAAAATAATTATAGTCTAATTAATAAAAACAAACTATTTATATAAGATGGGCACCTCCTTTTTAATTATATCATAATTAACCCACTGAATGGTGCTCATCACGTGTGTACGCATTATTAAGCAATTTGCTATATTGTTCAGTTTACCTATTCTGTGATGAATACACTTTGCTTATAATAAGAAATTATTTATAGGAAATCATAAAAAGAAACTGGCACTACTATGTATTGGTGATTCATACCTTCCACCAATTGGGAGGGGAACATTGGGACAGGGAAGACCAAGCAATGAGGAGGAGTTGCCAGTGATGCAGTCCATGTCACTGGCAACACCCATAATGTGCAGGATTGCCAAGAAAAGTGATATGCTTTCTCACTGACAGGCTATTTGGTCAGCCCACAGCCTTCAGGACAATGTAGGGAGTGCTGTTGAAGAGCTTCCTGCATTGTCCTAGTGTCCACTGCACAGTACAAGCGTATATAATGATGCACTCACACTGTACTGCCCAAGAATAACTTCCCTGGTGTCCAAGATATAGGACAGAACCCTGAAATCAGGAATGTTGAGAGGTTTTGGTGATGTGTTGGAAGAAAATGAATAAATGTGGAAATCAACACTCTTTATTTTGCAACTGGGTGCCCCTACCTTAGCTTCCTGTCAGTCATTGTGATAAGCTCTGCCCTTTGCACATGGCAATCAGCATAGAGAAAGCCTGCAGAGGTAAGGAGAAATTAAACAATATTTCCATGTGTCTTCCTCATTTATGTTTGCCATGGCTTTGTCTTGTCTGAACTGGATTATGACGAAATTTAAAAAGAAATGGGACATCTCATAGAAAAAAAAAACAAAAAAAAACACAAGCTATAGATGATTTTCAATGTAAATTCCACAGAAGTAGCAGTACCCTTTTAATAATGAGTTCATAGCAGGAAAAGGTGAAAACTCACGATTTATAACAACGCAACTTTTTTTTTACCTACTTCCATTAACACGTGTATTTCTTGCCATCCTATTTCCAGAGGGAGAGTCAATGAGTATCTGGACATATTAAAGTATATGTATAGTGCAGATCATCTATGGCCCTGCTGTTTAACAAAGAGAATGCAACGTTAGGTGGCACTGCCCTATCCTATGCAGCATGCCTGCCAATGTAAAATGTGCTAGGTGGACTCTATATTGCATACCTGTGAATGTCCTGTTGACTTGTTAACATGATAATCCAATATGTGAAGTTTATTGTGGTTCTTAACAAGAGTAACAACAGTGTTATCTGGAAGTCTAGGATGGTTTACTAACTTATCAACGTCTTGCGCAACAGATATATTCTCTCTGTTTGAGTTGTGGTTACTAAGTTTAAATGTATAAAACTATTATGTCACTGGATCTGTATGTGCTGAACTTCTAAACAGCCCTAACTCTAACTCTGAATCTGTTTCTCAGTATTATGTCTTCTATATTGTCATAGTGTAGATTTTTTAAACTTAAATTTGCATTCATTTGTTTGTGTTCTGCTATTTGTACAGAATGTTCTTTATTTTCTATCCCATCACTCCAAATGCTATTATTATGAATCAGTGTTTCATGGTTCTTGAACTCAGTGCTATATCATCTTGCCAGGTAGACTTGACGTTTTTACTTTATTGTAGAACAAATGGACTTCATATTATAATTCCAAAATACTAGCCCATTATGCATCCCTGACTTACCATTTGGCTAAAGGCCATCTAAATCAACTGGTAAAATTTCCATAATGCTGGAGGGTACATGGATGTAACTCCCTCTCTCTGTATTTTCTTTTTTTTTTTTTACAACCCTAATAATAAACATATGTCTAGGCTAGAGCATTAAATCAAATAGTCTTCAGCTAATTTTGTTTTGCCAGCAGACGTGCATTTCAATGAAGGTTCAGTGTTTTCTTCATTTAGGTAGTTGGATCTATTTCATGTTCCTGGCTTCTCGTCTATGAGAAAGCTGTGACATGAAAGGAAAGTGTGTAGCTAATATGGATTGCATCTTTGGGTTGTTGCTTCAAATCACATATTTAAAGACTAAAAAGCTTTTCTAACTGACTTTTCTAAATATGTTGGAAATATAAAACAATACAATTGTAAGTGAAATTGCATCTTGTAAATCCATTCTCACTTTTAATATCTTAGCTGGAGGCTTCAGGTGGAAAAACACATTGATATTGTTAATTGTAAAATCATCTGGGTTGGTTGTATGTTTTGTATAAAAAATGCATTCTATCTATCTATCTATCTATCTATCTATCTATCTATCTATCTGTCTGTCTGTCTGGATATATAATCATCAAATCATAACACATTGTTTCACACCAATAGTTTGCACTTTTTCCAAGCACTGAGACTTCCTTAGTGCTGCTATCCACTCAACCTCCCACAATGTCATTGTGGAGGCATTGCTTCAACAATGGATGCCCAATCCAATGATCCTTAAAAAGAGGATGATGTATGCCTATGTGGAAATCACTGCACACACTACCAATCACATGCTTCTCATAGAAAAGCATTGAATTCCATTGAAGCATTATACCAATGATTAAATTAACTGATCTATTAGAAAACTATGAAATCGTTTGTCTAGGGACAATACACTTAACTCTATTTTTTTAATTAACTTTCTCTATTTAAAAAAGGCATTTAAAAGATGTTTTGGTCAAAACTAATGCACCCCTTAAGTATAAGGTTCACAAACCTTTAGAGAAGAAGGTATGCCTTAGAGGGACACTATAGTCACCAGAACAACTACAGCTTATTGAATTTGTTCTGGTGAGTAGAATCATTACCTTCAGGCTTTCTGCTGTAAACACTGTCTTTTCAGAGAAAATTCAGTTTTTACATCACAGCCTAGTGATAACGTCACTGGCCACTCCTCAGATGGCTGTTAGAGATCCTTCCTGGGTCATGGCTGCCTAAAATGCATCCAAACATTCAGTGTCTCCTCCCTCTGCATGCAGACACTGAACTTTCCTCATAGAAATTCATTGATTCAATTCATCTCTATGATGAGATGCTGATTGGCCAGGGCTGTGTTTTAATCATGCTCGCTCTACCCCTGATCTGCCTCTTTGTCAGTCTCAGCCAATCCTATGGGGAGGAATTGTGATTGGATCAGGCTACCACTTCTGATGATGTCAGCGAACTGCTTGTTTATTTTTAGGCAAACAGCATGCAGATCTACAGCTTCTGGCTTGAATACATTAAGATTTTGCTATATTTATGGAGGCATGAGGGGCCCAGGGGGCTAGATGGTGGTTTTAACACTATAGGGTCAGGAATACATGTTTGTCTTCCTGACCCTATAGTGATCCTTTAAGTGTATTGGCTATATCTGGTTACATGTTGACTGACGCAACATTTACACAGCCACATTCAGGCAAACAGATGTCCATTAAACATTATATTTCTTGCCAGACTGACCATGTTATATACTTGATTTTTTGCCCTTTCTGGTTATGGTACATGGGGAAAACCAATTACTGTTACATAGGGAGACTTTCTAGATTAAGACATTGGGCACCACGCCATATTCCCCAGATGACTTATTGAAAATGTTTCTTTTACTCCATTTTTGGATACCATATAAATTAAGGGTGCACATTATTTAAAACTTACTATTGGTGGAATTAGTGATTATGGGGATAGATGGTCTAAACAGTGTTTTCCTTTCAGTACCTATTCCACAGAGACAGTGAATTGTGATTTGTTTTTTGAACACATTTTAAAATTTTGTGATTTTTTTAATGGGCTTTTCAGATATACATGTAAAATTCTAGCCTAAATGGGGAGGGACACATTGTCTAAATATCATTTTTAATGGATGGATTATCTTTGATGGGTCTCATGTTTAAAATATATGCAATCACCAAATTGTCTATTCTTATCCTATTTTTTTTTCATTTCTTTTATTTTTTTTCCCCATGTTTTCTTCATTTCTTACTTTTGTCTATTTGTCTTCACACATTCATGGTTTGTAGTGTTTTTCATTACATTTCAAAATTGACATCCCAACACACACAATTACATTCATGCTAATCCACACACACAAAATAAATTATGGTTTAAAAAAACCCTCTGCCCTACTCTAACCACAACAAATGTGGACAACTTGAATAGGACATCGGTCACAACTTTTATTGATATGCTTTTATTGCCAACAAATACAACCTGCCATCTGACAGAACTAACAAACAGTTAACTTCTACTTTTTGTCCTGAGTCCTGAGCAGTCAGTTTGCAATCAGCCTCCCTGCAGATCATAATTCTGTCACTTCCTGTACGGCTGAGCTGGCAAGGAACACCGCTGCTGTGACAAAGTAGAAATAAAGAAAACACAACACACTACACCACATGAGAACACCTATTCCCCTCTGAACCACATAGAGAGGACAGGAGGAGAAACGGATCAACCTTACTCAAACTCCCTGCTGTCCAACTGGTACAACCCTCCCCATTTCCCTTTTTTATTTTGACCACCAACTTTTTAAACATCGTAACTCTTTCCCCCTTTGATCAATCAACCACTAAAGGTATGTGAAGTAGTCATACTCCTCCCTTCCAATATTCCAGGGCAATGCCTTATATGTCACCTTCACTTCTGTCTTTGATTTGTTTTTCGCCACAACATATTCTACACAATAACACTTTTTCTTTTGGTAATTTTTCTCCATTTTTGTCTCTTTTTCTTTTTTCTTTATTCTTTATTGGGGTTTTGCTGTGACTACACATAGCAGTATATTTTTGTTTTACTATCTCCATTGGTTCCCTGAGTTACCATGCAACAGTGATGGATACAAGTTGACACGAAAGTGAGAATTGAAAGTGAATTTAAAATTTAGGACCAAAGTAACTTAACTGAAAGTAAAGCTGACTTGGAAAAGTATTCCAGTTCTGCTATTTTAACTTTGAATTTAAAAATTACTTTGAATTCAATCTGAATTCTCACTTTTGTAAATTACTCTGTAGGTATCCATTGTTTCACTTAATATATTATTTTCAGGGTAACGGGGCACATACGTCCTGAAGTGGTTTCCATATTATAACTCTTTAACTCTGGGCTTCAAGTGGTTCAATTACTTTGGTTTACATATTTTTATATACATTTTAGCTGTTATATTTGAATGTATCTTAATATAAATTCTTAGGGGTCAAAACATTGATCCCATTGTGTTTGTTTAACCCTTTAAGAATAGAGGGAACTGTCCTCTCTCTGACCCAAAACAAGACATTAAATTTGAGCTACAGGTTTGTTCCACCATAAATTAATGGTTTCTCTTCCAATGTTCCCATACATATTATATATATATGTTATAAAGGGAAGAAAATGCTTTTATTAATATCCTATATGAATAACTAACACAACATTACATGCAAATAAAATGTTAAAGATGGAAGTAAAAAAAATAAAAAAAAAATCTAACCCTAACCTACCCTAACTCTAACCCCACCACAAACCCCAACTAACTAACTAACTAACTAACTAACTAACTAACCCTAAGGCAACCCTCTGGTGATATCAATTTTGATATCTGAAATGGCGTTTACTATTTAACATTGTAGATGGTGGTATGTTGCCACCACCTACTGGCCATTTTCATAATTACACTTAGCGTAATATTGAATGGAGTCTTAGTCTCCACAAGACCTCTGAATGTGTCCTGTGGTATCTGGCACCAAGATCCTTTAAGTTATGCAAATTGTGAGGTGGGGTCTCCATGGATTCGATTTGTTGTTCCAGCACATTCCACAGATGCTCAATCTGATTGAGATCTGGGGAATTTGGATGGCCAAGACAACACATTGAACTCTTTGTCATGTTCCTTAAACCATTCCTGAACAATGTTAGCAGTGTGACAGGGTGCATTATCCTGCTGATAGAGTCCACTACTATCAGGGAACACCATTGCCATGAAGGGGTGTACATGGTCTGCAACAATCTCTAGGTAGGTGATACCTTAGAGAGGGTTCAGAGAAGGGCTATTAAACTGGTTCATGGATTGCGGGATAAAACTTACCAGGAAAGGTTAAAGGATCTTAACATGTATAGCTTGGAGGAAAGACGAGACAGGGGGGATATGATAGAAACATGTAAATACATAAAGGGAATCAACACAGTAAAGGAGGAGACTATATTTAAAAGAAGAAAAACTACCACAACAAGAGGACATAGTCTTAAGGACCACTATAGTGCCAGGAAAACATACTCGTTTTCCTGGCACTATAGTGCCCTGAGGGTGCCCCCACCCTCAGGGACCCCCTCCCGCCCGGCTCTGGAAGGGGGAAAGTGGTAAAAACTTACCTTTTTCCAGCGCTGGGCGGAGAGCTCTCTGCCTCCTCTCCTCCTCCGTTAAGCCCCGCCGGCTGAATGCGCACGCGCGGCAAGAGCTGCGCGCGCATTCAGCCGTCGCATAGGAAAGCATTTACAATGCTTTCCTATGGACGCTCGCGTGCTCTCACTGTGAAAATCACAGTGAGAAGCACGCAAGCGCCTCTAGTGGCTGTCAATGAGACAGCCACTAGAGGATTAGGGGGAAGGCTTAACCCATTCATAATTATAGCAGTTTCTCTGAAACTGCTATAATTATGAAAAAATGGGTTAACCCTAGAAGGACCTGGCACCCAGACCACTTCATTAAGCTGAAGTGGTCTGGGTGCCTAGAGTGGTCCTTTAAATTAGAGGGACAAAGGTTTAAAAATAATATCAGGAAGTATTACTTTACTGAGAGGGTAGTGGATGCATGGAATAGCCTTCCAGCTGAAGTGGTAGAGGTTAACACAGTAAAGGAGTTTAAGCATGCGTGGGATAGGCATAAGGCTATCCTAACTATAAGATAAGGCTAGGGACTAATGAAAGTATTTAGAAAATTGGGCAGACTAGATGGGCCGAATGGTTCTTATCTGCCGTCACATTCTATGTTTCTATGTTTCTATATTACGTGTCAAAGTAACATCCACATAAGCCAGGACCAAAGGTTTCCCATCAGAACATTGCCCAGAACATGTTCTTCTTCAGATAGTGCATCCTTCTGCCATCTCTTCTCTAGGCAAATTACGCACACACATTCGGCTATCCACCTGATCTCAAAGAAAATGTGATTCATCAGACCAGGCAATATTCTTCCATTGCTATGTGATCTAGTTTTGATGCTCATGTCCCCATTAAAGGTGCTTCTAGCAGAGGACAAGAGTCATCATGACCACGCTGACTGATTTGCAGCTGCACAGCCTGATAGGCAGAAACCCGAGATGCACTGTTTGTTCTGGCACCTTAATATCATGGTCAGCATTAAGTTTAATGAAAATTTAGCTTCAGTTGCTCTTCTGTGTGATCGAACCAGACTGCCTAGCCTCTGCTCCCCACGTGCATCAATGAGCCATGGTTGTCCAAGACCCTGACACCAGTTCATCGGTTGTCCTTCCTTGCACCACTTTTGGCAGGTACTAATCACTGCATGTCTGGAACATCACACAAAACATGTCTTTTTGGAAATGCTCTGACCCTGTTGTTTTGCCATCACTATTTGGCCCTTGTCACAGAAGCACAGATTTTTTTGCTAGCTCATTTTTCAGGCTTCCAACACATGAAATTCAAGAACTGACTGTGCACTCGCTGCCTAATATACATCACCCTTTGACAGGTGGTATTGTAACGATATAATCAATGTTATTCACTTCATTTGTCAGTGGTTTTAATGTTGTGACTGATCAGCGTATGTTGATTAGACTAAGGCATAATGTATCCTTTGATATACAATTTGCAAGTTTCAGATACCATGAAAAAGACTTTTCACTTTTGTGTCCTAGTTGGGTGTTTTCAACTGAGAATGTTCAAAGGAGATTAAAGATGCTACGATATAGAGTATGCTCTGCTTCATCATACAGGAATGTTTGGTATTTGAAGAGGCAAAAAAACAAAATCATCTCTGCTAAATGTTTCTTGCAGTATTAATTTGGAACTTAGTTTGCTCATATCCACAGAAATAATACATGTGTTATATCACTTTCACAAATATGCATCTGTATTCTAATCAGACCGTGTCTGTGTGTCTATTATGTTCCATTTATTCATTATAGGGAGTAGAAGAAGGGCTTGTTGTTTTGCTCAAACTCAGTATGGATCTAAAATTGGCATGCATAGTAAATGTGAACCTTCCCACCCACAGCAATAGGATCTAGCGAGTAACCAAGGTTGCCAAGGTTGTACTGGTACTAATTAAATATGATCATATTTAATCTCTGTGCCATAATATAAGCAGTATACAAGTCTCAAATGTGTGTTTTAATTCTGGGTAAATAATGTTTAAATAAGGTTTAAATAATGATGATTATAATTGTGATGATGAAGTTTGTCTGTATTCACACATCTATATTTTGTCATAAACATTCAGAGCAGATTCAGTGTACAAGCATGTATTTGGCTTGCCAATTTCATAAACATCGGATAATGATGTATAGTAGTACATGCTGAGTGAATGTTTCAAGGAAATATTAACAACATTTATTATTCTGGCAGAAATAACATTGCCAACAGTCATACTTTGTACAATATAAAAAAGTGATGATATGAAATTTTGTTTCTTTTATCTCATGAATGATATGATCAGAGTTATACATATCAGTTACATAGTAATGTGGGCTAAAAAGTAAATCTAATTCAGCCTTTCACACACCTGTATTACTGCTGTTGATCCAAAAGAAAGTGAAATCCCCATTTTTAAACTTTTACCCACATACACATTTTCCCACATATTGGAGAAAAAGAATCCTTCTTGACTTCAAAGTGGCAGTTGGAATTCTCCTTGGTTCCACAGCTGTTATCTCTCACATGAACTATTATATCCTTAAATATTTTTTTTTTTAAAGTATCCAGATGTTTAAAATCTGCACATAATGTGATAAAAACAGCTTCTTTGTACAGAGAATTCCACATAGTTATTGTTTTTTACTATAAAGAGCTCTTTCCTCTGTTGTGGGAAAAATCTATTTTCTTCAAGTCTAAACTTAGACTTAAACTTAGATAATATTCAAACTGCAATGAGGTGGAAAAAAAATACAAAATCTCTCCATGGAATTCAATACACTTTCAAAAATATTATACAGAAACTATATGTCATAAGGCAATATAAAAAAAAAGAAGATATTTAGTGTTACTACAAAAGGCTGAACGGCTATAATTCCACACTTCTAACTGGATTTTTTGCAATGTATATAAATAAGCACACACAGCATTGTTACATTTTCAAGTTTACTGATCCACATTTCTGAAGACTCCAATCAGGGCCCAGATCCAGCAGTCAATCTTGGGGAGGACATTGTATTCCTTACAGTGAGGAATACACAAAAAGCTTTTATCCACAATGAAAATTACTATCAGTGTTATTGATTGTACAACAAAATGTTGATTTGAAATCACAATTGCCAAATTAAAAGATTGCGGATTTTGAGCAAACATTCTCCAACTCAGCTATAGTCCTAGCATACATTTTAAAAAGTCACATTTCAATTCACTACAATTCTGAGTTCAGTGAATAACCTGTGTGTTTAATTTCTGAGGGACTCAGTAATGTAATCATCATTGTATATTATTGATAGGAATTTCAAAGCAATAACTCTTACATACTGCACTATAGATGTATTTGTGTGCATGGTGTAAAAGTAGGGGTATATTTGTGCAGAATGCCACTGTGTGAATGCAAGATTGTTTCTGCAGAATACCACTGTTTGGGTGTAGGATGAATTTGTATGTATGTATATTTGTATGTATGCATTACTTTTGTCCATCACTCCCTACTAGTGCACTTCCTATTTGTCCCCTAGTTTTTTTCTCCATCTCCCACTTGTGTCCCTCTCCTCATATTCCCCCCTTCACACCATTTGTGCCCTTCTCATAGCATTCTGCTTCACCCACTTTTGTCCTTCTCTTTTTATTTCCCCTTTCCTCCCCTACTTCCAACCCTCTTAGTATATATTTCACTCCTGTCCATCTCTCCATACCCCTCTTATTTATCTTTCTCCATATCTCTTCTTTACTACTTGTGTTGCTATGCTCATATTCCCTTCCCTTCACTTATGTCCCTCTGGCATCCTTTTATTTTCTGATGTCACATGACGGCATGGGTCGTGCTGATACAGTTATGTATCACCCATGAGTCATATGGAATTTTAAAATTATGCTTTCCAACAGGAACATTTTACATTCACCTGTCCCAGTCATAGTTGTCTTGTTGTTGTTTTTGGCAACCCAATAAAGTGTTCTTGTATTCTCTGTGTGGTGGCCGCCTGGAGAAGTTGAGGGGTTTTGACGCCTGAGCTGTTCTTTTCCCCCTATGCCAGTGATGCTTTCCGATTTCCCAGGATAGTATAGCTGTATAGCTCTTACAAGAGTTGCTAATTATAGCTGGTATAGCCGGTCCCTACAATCATGAGATGAGACTCTATGATGATGGTAAGCAAGAACTGATTTTAACGGGGCCACACTTGACCTTTAATGCAAGTCCCCATGCAAGGGGTACTCCCACATGGACCTTGTGGGGAACTACAGTGTAAAGTCACAGATCAATGACACAGTGTTTAAATGCATGACACTCCCATATACAATCATACAATCCCTCCCTTCTGCCTGAGAGATAATTGAGACAGATATTGTATTAACTCAATTATCTCTAGGTGAAAAAAGAATACAATTTGCAGGTATCCCAAAAATACCCTCAAAACTCACATTATACAAACACAAGTTACATCCCCTTGTAGCCCCGATCTGGGGGAGTAACTTATTTAAAAATCACCCAGATCGGTTCAGGGGTTTAAGAGATTTATGGAAGTTGTATTTCTGACCGACCGCACTCGACCTGCCCAAAATAGTTCCATAACTTCAGGGTGTGCGGTCAGTCTCTTTCGGGAACTCCAAACACAACAAAATGCCGAAAGGAACCCGTTCATGGGAAGGCTAGTTGTGTTCCCCTAGTTCGGGAGTTTGGTTTCAAGGAATGCCGCTTTTTTCGGGATGAATGGGAACGAGCATAAGTGGGTGTGGAAGTCTCAGCAATGTTCGGGCCATCGAGTGTCCGATGATAGTTTTGTACACTCAATGACCAAACCCCGGTGGACACGTTCGCCAAAACAAGATGGCCGTCGCCTCGTGTTCATCCAAATGAATGGCAGCCACCCAGCCGACCACTTAGAATGTTCCGAGCTTGTGGTTAGAGTAGGTGTTAGGCAGGTCAAGAGGGTTAACTAGCAGCATACAATGGTTCTAGGTGGTCAGTCTGTTCGACAGTTTGTTTGGTTTATGAACTGGGTAGGTTTTAAGTGTTTGGTTAGTTCGTATCTCCCTTGTTGTGTTGTGGGTCTGTGTGCTTTGGTTCCTACCCCAATCCTGACACCTTGTCTCTGGTAATGCAGCCCATTATGCAGCCCATTATTATTAGGCATGGGAATGAGAATCCCAGAGGCAAGCATCCTTGGTCAGGACTCTTCATGTTGGGCCCTGGTGGCAATAGTACATAACCAATTTCATATTCCCACTTGCTCTATGCCAATGTCAAAGCACCAATGAGATTCTGACAGATAAATATGAAATCTAGCACAATCCTTAAAGTGGTCCTTTATTGTGGTGCAAAGAAAACAGGTAACATTCTGGCCATTATCAAACCATGGTAACATTTTTGACATGCAAAGATTTTATCAAACCAGGTTTGATAAAGCATGGCATGGCTGAAATTTTACCTGTTATTTTCACACCACGATAAAAGATCACATTAATGATTGTGGTGATTATTTTGTTGGATACTTTTCTGGCTGTTGGACAAGGCTGGAGTATGTGCACTCCTGTATCCACACATTCCTGTGTCCTAAAAGAACATGTTCGCTCCCAGAATGCTCACTCTCATGCTGCTCGGCCATGTTAAATACACTTTGAATTCACTTTGAATTCTTACTTTAGTAAATAACCTTATTAGTGTTAAGATTATTACTTCAGCAATAATGTGCTTGATAAGAGAATGCATTATTAACTTTTAAATAAAAAAATAAAAATGACCAAAAATGTTATTAAAAAAATCAACTTAGCTTTATTAAGTATCTTGTGGGATAAAGCAATTACAAAAGCCCCTACTAATTTAAACACATCCTCAAGTATAATAAATTGTAAAGGGCACATACAAAGAAAACACTTGCTTGGCACACTGCTCTGAAACCTGTGTAAAATATGTAAATAAACACAAACAGCATTGTCTGGTTTACAGATTTTGGAATGTTTTTTTGATCAAATAAACTAAAACAAATAGCTAAGAAATCATGTTACATTAAATAATGGCAAACTAATAAATCATATTTGCCTTTCAGCAATCACTCAGCAAGTACAAATATACACCAGTATCTGCTGGTTACTGAAATCAGTGAGCAAATACTTGCTATCACAATTCACCTGACTTAAATGTGATTATGAAATACGTCTGGAAATATGCCTATGTCTGTAGGCACCCAGGCCACTTCTGCCCATTGGAGTGGTGTAGGGGCCAACTCACACCACCCTTAACCCTGCAAGTGTAATTATTGCAGTTTTTATAAACTGCAATTATTACCTTGCAGTGTTAAGTCCTCCTCTAGTGACTGTCTATCAGACAGCCACTAGAGGAACATTCTACCAGACATCTACCAGACAGCTACTAGAGGGACTTATTGCTTCTCAGACAACTTTTGGTCATCTAAACGAGGCTGGACGTCCTCACTCTATGCATGAGGACCTCCAGCGTGGCCGGAATCCCCATAGGAAAGCATTCCTATGGGGAGGTCTAATGAGGAGTGTGGGTGGGGCCTGAGGCAGCGCCAAGTCATCGCGCTGGATTCAGGTAAGTGTCTGAAGGAGTTTTAACCCTTTCAGCAGCGAGGGATGGGGGAGGAAGAGAGGGGGGCACTCCAAGATTCTACAGTGCCAGGAAAATGGGTTTGTTTTCCTGGCACAAGAGAATTCCTATAAGTAGTTAGTTTTATCAAGAACTGGATGCATACTATGTTAATATTTCTGTCTATTCCTCTTAGCTGCTAACAAATGTTTATGTTATTAAATAAATCAAAATAAATATATAAACTCATGGCCCTACAAATTAATGTATAGTCTACCTTCTTACTTGTCAATCAGTTCTAGAAATACTGAGTCTGAACCATGCAGAAGCCATAGCATATACAATATGCTGAGAATTGACTGAGATGTTTGTGCAGGAGAACCATTTTACAGTTGGTTCTCCTACTCTTCTTCACTTTAACTAGAGGGCATGATATGATCAATAATCCGGCAACTGCTATAGGACCATAGGTATGAAATTATAGGCAACATATAGTATCATAGGAGAGGAATACTCTGCTTTAGTAAGCATCATCAGATAGGGTCGGTTAGGGCAGTGTGTGATGTAGGAGGGTATACAGGTGGTTGTTACAATAGTGTAACATCCCCAAACCTGACTTCAAAGCAGTGTGATCAGCACTCGGCAGAATGTAAATATTTAATTAATATCTACAAAAGCAATTAAATTTTTTAAGCGATATAAAATGGTAAATCCATTCACTTTAACTCAGCTGAGCAATTGTTTTTCTATTTGTGTTTAATCTATATGCCCTAAAATGCTATTTGAAATGCTGAATATATAACATAGTTATCTTCCACCCTTTAGTTGGCATTTACACGTTTACATAATTTGTATTAATTTGATTAACACATGTCTCTTTAGTTCAGCACCCCTTTAATGCACATAAATTATCATACTTTATTATAAACTTTATGCTGAATGACTGTCAGATGGAATCAGAGATTACACTAGCTTGTTTTTACTTTTCTGTTTAAATGGCAGGGAGCCTCATGAATCGTTTAAGATGGGGGGGCAGGAACCATGATTCCCAGACTTAAAAGTTACAATAAATTCTTTGGCCATCCATTTCAGGACTAAAGCAGAAGAACTCATTCATTGTAATTCTCACAATATTCTCCACAGTACTATTGAAGAATTCCCTATCCTGGAGATTGAAACACAGCTTCTCTACACAGCATTTGTTTATATTGGCACTAATTGTGTTTAGTCTGACAGCTGGATTGAAATTTAGCTGAGAGGGAATATTTCAAGGTGAAGAATTCTTGACCTAAAAAAAAAAAGAAAAAAGAAAAAGATTTAAAAAAAAAAAAAAAACCGGCAGAAAAACCCCCCAAAAAACTATATTGGTTTCAACTGTGCAAGGGCATGGCTCTTCATAAACAAATATATCAACATATTTATTGTAGTTTCACTTGAACAATGCTGCACATTAAAATTGCTATTTTGGAAGGTTTGACTCGTTTTTATTAATTTGATTTGAAGTATGTAATTGTTCGTAATAGCACTTCTTTCCCACAAGGAATTATACTGATTCAATCATCATAATAAAAAATAATAAAAAAATATATATATTTTTTTCCTCTCCTTGCATTAACTTTCATTTAGGATGTAATGGGGATTTATTAACCCCTTAAGGACACATGACAGACATATTCCGTCACGATTCCCTTTTATTTCAGAAGCAATGTCCCTTAGGTTAAAAATGTGATTCATTAAAAATGTTTTATTGAACCTTAAATGTTGTTACAAAATATAAATTAAAAAAATGGCACGTTGCTTTTTGTTCACAAATATTTTAAATTAATTTGTGTGTATTCTTTTCATTAGCGCTCTGTTCACTATACAGTGGGTTGTAGTGAGTTGATAAAGATTTGAAACATATGCAAAAATAGGATTATTTGGCTCTAGTTTGACAATATCACTGCTCAGGGAATAGACTACTATGTTTTTAATATGTATCACATTTGTATTACATGTCTTTGTAGATAGATGTAGATGTGTTTTTATGGTGTATGAATATATAGCAATTCTTATATTTTTTAAATTCTAGCATTTCTCTTATTTAAAACACCTCTAAATGTCAGCTGTTCATGAATGATTCCTGGCAAAATATTCACAAAAAAATTAATCCTAGAAATTTGTATTTTTGTTTGGGTAGTTTTTTTGAAGAAAGTGGATTTGAGACAGGTAAGTATAAAAATATACTTCTGGTGAATTTATTTTATAAATATTATAAGAATATTTATGCTCCCATGCTAGTACTTATGTGTGTGGGGGGTTAGGGTCATTCATTGGGCAGTTGCTTGGGGACAATTGGGGGTTCTTACTAATGTTATGACAAGTCACAACTTCCCATAAAATGCATATGCTAATGTTAATACTCTAAAAGTTAAATATTTGTAATTAAAGAAGACAAGTATTCAACATGTGAGGACCACTTTTTTTTTCCTTTTTCATAATTCACTGACCTCCCCCTTGATTTTTATACCTAAAAAGGAATAAGTAATGCATCAATTTTAATATTCTTTTTTTTATTTGTCTGTACAGTTAATTACGATATTAATAAATGCAGAGTAGAATTTTACAATTCACATGCTTCTTTTGATTAGACTTCAGCTTTGGTAAAAAAAAAAAAAAAAAGCTATAGTTTTCCTTTTGCCCTAATGGTGAAATCCATTATACAGACAGTTTTTTTATTGCACGCCCAGATTGCTTTTATACGTGAGCGTGTCAATTAGACAGGTGTTTTTCTTTTATATGAAATTACACAAGGGAAATTCAATCTTCTTGCATTATTTTCAGGGAAAATAGCTTCTGTGTTTATGTCTTTCATACATTACCTTACATATTTTCTGACTTATTACCATCTCCCCAATCAATTGCCAGAGATGTTGGTGTTTATACATATGCATTACAACCTATTCTAAGGATGTAATTTCTCATTTGACTGATGACGAATTCTAATGTTTTGAACAACTGATTGCTAGATCTGTTGCTTGCTTTCCTAGAATAACCATACCCTCATTATTTTATTAAAATAATTAATGATATGGTACTGAATTTAAAAAAATGTGAGAAACTTTTATTATATATTATGATGGTAATTCTTATTGTTTAGGGGACCCTGTTTATGGCTATGATAATTTTGTTATGTGTGCTGATAATTATGATAATTTTGACTTGTATTTATGGAGATGGTGCACCAAACATTTACCTATATCATGGAGTGAGTCTACATTAATCCATAGTCGTATATTTTCTCTGACTTTGGAATAGGACTGTGGAATAGGAGGCTATTTGTGTCTTTTAGTGATTTGGAATATTGGCTTCATGGTGTTCACTACACTGATTTCAAGATTAGCCACACATTATTTTTGTATAGATGCTGCTAGATTAGCTTCACTGTAGTTTTTTTTTTTCAGATTAGGCTAAATTTTATAATTATCTTCTCAGATGTATCACCTATAATCTTCTGGATCAAAGATCATTCCTTTGTCAGATGAGCAGATTATGATGACAGATTAGGACAGACGAGCAAGATTATGACTCACAGGCAGGTACATTCTACGAGCAGTTTTTAATAAATGGAATTGGAAAATTGGCCTTTAGTTAAGCTGTAGTTTAAGGAACACCTAAATAGTATTCTCTTTGGCATGACAGATGGAAATGTTCTGGCTTTGGTCAAGGAGTGAAACAATTCCAAAAGCTGTTGGCCCTGGATGGTAACTAGGACATTGCCTGTTTGAATATAAAAGTTAAATTAATAGGAAGTAGTTGAAGATTTGGCAGCATGCATTTAACAATTTGCTCAGATAACTTTCTTGGAATAGTTTTAAGAGTAAGTATTAATGTTGTCAAGCAATTAAATAAAGTGGTCGCCTGCGTCTTATTCTTTGGTGAGTGGGTCTTAGCTACGTCAGTCAAGAAGTCTCCTATTTCGTCAGAGCAGGAGGGCATCACTGTATGTCCTTGAGTGTTATTTTAAGGGTAAAAGTTAAATTCCTTTCTGTAATCTTCTCTAGGGCACAGGTACATGCTGCATTCTAATTAATTTATATCTGTTGGTTAGAAACAAATAACTATGTTACATCTTTGTATTCTAGTAATAACTACATTATTGGGAAGATAGTTCATGTTAGAAATTTAAGGTGAGAGATTGAAACGGACTATGAATCCAGTAATTACGCTAGTAGAGAAATACAGATTTAATTAATGACAATTATATAAAAAGACCATAGGCTTGCCTGATCAGAAGTATTTTAAGGGACTTCTGTTTGATGGGGGAGGTAGGGTTCTGAAGTATTGAAATGTATTTTTGGAGTGTTTTCTGTACCTGAGAGATAATTAGGTTACATATTTTTCTCACACAATTATGTCTCAGGCACAGAGGATTTGGAGGACAAGCCCTGTATTTTTGTGAGAGACCCCACGTAGGAGTCTGTGCATAAAAGCTGTGTGTGGTCAAAATAAAATCAGTTTACTCCCAAAACTATGTGTCATCTAGTTGCTGGGGAGAAAGTGTCATGGATTATTATACTGCTTATTATACTGCTTATTTCAGCTACAAGGACTGACCAGCGGAGATACCTATGCTAGGTATTGGAGCTCCGCTACACACTGCACTACCCAAATAGTGGAGGGGGGAGGATAAATAACTGTTTAGTAGATATACACCATAATTAATACATGTATGACTTTTTCGTGCATGTATTCATTAAGGTTATACCGTAACCTCTTAGTGACCAGACCGTTTTTCAATTTTCTTACTGTTAAGGACCAGGGCCGTTTTTACATTTCTATGGTGTTTGTGTTAAGCTGTAATTTTATAACATGACAGAGGCTTCGTATTTGCTTAAGACTTTCTTTACTTAAGCTTCACAGCAGCACTTTTTTACTTAGTAACAAGGTAATCAATCAGAAAAAAGGGATAACAAGGTATAAGAGTCCCTCCCAGTGATGTCATTTCCTCTTTCTTTGCTGCTTCACACCAGTACAGGTCAGAGTGCCACTGTCTCCTACTTCTGTGGATTTTCTATGGTTTATCTATTATTGTATCTGTCATCTGTTTAATTCATATTTCTTTATAGTATATAATATATATATTTTCTCTTTATACTATAGCTGATAAATTTATTTTTTTCCACATCTCTATCTACACTTTGGTATTTCACTACTTTCTCTTTCGGCTTTTATATTTGGTTACTGTCCGTTTTATTATTTTTTACCTTCTTTAGCCCGGTTTCTTCGAGCGGCATTCTTGCCCCGTTTTTCCCGTGCTTTTTGGACCGCGGAGTACGCCTCCAACGGTCCCCAGTGCGCACGGCGGCCATCTTGGTTCTTTCGCTCCTCCGCGGGATCCAAACGGCTTCCTCCTTTTACTTGTGCGCACGCGCGAGATCGCGGCGGCCATTTTCTTGGAGCCGCGATCTCCATTTACTCCGGCCGTGCGGCGGCCATTTTTACCGCTTATCATAGCGGTTAAATAACTATTGAATAACTAATAAAATCTATACATATCCTTATATTCCTATAATTCATTATTAATCCAGGTGCATTTATGTTAATTATAACGGAGTGTTATCTTTCTGCTTACTCCTTCTCTAAAAAGGAAGGAGTTTAACTCCAAATGCAGTGTCATCTCTGTCTCACCTTACTTCCCTCTAGTGGAGGATTATATATACTGCATATATAAATTATCCTTATCACTCAATATATATTTCAACTACAACTGGAACCACATGTCTTAAAGTTTTTATTGCACAATTTTTCCATATATACTTTATGTTTGCAACTCATATCTACACTGTGCATGTGTATAAGGTTAAACACATAAAAACTAAATTATGTTTGCTCTTATCATATACAGCCCATGATTGGCCCGCTTTGTCTGTGCCACTATACCTCTATAAGGGTTTGAAAAAGTATTCCCTGAGGTGATTTATACTGGGTGACCCCCAATTACAGCTTGCAATGTGAAATGATAACATACTGTGATATTTCGAGACGGCCTTAAAAATACACTCTAACACTGGCCTATTCTGCCCCATAGGTACCAACACTGTTGCTATGGAGGCTTCAAATCAAGATCAAAACTTGCACGCTATTATAAATGCAGCTGTAGCTGCTTCGCTAGAAAAGGCCCTGGCTCGGGTGCTGCCCATTGAGCAATAAGACCCTAAAATTTCTGAAACCCCGCTTTTTTTCTTTTTCTTTTTTTTTTTCCACAAATCACAACATCTATTGCACCATTGAAACAATCACAATAGACAAACACAATACATTGTTACACTGTTATCTGCGGGGTCGGGCTATTATAAAAATATGTCTTAGCTCAGGACTCTTACTCTTCAAGCATTAACAGATCTAATGGTTATCTATTTAATTTATATAATAGGTTCTATTTTATTAACCCATCTTTGCCATAGATCCCTTCTCTTTGGGGAATTCAAATACGGTATACTTAGATCTCTTTCCATCCTCATCTGAAGGATGATTTGGTCTTTAATGGCATCCCAATAAACTGCTTGATTAGATTTCCAGTTCCGTGCCAGAACAATTTTAAATGCAACAAGACAATGAATTATAAAACAACTATTTATATATGACATATTCGGCCAATGCATATGTAACAAGACTACCTCTGGTTTATTTTCTAATTCTATTCCAGTGTTATCTTTAATAAATCCTATCGTTCTCTTAATAGAGGTCTGAATGTTTAAACAACTCCACCAAATGTGGAGAAATGAACCTTCCTCTTTATCGCATCTCCAACATCTAGAGGTGACTCCAGGGTACATCTGAGAAAGCTTGCTAGGAACCAAATACCATCTATACATAACCTTGTAATAAGTTTCTAATAAATTTAAACATTGAACCTGTCGACGAGTATTATTTATAGCTTTACACCAATCTTCTTGTTCTAAGGAACACTTCAGATCTTTTTCCCATTTGGTCCTCTGGGGGAAATTAACTACCTCATTAGTATTTCTAGTTATCTCTATTGCTTTAGCTAAGACTTTCGGTATATTCTGATTTGAAAATATGCGTTTTATCAATTTATGCGCTTTTCCAGAATCCTTATTAAGATGTTTCTGCAGAAAATGTTTAAGCCTCGAATATGCAAATAACTCTCGTTGAGGAAGATGGTATTTTTGTACTATAATATCAAAAGGCAATATTTTATCTGAGTTTAATATCTGTGAGACTTTATTTATTCCTTTAAGTCTCCAAGTTTCTAGAGATAAATCTTTCATATTAGCTTCTACTATCCTTAAATTTGCCGTATCCATAATTGCATATTTGAGGCCTATTTTCTTTTTAATTTCCTCCCAGACAGGCAACATTTGGGCCCATATAATATTATTTTTGATATCTATCTCCATATTGTCTAGAGTTTTCGTATTCCATAGCAGACCTTCTGGATTTTTTAGTCTCAGATCTTCCATTTCAATACCGAACCAGCTTTCTTCTTGAACTGTCTCCGTCTGGGACCTATACATGTGATTGATCACATTTGCCCAGTATATAGCTCTTATATTAGGAAAGTTTAAACCTCCTTCCTTAGTCTTTAATGATAGGATGTTTCTATTTATTCTATTTTTCTTACCCTGGTTAATGAAATTTTCTAAATTGTTTTGTAATAACGTCAACCATATATCTGGAATCCTAAGTGGAATCATCTGAAATAAATAACTCCACTTAGGAATAATATAAGAATTGATAACGTTAATACGGCCCCACCAAGTAATCTGCATATTCCTCCACTCTTTAAGTAATAAATTTGTACTTTTTAATAAATTTAGAAAATTTTCTTCCATCATCCTCTCTATATTTTTAGTAACCAATATTCCTAAACAATTAAATTTCTGAGGTGCCCATATAAATCCGTATTGATTACTAATTTCCTCTCTAATCTTCTTATCTAATTCAATACTCATCCCAACTGTTTTTTCATTATTTAATTTATAATTTGCCAAATGGCTATACACTCTAACTTCCTCCATCAGATATTTCAAAGAGCTAACTGGTTCAGTAATTGACAAGAGGATATCGTCCGCATAGAGACTTATTTTAAATTCTCTATCTCTTATTCTATATCCTTTTATATCTACATTTTTCCTAATATTTTCCGCTAAGGGCTCTATTGAAAGAACATATAGTAATGGCGAAAGTGGACATCCTTGTCTCACCCCATTATTTACTGATACCCAATCTGAGCAAATATTTGGGCCTACTATTCTAGTTGAAGGATTTTTATATAAAGCCATAATTCCCCTTAACAACCAGCCTTCTATTCCATATGCTTCTAAAGTTAATTCTAAAAACTTCCAGTTTAACCTATCGAAGGCTTTTTCTGCATCAACTGCTGAGGTCATAAGAGGAATATGTTTCTTATTAGCATTATCAATTATATCGATGATTCTTCTTGAATTAGAGCCTATCCATCTGTCTGGAATAAAACCTATTTGATCATTGTGGATGAGCTTATTGATGATACTCTTAAGGCGTTCTGCCAATATAGATGAAAATATTTTAACGTCTGAATTAATTAGAGAGATAGGGCGATAACTAGCCACAATAGTTGGATCTTTTCCTTGTTTCAGGATGGGGAGCATATTAGCTCTAATCATCTCTTCCGGGAAACTTCCTATTTGAACCGCATTATTAAACGTTGATGCTAATTGTTTACTCAAAATAGATTTATAAGTATGAAAGAACAAATTAGAAAATCCATCTGGACCTGGTGTTTTTGTCTTCTGGGTTTTAGATATAGCCCTATTCACCTCAGCTTCTGTAATCGGATTATTAATACTTTCTTTCTGAATCTGATCTAATTTAGTTAGATTTGTACTAGTTAAATACTGTTTGATCCTATTTGTAGTAACTTCAGCAGGGAGATTATATAGTGCCCCATAGTAATCTCTAAAGCAGTCCCCAATATCTTTTGGATTTGTATAGGTTATTTGATTATATATAATCTTAGATATACGAGCATTAGCGTATTGTTTCCTCAACTTATTAGTTAACATCTTATCTGTTTTGTTCCCTCTACAGTAGAATCTCAATTTCAGTTTTTTTATATTTTCTATTGTTTTATTATTTAAGCATTGCAGAATATTTTTTTGTATTTCTGATATTCGTCTGCCTTTCTCCACTGTGGGATCTGCTTTATTGTCTGTTGTAAGCTTATAAAGTTCAATGTATAGATCACCCAGTCTTTTTTCTTTACTTTTAACTTCATGGTTTAACTTTATAAGGTAACCTCTTGTGACTGCTTTAAATGAACACCACGTATTCAGATATGAAGTTTCTAAAGGATCATTCTCCTTAAAGAAACATATTATCAGTTTCTCTAGCTTAATCTTACTCTTTTTGTTATATAACAGATAGTTATTTACTTTCCATGTTGTATTATTTATAGCTGTCATCTTATCTTTTATTTCAAATATATACATACTATGATCTGACCATACGTTTTCCACTATATTTATATCTACCAAATTGTCTATTAGAGTTATATTACCCCAGATCATATCAATTCTTGAGTATGTAAAATGTACTCTAGATAGATGGGTGTAGTCTCTTAATTCGGGATTTTGAAGGCGCCAGGTATCGAATAAATCAAAATTGTTTTTAGTATTGGTCAATAAACTCGCGTTTTTAATTATTGTTTTGTTCATTACACTACCTTTCACCAATTTTTTGTCCTTTTGTGGATCCAATATACAATTAAAATCTCCTGCTACTATATATATCCCAGTTTTGACTAAATCCGCTTTATCTAATATTTTCTTCAGTTGAGAAACTGGAGCTACGTTTGGTAGATATATGTTAACTATCGTATATTTAACATAATTTATCTTACCTACTAAAATCATAAATCTTCCTTCTTTATCTAATTCCTGATAAAGGTTCTCCCACTTAACCCTATCTGAAATTATCATTGCTACACCTCTTTTTTTTTTTATCCTTCATGGATGCGTGTAAAAAGATTGGGAGCTTATTGCCTCCCCATGTTAATTTCTCATTTTGTCTCCAGTGTGTCTCCTGAACTAAACAGATATCTATTTTATCTTTTAGCATTTGATTTCGTAGCAGAGATCTTTTATACATCGTATTCAGGCCCTGAGCATTAATAGACATAAATTTAACCATATTTTAATCCTCTCTCTCCATTTTCATCCCTTCTACCCTTAAGACCCCGCAGATAACACACATTTATCACATACATCATTACATTAATTAAGGACATCTTATCGTCCTACTTGCTAACCCATCTAATAGAGAACTAACCCTAATTCCTGTAGATAGACCCCGTCTCGTGAGAAGCCAACTACTCCGAGACTTATGCTTACTACAAGCATCAGGCAGATCTATATTTTGGAGTCATGAGGCTGCGGTCGGGGGGAAGGGGGGGAGAGAGAGAAAAAAAAAATACAAAGTTTCTTTACATTACATTATAAAGCTATTACCAACTGGTTCTCTTACAATAATTATTGCTCTATAGGCACCATCTCCTGTTTTACTAGTTCTTCTTCTCTCCCCTTTCCCTTTTCTCAAAATTTTTTTATGAGTTACTATAGCGTATTTGAAAAAAAAAAAAAAACGTATCTTTTTCTTTTTTCTCTTACCCATTTGTTCTATATATCAGTTAGTATAATCATCTACCTCATTAACCTTATAGTGACTATTTCTCTGCATAACCTTTTTCTATTCTTCTGTGATACACCCTTTTTCCATATTTATCCCTTAACTACCTTGTGATATTATTTTATCTTATATCGAATTGTACGTAATCTTAATTAATACTTCTTCTGCCTTTACCGATATCTTATTCTGTAGTGAGTATATCAACATTTGTGAACTTTTCATATTTGATGATACAGTCTAACCTTATACAAATTTGTACAAATCTTAACATACCAGTGAAATTATAATGATTATTATCTACACAAACCATATCTATATTTCAATAATAAATTATTCTTCCCATTGATCAAGATTTAACAGTGAATAACCATCTTATAATATTTTATCTTATATCTAATATCGTTTCTTTTCTCTCTTTTTTTCTTTAAAACCTCTACCTCATTAACATTATAGTGACTAATTCTCTGCATGACCTTTTCCTATACTTCTGTGATACACCCTTTTGGCGAATTTATCCCTTAACTACCTTGTGATATTGTTTTATCTTATATCGAATTATACTTAATCGTAATTAATGCTTCTTATACCTTTACCAATATCTAACTCTGTAGTGAGTGTATCAACATTTGTGACCTTTTCATATTTGATAATACAATCTAACTTTATACAAATTTGTACACACTCTTAACATACCAGTGAGATTATAATGATTATTATCTACCCAAACCATAACTAAATTTCACTAATAAATTATTCTTCCCATTGATCAAAATTTAACAGTGAATAACCATCTTATAATATTTTATCTTATACCTAATATCGTTCTCACTCTTATTTCAAAAAAAAAAAAAAAAAAAAAAGGGGCGGAGTGATGACGTGACCGTGTGAGCACGCCGAGAGGCGGGTCTAGGAGAAGTGTGTGAGGCGTGGAAGGGGATGGCAGGAGGAGACGAGGTCCGATGGTGAGGACGGAGGAGTTGGTGCTGTCGGGCAGACGCGAAACAATTGGGACCCGAGGACAGATCGTGAACAGATGGATTCTGGAGGAAAGGTCTGTACCTTAGTGAGTGCCCAGAGCGCCCAGAGTCCAGAGCATTGAGCGAGATCGGGACAAACACAGATAAGAATACTCAATAGGAAAGCTCAAATTCTAATGAGGTTTTCAAGAGGCAGGACGCAGGAAAAAAAAATTTGTGGCTTTTAAAACAGATCAGAAAACAAAGGTTTAAAGGCAAGCGTATGTAAAAAATATACTGGGGCTGTTTATAGGCAGAAGGAAAAACTCCAATATAAAAGCAAAAGAAGGGGAAAAAAAAAAAGGAAAAAGAAAACAAACGGAAAAAGAAAAGGGGAGAAAGGAAGGAAAGGAAAAAAAAAAAAACTCAAGTATACCCGAGCATATCGATATATAGCACCATTGAAAGTGTGTTAATGTGAGAGCCCCCTTCTTCTCCTGGAATAAGATTATTGGCTTAAAATGGCGTCCAAGAAACAAATTAAAACCAGAGAAAAAAGGGATGACTCTCAGCCAACAAGACTGTCGGGTTTTTTTCTCCCAATAAAGAAAAATCAGGTCATAAAGATACTGATACGGTATATCAGGATCAGAATACACAAACAACAAATGTTTATAATGCAGAACAGAAGAACTATGTTTATCAAGATTTTCTAGTGAATAAATTGGACGAGCAAATGATACAAATTGCTAATCAGATTACAAATAGCTCTAATATAATTAAACTGGAGATGGAGAAAATAAATTTAAAGCTGAGTTCTGCATTAGAAAAAATTAATATAATAGAAGGTCAAATAAATAATTTGCAAGCAGAGAATACTCACACAGAAGTTCTAATCCAGCAAATGAATCTGAAGATTAGAGATCTGGAGGACCGATCGAGGAGATGTAATGTGCGCCTTAGAAATATACCGGAATCTGTAACTCAAGACCTATTAAAAGATTTTTTGCTTTCTTTTTTTCAAGAAGTTGGTCTGCAGAGTGAAGCCCTTCTGCCTATAATCGAAAGAACACACAGACTAAGAAAACCTAGTGAGGTCCCAGCTCATCACCCAAGGGATGTCATCGTATGTTTTTTTTCCTACTCACATAAACAACAAATGGTCAATCTGCTGAGGAATAAAGTTAATTTATCGGAGAAATTTAAGGATATCATCATATTTCAAGATTTGTCAATGCAAACAAGAATTTGGAGAAAAACTTTTCATCAAGCCTTAGAACCATTGAAGCAAAATAATATGAAATATAAATGGGTACAATCATCTAAAATAATTGTGTGGTGGGAAGAAAGATGGAGACCATTCACTTCAGCTAAAGACCTAGAAGCCTGGACAAAAACTATATTCCCTTAAAACTAAAGGACTTTTTTTTTTTTTTTTAACAGGTCAAAAGATCTAAGAAGCTGAGGAAGGCAAACCCCCTTTCAGATAAATGAGTTCAAAAGAATTATGCAGGCGGAAGAAAAATGGAGACCATCTATTTCAAAAAGAAAAAAAAGGAAAAAACTAGAAATCTGGTCAAAATAGCTTATACTCCTAAAATTAAAAGATCTGAAGCAAAAAGTTAATGAAGAACAAGAAGACTATTCATTTTACTTAAAAATTAAGTCTGGACAAAAAAAAATTATTTCCTCTAAAAGAAAAGAGAAAGAGAAAAAGGAAAAAGAAAAGGAAAAGGGAAGGAAAGGATGGAGAGAAAGGGAAGTGAAACCCCGCTTTCTGACGAAGATGCGGAGGATTCCGATTCCACAAAAAGAAACCCTTCCAAACCATATGAACGTTATTGGAAAGGGAATAGGCCAGAACCTCTCAAACGTAAGGGGAAAGAACCGGCGAAACGCCCCAAACAGGTGGATGCTAGAGAGAAACACTCCATCCAACCTACTCTGTCGGAAGAAGAGGAAGACACTTTCGACTTACACCCCTTAGCCATCCTAGATGAATGGCAAGCTGACCACTCCTCAGAAGATGAGGAGGACTGGCCTGAGACATCCTTTATAGGAGCACCTCTCCCTCAGTCTATTATGGGAGACCTCCCAACCGAAGTTACGTTACCTGGATCACTTCCATCTGGGGACGCTGAATCCTTTCTGGATACGCTTGGTCAACCTCTTTTTGATATCCTCGATCATCTGAATGGTCACTACCAGACCATCTTTCCCAGTATATTCATTTTTGGATCAGAAGACCCCTAGATCGGGAGGTCTGCAAATGGCTACGAGCTGAATGTCCTAGACCCACTCTACCGGATAAGGTCTCGGTGACCCCGGAGTTTGATACGCTGCTCTACACATATCTGGCCAGATTGGGCCGTGACCCAAAAAAGGGCATTGAACGCAGCCTACGCCTAACCCAAGACAAAATGCTGGATATCCTAGGACCTCTGGCAAAAATTCTTCTACTGGCTGATGAAGCCTTATCTAATGAAGGCCCTCTGGACCCATCTGTGATCAGAGAATGGGCTCTACGCTCTATTTGCCTGCTGGGCAATGCTAATACATCCCTCTGTACTAAGCGTAAAAAAGCAGTGCTGCTGCGTATGGATGCCAAGTTAGCTGACTTGGGAACCAAGGAATTGGGCCCCAAAGCACAGGGTCTATTGTTTGGAGAACCCTATATTAAAGAGTTACATAAAAATGTAAACTTATACGCCACACTAAACAAGGCGCAGTCATCCATGAAAAGGGTATTTCATTATCAACCCTCACGGGTTTTTGGCAGGGCTGGCCGTACAAGGGGTCGCACAGTCAGCCGTTTCTGGACCACAAACCAACGCCAGAGAACCCCAACTTCATCTTTCTTCCCCAACTATCAACCAAGAGGCTCTTACTCCCAAAGGGCGGATAGAGGAAGAGGATACAGAACCCGTGGACGCAGCAGATACCCAACAGGTGAGATTCCCTACCTTTCACCTTTCTACTGTTTATCATGCGGGCAGGTTGTCACACTGTGTAGACATGTGGAAGACCCTGTCTTCAGATACCTGGGTCCTAAACACAGTTCAGGGTTACTCAGTAGAGTTTCATTCTCTCCCTTCTCAAACAGGTTATCCTCACTATCCAAAAATGTCAAAGTCTCAGAGTCTTCGTCTAGATTCAGAACTACGTTCTCTTTTAACAAAAGGAGCGATTCAACTCGCTCCACTCGACGAAGGTTTCCTCAGCTCCATCTTCTTAGTCAAGAAGAAATCAGGGGAATTTCGCCCAGTAATCAACCTTCGTCAACTGAACTCTTTCGTTATTTACAGACATTTCAAAATGGAGGGGATTCACCTCCTCAGAGACATTCTCCGACCAGGCGATTGGTTCACCCGTCTCGACCTCAAGGACGCTTACCTTTCGGTACCAGTACACCCATCCAGTCGGCGTTTCCTCCGCTTTCATTGTCACCACCGGATTTTCCAATTCACCTTTCTTCCATTTGGCCTGAGTTCCACCCCGTGGTGCTTCACCAAACTGCTCAAACCAGTCACCGCACATCTTCGAGAAAGGGGCATCCGTTGTTTAATCTACTATACATCTGTATTGATCGAATCCTTGGGGTTTGTCATAAGCCAAGAGAAATCATCACTGTCCCCATCCAGAGTCATTCAATTTCTCGGCTTCAAAATCGACTCTTCAACCTGTGTTCTTCTCCTACCTCAGTCCAAGTTAACCGCGATCAGAAAGGAACTACGCAAAACGTTTCGTCAAGAGGATTTACCTCTTCGAGGATTAGCTCGGATCGTAGGCCTACTTTCTGCCTCCATTCAGGCAATCTACCCAGGCCCCTTCACTACCGGGCCATGCAACGCTTGAAAGCTCAATTCCTCCGGACCCATCCATCATACGACCAGAGGGTCCCGATCACTACGGAGGTGAAGGAGGAACTCCGTTGGTGGCTCCGCCACATGTCGGCCTGGAATGGCAAGGCAATTTTCGGTCCCACCCCGGACTTTGTGGTGGAATCAGATGCGAGCCTCCAGGGTTGGGGCGCAACCTGTCATACAACCTCCACCGGAAGACCATGGACCACCTCAGAACACTTTCTCCACATCAATTGTCTGGAGTTAATCGCAGGCTCGTTCGCAATTCGCAGTTTGACCAATAATCTCTCAAACTGCTGTATTCTCCTTCGGATGGACAATATCTCAGCTGTCCAATACATCAACAAATTGGGCGGGGCCAGATCTCGCATCCTCTCCGAAGTGACAAAAGACATCTACGAATTTTGCTTCCAACGCAACATCACACTTCGGGCAGAATATCTCCCAGGGGAGACGAACATTACCGCGGATTGGTTCTCCCGACATTGGAGAGATGGCAGCGACTGGCGCCTACACAGAACAATCTTTCTCCACATCTCCAAACTCAGGGGCCCATTTATCCTAGACCTATTCGCCTCCCGGACAAATTTTCAAGTCCCACGGTTTTTCAGCTGGCTTCCAGACCCAGAATGCTCGGCTGTGGACGCCTTCCTTCAGAGTTGGCCGACGACGGGAGCCTATGCTTTTCCTCCGTTTGCGATGATTCCCAGAATCCTCCTTCAGATTCGCAGACAACAGGTCACACTTGTACTACTCACCCCGCACTGGCGGGGCCAAGCATGGTTTCTGGATCTTCTGGACCTCTCCTGCCAAGATCCTCTCCTTCTGCCTCCATGGCCCAACCTCCTGGAGGACCCTCAAGGGAACCCTCATCCAATGATAACGCAAGGCCACCTCCACCTAGTAGCTTGGACTCTTTCAGGGGAACCTGGCACTTCGGAGGACTATTGCAGAGATCTAAGGAACTCCTCTGGGATTCGTGGGCCCCTGGAACTAGAAGATGCTATCTTTCCTCCTGGAACGCTTGGTGCAATTGGTGCCTGGAACGGAATACCGATCCCCTTACGGCCCCTAGACAGTTCATATTGAATTTCCTCTCTCATCTATTCGATCTAGGCGGTTCCTACAGATCCATCAACGTTTGCCGTTCAGCCATCTCGGCAGCCCATGTCCCTCTAGACGGAGTTCTAGTGGGCCAGGACCAGCTGGTTTGTAGACTATTGCGGGGCATCAAACTGGCTCGCCCCCCTAAACCGAAATACTCCCATCTGTGGGACGTTAATGTCATGATTCGTTTCCTTGAGACTTGGCCAAACAACGAGGATCTATCCCTCCGTCAACTCTCAGCAAAAGTCACCCTGTTACTTTGCTTAGTGTCCTTCCAACGAGTATCGGATGTTCGAGCATTTGACCATGACGCTATCAACTTTTCCCCAGAGGGTGTCACCTTTTCCGTGTCCAGACGGACAAAATCACACTCCTCTTCGATATTTTACCCTTACTTCCCTAACCACCCGAAATTGTGTGTGGTATCTCTTCTTTCTCGTTATTTATTACTCACCTCCTCTCTCCGTCCAACTTCCTCCAGCCAACTATTGGTCTCATACGTCCAGCCACATAATCCAGTGTCAACCACAACCCTTGCCCGATGGGTTAGGTGGTTGCTCTCCCTAGCCGGGATTGAAACCTTCTTCGTAGCCCACTCCATTAGAGGAGCGGTGGCTTCGGGGGCATTCAGCGCTGGAGCCTCGCTTCGAGACATCCTTCACTCCGCAGACTGGTCCTGAGAACAGACGTTCCACAACTTCTATTTTCGTCCGGCTGCACACGCTTCCTTGTCCCTTTTCGGGGAGCGTTAAAACAGCAAATATGAAGCCTCCTGTCATGTTATAAAATTGTAGGTTATGCTAGCTTTAGTGTACCTATAATCTTAATTTTATTAATGACAGGAGGCGAGTATTTCCCACCACTTTTACCTTCGTTTTTCCCACCCTAGGGTCGCCTCTGTAAGTAAGTTTCTAAGACAAGAAGGAATACTCAATGCCTTACTACCATGTGGGTTAGGGATTACATTCTAAGAGGTATAGCTTAACGTTTTCTAGCACGCTATAATATATGATTCATATCAACTGGTTATCATATTTTCAAAGTCCAATTCACGGATTAATCCTTGGTTTCGACTCTGCTCTCTCGTTTCAGCGTAAAACTCCATTAAGAAGTCAAGCCTAGTTGCTGTTCCAACGCAAGCTTCATCTCTGCTGTTCAAGAACTCAAGTTACGTTCCTGTTTCCCTCTCAAGCATCATCCTTCTCGTCTGACATCCTGAATCCCTCATCTGGTTGCTACAGTTCCGGTTCCTATTTGTTCGCAGCCAGAAAGAGGAAATGACATCACTGGGAGGGACTTATATACCTTGCTATCCCTTTTTTCTGATTGGTTACCTTGTTACTAAGTAAAAAAGTGCTGCTGTGAAGCTTAAGTAAAGAAAGTCTTAAGGAAATACCCGCCTCCTGTCATTAATAAAATTAAGATTATAGGTACACTAAAGCTAGCATAATCTACAATTTTCCTCTTACTCATTTCATGTACCCATACATATTATATATAGAGATGTCGCAAACTGCTCGCCGAACTGTTCGCGAACTGTCCGCCGTCGAACAATAGCGTGTCCGCGTTGGGCGAACATATACGATTTCCGGTCCGCCCCCTATTCGTCATCATTGAGTAAACTTTGACCCGGAACCTCACAGTCAGCAGACACATTCCAGCCAATCAGCAGCAGACCCTCCCTCCCAGGAAGTGTCTGCTGACTGTGAGGTTCCGGGTCAAAGTTTACTCAATGATGACGAATAGGGGGCGGACCGGAAATCGTATATGTTCGCACAACGCGGACACGCTATTGTTCGCCGGCGGACAGTTCGCGAACAGTTCGGCGAGCAGTTCGTGACATCTCTAATTATATACTGTTTTTCTTGCAATTAAATGGTCTTTCTAAAGATACCATTATTTTCATCATATTATATATTCGACTGCAAAAAAAATATAAAATATGATGAAAAAATAAAAAATAAACACTTTTTCTAACTTTGACCCCTAAAATCTGATAGGCATCTACAACCACCAAAAAACACCCATGCTAAATAGATTCTAAATGTTGTCCTGAGTTTAGAAATACCCAGCTTTTTTTGTGTGCTAGTTATAGGGCTATAAGTACAAGTAAGACATTGCTGTTTCAAAATATATATTTTTAAAATGTATCAATAGTGACATTGTAACACTGTTATCTGTCATAAATCTTTGAATCACACCTTACATGTACATATTTTTTAAAGTAGACAACCCAGGGTTTTCAATATGTGGCATGCCCAGTCTTTTTTAGTAGCCACTTAATCAAAAACACTGGCCAAAGTTAGCATTTATATTTATTTGTGTGTTAAAATTACAAAAAACAATTATGAACGCTAACTTTGGCCAGTGTTTGTGACTAAGTGGCTACTAAAAAAGACTGAACATACCCCATTTGTAAAACCTTGAGTTGTCTTCTTTTGCAAATGGTATGCCATCATAAGGGTGATTCTCATTCCAGGGCTACCATATGCTCTCAAAGGCAACATAACCAACCTGGCAAATTTCAATGTGAAAAAAACTGAAAATCAAGCCTTATATTTGACCATAGTAAAAGATAAAAGAGATGTGTATCCAATAAAACACATAAAATATAAATAAAATAGAATAAAAGAAAGTATAAAAGTCTTAAAAGTTTTAAAAGGAACAGCCAAACTGGAGAGAATTAGACGTTCTTGAAGGTTAGGTTCTTGTAGTTCCAGAGGTAAATGTAAGACATAAGAAGAAAAACTTAAATGGTACAGTATATAGTGAGATATGTATATGTATACAATACTGTATGGGTTTTATTCTACTCACATTTACCAGAGCTATATCCAGCTATATCCAGCTCTGGTATGTATAGCATGAAGTGGAATGATCCCCACTTCTGGGATGTGTGGTAGATAGTTTCTCCAGATAATTCCAATGATAAAAATCCAGACGGAGAAAGTAAAAATGGCAAATATAGTGCTCACAACAGCAAATTTTAAAAGCAATTTTCAGTAGAAGAGATGTACTTACATTTCTTTGAGCAGGCTTACTGCTTGATGAATAGGGCATTGGTGGTATATTCCACACCTAGGATTCTTTAGTCCTCGCTTGAGATGGTAAAACCATGCCAGGTATAGCAGGTATTAAAAGATTCCTTTATTGGTACAAATAAAATATATCTACAACGCGTTTTGCCTTGCAAGGTCTTATCAAGTAGATAAAATTAGATTTTATCTACTTGATAAAGCCTTGCAAGGCAAAACACGTTGTATATATATTATACATATTACATATATATAATACATATATATTATACATATAATATTATATATATTATATAGATGCGGTAGTAACATCACTGCAAATGTGTGATTTCTGTAGGAAAAGCAAGTCTTATGGCTTGACTTGTGTCCAGATTTGTGTTTAACATTGTATTGACTATCCACAGACTTCATGTGGATGGGGTTTTAAATCACAATTTTTTCCCCCAACAATAGCAAGCCAGTAACCAACCTCATGCTGATGATTTGCATTAACAATGAAACAGCTGTCCATGAGTGGTTCACTGGCTTTGCATCTTTTTCTAAGTTGTGTATTTCAAAGATGTTGTATACAGCACAGACGCAAAGGAATCCATGTTCAAAATGGAATGAGGCAAAAATGTGATTCTTTGTAGAACTAATTTGCATATGCCCACTCAGAATCCATTGCGGTAGTAGCATCACTGTAAATTTATGATTTCTGTGGGAAAAGCAAGTCTTATGGCTTGACTGGTGTCCAGATTTGTGTTTAACATTATATTGACTATTTACATATATATATATATATATATATATATATATATATATATATATATATATATATATATATATATACAGTTGCAAGAAAAAGTATGTGAACCCTTTGGAATTACATGGATTTCTGCACAAATTGGTCATAAAATGTGATCTGATCGTCATCTAAGTCATAACAATAGACAATCACAGTCTGCTTAAACTAATAACACACAAAGAATGAAATGTTGCCATGTTTTTATTGAACACACCATGTAAGCATTCACAGTGCAGGTGGAAAAAGTATGTGAACCCCTAGACTAATGACATCTCCAAGAGCTAATTGGAGTGAGATGTCAGCCAACTGGAGTCCAATCAATGATATGAGATTGGAGGTGTTGGTTACAGCTGCCCTGCCCTATAAAAACCACACACCAGTTCTGGGTTCACAAGAAACATTGCCTGATGTGAATGATGCCTCACACAAAAGAGCTCTCAGAAGACCTACGATTAAGAATTGTTGACTTGCATAAAGCTGGAAAGGGTTATAAAAGTATCTCCAAAAGCCTTGCTGTTAATCAGTCCACGGTAAGACAAATTGTCTTTAAATGGAGAAAGTTCAGCACTGCTACTCTCCCTAGGAGTGGCCGTCCTGTAAAGATGACTGCAAAAGCACAGCGCAGACTGCTCAATTAGGTGAAGAAGAATTCTAGAGTGTCAGCTAAAGACTTACAAAAGTCACTGGCAAATGCTAACATCCCTGTTAGCGAATCTACAATACATAAAACACTAAACAAGAATGGATTTCATGGGAGGATACTACAGAGGAAGCCACTGCTGTCCAAACAAAACATTGCTGCATGTTTACAGTTTGCACAAGAGCACCTGGATGTTCCACAGCAGTACTGGCAAAATATTCTGTGGACAGATGAAACCAAAGTTGAGTTGTTTGGAAGAAACACACAACACTATGTGTGGCGAAAAAAAGGCACAGCACACCAACATCAAAACCTCATCCCAACTGTGAAGTATGGTGGTGGGGGCATCATGGTTTGGGGCTGCTTTGCTGCATTAGGGCCTGGACGGATTGCTATCATCGAAGGAAAAATGAATTTCCAAGTTTATCACAACATTTTGCAGGAGAACTTAAGGCCATCTGTCTACCAGCTGAAGCTCAACAGAAGATGGGTGTTGCAACAGGACAATGACCCAAAGCATAGAAATAAATCAACAACAGAATTGCTTAAACAGAAGAAAATACGCATTCTGAAGTGGCCCAGTCAGAGTACTGACCTCAACCCGATTGAGATGCTGTGGCATGACCTCAATTAAACGATTCACACCAGACATCCCAAGAATATTGCTGAACTGAAACAGTTCTATAAAGAGGAATGGTCAAGAATTACTCCTGACCGTTGTGCACGTCTGATCTGCAACTACAGGAAACGTTTGGTTGAAATTACTGCTGCCAAAGAAGGTTCAACCAGTTATTAAATCCAAGGGTTCACATACTTTTTCCACCTGCACTGTGATTGTTTACATGGTGTGTTCAATAAAAACATGGCAACATTTCATTCTTTGTGTGTTATTAGTTTAAGCAGACTGTGATTGTCTATTGTTGTGACATAGATGATGATCAGATCACATTTTATGACCAATTTGTGCAGAAATCCATATCATTCCAAAGGGTTCACATACTTTTTCTTGCAACTGTATATATGTATATGTAAATATATATGGACCATTTTTTGTTGTCCTCTGTCCTTAAGGGGTTAAAACAGCTTGCAAAAGCTGTAGATCTTATGAACTGCAGCCTTAGCAAGCCCTCCCCTTATTCTGGAAGAGACTTTCAGTCTTTTCACAGGGAAACAACCAATCAGGGACTTCGCATTGAGAAGCCTCTGAATTGGTGCCCATGTGCATGTCTGGAATAAGGTCTGGAGGAGCTGGTCTGAGTTCTGTGTAGTAGGAGGAAGACACACTCCTTTAACACATGGGAGCAAATGGAAGAAGGAAGAAGGCTGAGAACCTCCCTAGCTGTTTGATTGACAGTCAGGTGGTGTTCTATAGTTAATTTTTGAAAGTGCTGATTTCTCACAGAAAGTGAGAAGTGCTTTAGGGATGTGGAGTGGTTCTTTAAACCAATTGTATTCGTCCAATAATTTCTCCTGAACAGCAAACAGTGCACAAAATTACAAACTTGCCATGTTGTATAGATATGTATTCAATATTTTAAATAAATATTACACTTATTTATATATATATTTTAGCAAAATCATCTGTTGGTTGGTTAATATGTGTCTCTGTTATCCATATAAGAATGATTGTGAGGGTAACAGAGCTGAGTGGTATGCCAGCACAGACGCCATATTTCGTATATTTCAAGTTCTTCACATTTTCAGTGAAATCTACCTTTTTCTATTGTAAATCTTCCCCACCCAACCTTGGTCTAGTTGACATTTGCTGCAGGAGGAACAATCAGATTTTTTTCTTCTTCCCAACAGTGAACAAATTCTCACTCCAAAGGCCTTCCACTTGGGTGGTGGAGCCTGGATCAGTATGAACATGCAAAGATGTGTCAGATATCCCAGAAGCCACAGACAGCTACGATTAAAGAATCACATAATATCTGTACACTGCTGCACTGTACTCTGTGTAGTAAGTTGGCAGACTCAGTTGTCTCAGTGGCCTATTTCCCAGTCAGAAAGCAGCACTTTTTATCCTTAATCTTGTTTACCTGCCCCAGTGGTTGCAGTTTTTAGTGGAGTCGGATGGTGCATCCCCATCTACTAAACAGGATATCCACAATTTATTTGCAGATATTTAAAAGCAATTCATGAAGCACTTGTGAAGTCAGAGGTGCAAGCTTTCACTATCCATGTTCAGGCCTATGAGGACAGCATCCTGGGCATCAGACAAGGTCTGCACTATATAGGAGAAATGGCCCAACACTTACAAGCATTGCATTCCTCCCTAACTCTGCATGTTGAGGCAGATGGAGGAACATTAAAATAAGGAAAGTCTCGGACTCTATACCTGCAGAGAAATTGCCACACTTTATTAGATGCCTAGTGGCCACAATGGTTCTGGCCAGGCAAGCTAAGCTATTTATTTTTTATGTGGTTTAACTACATTGACAAATCTTCTCAGGTGCAGGTTATTGCCCCCAAAGACATGAACCTGTGCTGTTGGAAACATTAAGACAATCAAAGTTTAATAGCTGCAATTCAGGGAAAAGCACCATTGGATTTCATGTCACATGGCCTTACCTTCTTTAACAAGCTACACCACTCCACCTTGCTATGGCAGAAGTCGATTTAACCTATTACTAAAATACTCCAGGATGCTGGTATCATGTCCGATGGACTTCTCCCAGATAACTCACACTCTCCACGGAGGGGAAGTTGGTTAAAGTCATGAGGCATCTTTATTTTATTTTTTTTACTTCCACCTCCCCGCACCCCCATTACCATTTTGTTAGGATCCTGGTTATGCCTTAGAGTTATCTCTACATAATTGCTACATAGTAAGCATTTCTCATCCAAGGCCTCGTGTATGCTCATGTGAGCTCTGGTATACTTGTAATTGAAAAATAGATGTAACTTCTTGACCTTTATATACTCTGTGTTTTGAATTGAGGTATTATACTACTTTCTATAATGATATATTGTCTCACCCACAAAAATGAATACAATTAAAAAAAAAAGAATGATTGTGCTGTGCCTACTTTTATTGGTTTTGTGTTGCTTTTCTTAAAACTTCTACGTTATTGTTCTTACATTGCTATTGCAGTTTATGGCATTGCTAGTACAATTGTAATTCTAATGTTATTTTTCAGGTGAAGACATTCATATCAAAACCTGATGGTACTGTAAATTGTGATCAATGTATTTCTGACTCATCATTTATGAGGCTTTAAGTGATATGAGAATGTAAATCAGTAATTTACTAGTAGACGTTTCTTGATTTTGTAAACATTTATGTCCATCACTATTCGGCACCCGGCAAGGTAGATGGCTTAATGTTTTCATCTGTTATTATGCTGAACAAAGGAATTAAACATTGCAGAACACATATGCTTTATGTCCCTATTCTTTACACCATAGAACAGATACAGATCTTCATGAGTGCGTGAATGATTCCAGATGACTATCTGATGCATGGGAAAAATACAAAAACATGCAAATAATACAGATATAATGTGCTCATCTTTTTACAATCATGGATCCAGATAAATATTTCCAAGGCTTATGAGTTGTGTTGAAGAAAAGAAGATTGATAGATTGTTGAAACTTGCAAAGCAGATTCCATTGTTTTGTTGAACTGTCAACTCATTGGATTGGTTATAGTAATTGAAATAAACAGAAAGAAAATTGTAATTAATTAATTAAAGCACTGGTTGTTGTGAAATTGATACAAAATGTGCATAGATTTTGGTAAAATGGATACAAAATGTGCACAATGTGAGTCAAAATAACAACTAATTTTGGAATGTATTTATTGTCTAGATTGCTTTCCATATTATGCAAAAAGAATATAGATGGGTTTACAGAGGCATATATAATTAGAAACATTGACACACACAAAAAGAATATATACTTTCTACACAGTGCCATGCAAAACAGCTTGTGACCTTACAATCTAAAAAAAATATAGCTGAACAGAAAAAAATATTCCAATCTATTTTGGTCAGAAATTTGCTCTATTTTTCATCTCATTTCACATGTTTACTGAATAAAGCTTCAATTTTTTTGAAACCAGAAGTTATTACAATAACTTGTCTATTATTTATAATTATGCCAGATCCTTCCTTAGTTTTTTGTAGTTATTGGAGCACAGCTGCTATTTTCAACCCAAATTTCAGTTCAAAGGATGAAGGTTTAACTAAATCATGAACTACTTTATTGTGGCTAGTGTTTGTTAAGGATGGATAAATATGTTCAGACAAGCATGGAATCCAACAAAAATGGTTACATTTGTCCCCAGGGGCAACTGGCAGATGAAATACAAATAAATAAAAGGTAAACACCGGTTTCTTATTTTCCCTATTGTAGCTGTGTTTTTCTAAAAATGTCAAAATTAAAAAATAGTGGAAAATACGTGACAAAGCATTTTATGCAGTTAATAGTGCTGAATAATGCGCTTTGCAAACTTGCAAGAATTGCTCTGAGCATTAATAAAGGATGATTGTATTTTAAAGTAATATTTTCTTTCTAATCCCATAATATAGAAAGTAGATTGTCACCTCACAATTACCTTTCTCATATTGTTTCCTCATCACTTCCTCTTTCGGAATCTATTCTTCTTTTCTTCATTTCTGTTCTATTTCTCTTTAAAACATCAGACAAAATAGGGACTACTTTGTCTTACGTGTTTTTTCTACACTTGGCAATCTTAAAAAAGGGAGGGCCTTAAGTTCCACCCTTTTGTCACAATTGTCACAATTGTCAGGCATAGGAAAAATACATAAGCAAAACTAGTCTCTACAATGTCTTATATTTTAAAAAGAAGTTGATCAAAGATGAAGAAAAGAAGAACAGATTCTGAACGATGTAGAGAAGAGAAAACAAAAGGAGAAAGGATGTTTGAGGTGACAAAGCCACTTGAAGTTTGTATTACAAATGTTACTGTTATTTATTAATTATTTCTAATATAGAGAATGAATGTTCAAAAAAACGCTAAATAAACAAAAAAGAGAAAAAACACAAAAAGCGCTATTATACAGGACTGCTAAATTAAACAGAAATTTAATTTAAAATACTATGAAATTTAAAAAATGATCCTAACCAATAGCAAATATAAGTATACTGATCAGCCACAATGTTAAAAACCCCTGCCTAATATTGTGTAGGACCCCTTGTGCTGCCAAAACAGCTGTGATGCATCTGCCATGTTGTATCTGGCACCAAGACATTAGCAGTAGATCCTTTAAGTCCTACAAGTAGCGAGGTGGGAAGTCCATGGATCATATTTGTTTTTCCAACAGATGCTTAATTACTTTGAGTTCTGGTGAATTTGGAAGCCAAGGCAGCACCATGAACTCTTGTGGCAGGTTGGATTATCCTGCTGAAAGAGGTCACTGCCATCAGGGAACACCATTGCCATTAAGGGGTGTACATGGTCTGCAACACTCTCTAGGTAGGTGATATGTGTCAAAGTAATATCCACATTAATGCCAGGACACACTATTTCTCATCAGAACATTGCCAAGAGCATAACACTGCCTCTGCCAGATAGCCTTCTTTCAATAGTGCACCCTGCACCCTGCTGCCATCTCTTCCCCACCTGGCCATCTACCTTATCCAAATGAAAATGTGATTCATCAGACCAGGCAACCTTCTTCTGTAGCTCCATTTTCCCATTCTAAAGCTTACATACACATTGAAATATTTAACCACTTAAGGACACAACTTCTGGAATAAAAGGGAATCATGACGGAATATTTCTGTCATGTGTCCTTAAGGGGTTAAAAGAGAAGAGAACCGCTTTCTGACGTTAACAGGGTCACATCACAGGCACTCTGATTGGTCTGCTGCTATGCAGTCCCATTTTTAATAAAACATTTTTAACATTAAATCTATGGATGGATAATAATCAAATCCAGTGGATTGCTAGACATTTTGACAAATACTCATTATTTAAACAATCTAATAAAAAAGAGAAAAATGTAAACACACCCACAGTGCAAGCTGTACTATGGTTACGCTTGTCATTTATATATCATATAGAAAACTGAAATTCTTTACCTAGACTCGCCAAGATGATAAAGGTATATCCTGTGAGAACAGAGCTGTCATAGAAACCATATTATCTTGGAATCAGGTAATTTCATGACGATTAGTAGGACATGGAAATACCGTAATATAATATAGGTATATATTTAAGAATGTAATTGCTGCAGAATTTCCGATTTATCTCATGATTTATTACCTGCGGCATTTGACTTCTACTTGCTACAGATATTACAAATATTTTTGCAAGCACTATTGGACAATGACCCTTCTAATTTCCTCATTGAATTTAACAGTACTGTATTCACCAGATAATGGACTCTTTCCATTATTCAACTTTAAATCTAAACAATTTAACAGTATCTAATAGTGATGTCCCGAACGGTTCGCAAAAGGTTCGCCACGAACGGTTCGCCACGGACTCATCATTGAGTAAACTTTGACCCTGTACCTCACAGTCAGCAGACACATTCCAGCCAATCAGCAGCAGACCAGGAGGTGGGAGGGTCTGGGAGGGAGGGTCTGCTGCTGATTGGCTGGAATGTGTCTGCTGACTGTGAGGTACAGGGTCAAAGTTTACTCAATGATGAGTCCGTGGCGAACCGTTCGCGAACTGTTCGGGACATCAGTAGTATCTAAATTAAAGAGTTGTTGTTTATAAAGATACAGAGAGGACCGTGTTCAAGCCAATATGGTAAATGTTCATTCTAATCTGCCTGTAACTCAGTAATTGCTTACTGTCATCTTGTTGTCATCTAAAATTGGTCTGATGCAACAGATATGTCAACATAATAACACTCATCGAGACATCTTCTTTCCACTCAACAACATTTAAATTAGTAGTCTGTGCACTTTCTGTAATGGCTGGCAATTTATTTAAAGACAGGATAATTTATATACTCAGACTGGTGTTGGAAAAAAAACATGGACACTATCAGAATTCTTGTTTTAGTGATTTTACCATGGTTCTTTAAATGATTATTGTAATGATCATTTCTACTATTTCAGAGGAATGTCAGTTCACATGTAAAATGCAACAATAATGATTTGCAGATATGAATGTTTCTGTGTGAAAATTCATGTTCAATATGGAAAAAACACAATCACTTTTATGATTAGTCTGCTGTTTGCCAAACCACATCAATTACTTTGACTTAGTAAAAATCTTTAGCCCGTTTTCTATCTGTGCCAGTTCTCATGTGCCAGTTTATTGTAAGCACAGCTATCTTTTGTGTGTTTGATAAATTGCATGTAAAGCTATTTGTTGTTAAGAAAAGATGCCTTAGAAAGATTTCCCACTAACTGATCTACATGAAAATACCAGGCTAGTATTTTTTTTGTAAAAAACAAAACAAAAAAAAGAGTTACATTGGTCTTATGTTTATTATTGAGTATCAATGTTTAGGGTATTTATAATACCATCAGTAACAAAACAGCAATTTGAAGCAAGAAACATTTAAAAAAGAAAATCTGCATAATCTATAAACAGGTGAAAGATATTCTCTGAGGACAATCCACTTACCATATACATTATTTACTTAAATTTCTTACATCTGCTAATTTAATATACTTCTTTTTAATTTATACAATGTTTTCCTATGAGGTTGAGGTGACACTGGAGGTTCTCATGCATAGCGTGAGAATGTCCAGCATCAATTAGGTGACCAACCCGGTAGTCCCTCTAATGGCTGTTTGGTAGACAGCCACTAGAGCTGTAGTTAACCCATAAAGGTAATTATTACAGTTAATTTAAAACTGCAATAATTACCTTTCAGGGTTAATGGACCTGGGAATATGCATCCAGACAACTTCAATAAACTAAAGTTGTCTGAGTGCCTATAAAGGGCTGTCTTTAACATTAAATGGACCGTGGGCAAGCATTTGCTTGGGCCTCCTGGAACCTGCCTCACCCCCACCCCACCCCCCCACACACTTGCACCCCCTGGCATGCAATCATGCTCTCAACCCCAACACAGTGGCAGAACGAATGTAGAGAGGGCTCTGGTGCAAGAAAGATTTTGGGCCATTACTCTAGCGCAAGAGTGGAGAAAGGATCCTCATCTGTCGTACAACTCCCACAATGCTATGTCAGCTGGGGATCTACAATTTGGACATTCTAGCAGGGCTGTATTTGAGAGCAGTGTTTGTGCATTTGAATGTGAGCATGTTTTTGTATAGAAGATGTGTGTGCATGTAGGGTGTAATATTGGTGTTTGATTGAAGGGGTTTATTTTTTATATACTTTTTGAGTTTGAATTCAGGGGTATGTTTGCATGTAATGTTTGTGTTTGCATGTTGTGCTTGATTGCTGGGATGTATGCACATGCATTCTATACATTCACAGATATACATACACATTAGGACACACATACACACAAAGACACTGATGCATGAACACACACTGACACAAACACACTGGCATTCACACACACACTAGCTTATACACTAGGATACACACAGATACAGTCACATACATACACACACACACAGATACAAACACTTTGAATACACACACTCAGATACACACAGATAAAAAAACACTGGCACATCCACATACAGAGATACACACTTACACAGATATGTACACACATTCAGATACACACACACACAGACAGGTACACATACACAGAGGTACACATGCACTGACACAAACACAGCCAGATACACACACAAAGTCAGATACACACACTGACACAAACACAGCCAGATACAAACACACAGCCAGATACACACACTGACACAAACACAGCCATTTGCTTGGGCCTCCTGGAACCTGCCTCACCCCCACCCCACCCCCCCACACACTTGCACCCCCTGGCATGCAATCATGCTCTCAACCCCAACACAGTGGCAGAACGAATGTAGAGAGGGCTCTGGTGCAAGAAAGATTTTGGGCCATTACTCTAGCGCAAGAGTGGAGAAAGGATCCTCATCTGTCGTACAACTCCCACAATGCTATGTCAGCTGGGGATCTACAATTTGGACATTCTAGCAGGGCTGTATTTGAGAGCAGTGTTTGTGCATTTGAATGTGAGCATGTTTTTGTATAGAGGATGTGTGTGCATGTAGGGTGTAATATTGGTGTTTGATTGAAGGGGTTTATTTTTTATATACTTTTTGAGTTTGAATTCAGGGGTATGTTTGCATGTAATGTTTGTGTTTGCATGTTGTGCTTGATTGCTGGGATGTATGCACATGCATTCTATACATTCACAGATATACATACACATTAGGACACACATACACACAAAGACACTGATGCATGAACACACACTGACACAAACACACTGGCATTCACACACACACTAGCTTATACACTAGGATACACACAGATACAGTCACATACATACACACACACACAGATACAAACACTTTGAATACACACACTCAGATACACACAGATAAAAAAACACTGGCACATCCACATACAGAGATACACACTTACACAGATATGTACACACATTCAGATACACACACACACAGACAGGTACACATACACAGAGGTACACATGCAGGGGTGTATTTGTGTGCAGCGCTGGTGTAGGAATGCTGGTATGTATGCATTGCCACACACAAAGATGCACACTTACACAAACACTGAGATACACACAGGATCACAGATACACATGCAGTGATGTATTTGAGTGCAATGTTAGTGTTTGAATGTAGTAGTGTTTTTGTGTGCAGTGTTGGCACTGGAATGATGGGATGTATGCATTGCCACATGCATAGATACACACTTACACACACTGACCCACACACACACAGGTACACATATACAGACACACATGTACACATACAAACTGACACACATGTACACATATACAGACACAGGTATACATACACACAGGTACACATACACACTGACACACAGGTACACATGCACTGACACAAACACAGCCAGATACACACACAAAGTCAGATACACACACTGACACAAACACAGCCAGATACAAACACACAGCCAGATACACACACTGACACAAACACAGCCAGGTACACACACTGACAAAAACACAGCCAGATATACACACACACAGTCAGATACACAAACATCCACATACACACTTACAGTCAGATACATACAGGGAGTGCAGAATTATTAGGCAAATGAGTATTTTGACCACATCATCCTCTTTATGCATGTTGTCTTACTCCAAGCTGTATAGGCTCGAAAGCCTACTACCAATTAAGCATATTAGGTGATGTGCATCTCTGTAATGAGAAGGGGTGTGGTCTAATGACATCAACACCCTATATCAGGGTGTGCATAATTATTAGGCAACTTCCTTTCCTTTGGCAAAATGGGTCAAAAGAAGGACGTGACAGGCTCAGAAAAGTCAAAAATAGTGAGATATCTTGCAGAGGGATGCAGCACTCTTAAAATTGCAAAGCTTCTGAAGCGTGATCATCGAACAATCAAGCGTTTCATTCAAATAGTCAACAGGGTCGCAAGAAGCGTGTGGAAAAACCAAGGCGAAAAATAACTGCCCATGAACTGAGAAAAGTCAAGCGTGCAGCTGCCACGATGCCACTTGCCACCAGTTTGGCCATATTTCAGAGCTGCAACATCACTGGAGTGCCCAAAAGCACAAGGTGTGCAATACTCAGAGACATGGCCAAGGTAAGAAAGGCTGAAAGATGACCACCACTGAACAAGACACAGAAGCTGAAACGTCAAGACTGGGCCAAGAAATATCTCAAGACTGATTTTTCTAAGGTTTTATGGACTGATGAAATGAGAGTGAGTCTTGATGGGCCAGATGGATGGGCCCGTGGCTGATTGGTAAAGGGCAGAGAGCTCCAGTCCGACTCAGACGCCAGTAAGGTGGAGGTGGAGTACTGGTTTGGGCTGGTATCATCAAAGATGAGCTTGTGGGGCCTTTTCGGGTTGAGGATGGAGTCAAGCTCAACTCCCAGTCCTACTGCCAGTTCCTGAAGACACCTTCTTCAAGCAGTGGTACAGGAAGAAGTCTGCATCCTTCAAGAAAAACATGATTTTCATGCAGGACAATGCTCCATCACACACGTCCAAGTACTCCACAGCGTGGCTGGCAAGAAAGCGTATAAAAGAAGAAAATCTAATGACATGGCCTCCTTGTTCACCTGATCTGAACCCCATTGAGAACCTGTTGTCCATCATCAAATGTGAGATTTACAAGGAGGGAAAACAGTACACCTCTCTGAACAGTGTCTGGGAGGTTGTGGTTGCTGCTGCACGCAATGTTGATGGTGAACAGATCAAAACACTGACAGAATCCATGGATGGCAGGCTTTTGAGTGTCCTTGCAAAGAAAGGTGGCTATATTGGTCACTGATTTGTTTTGTTTTTGAATGTCAGAAATGTATATTTGTGAATGTTGAGATGTTATATTGGTTTCACTGGTAATAACAAATAATTGAAATGGGTATATATTTGTTTTTTGTTAAGTTGCCTAATAATTATGCACAGTAATAGTCACCTGCACACACAGATATCCCCCTAACATAGCTATAACTAAAAACAAACTAAAAAACTACTTCCAAAAATATTCAGCTTTGATATTAATGAGTTTTTTGGGTTCATTGAGAACATGGTTGTTGTTCAATAATAAAATTAATCCTCAAAAATACAACTTGCCTAATAATTCTGCACTCCCTGTACACTGACACAAGCAGAGAAAAAATGAGCAGGGGAGACTGCAGGAGCATAATATATACACTAAAACCACTTCATGAACCTAAAGTTGTTTTGTCACTTTAAGCAATGAATTATAGTACATTGTATTTAGACAAAATAAGCTAAAGTTAGACTACATCTTCAAATATTATTAACTTGCAAGAATGTGGTCTTTAATGAATAAGCCCCTAAGTTTTAATAGTGAGTGAGGAAACTAGCCAGTCTAAAATCAACATGCATTCACTTTAAGTAAGATTATTAGTACACTAAAGCTAGTATAATCTTCAATTTTACCACATGACAGGAGGCTTCATATTTGCATTTTTAAAGCTTGGAATTGATGAGTGTGAAGGAAGCATGAGTTGTTTGAC
>OW240917.1:128759809-128793676 GCA_933207985.1 Pelobates cultripes | reverse complement strand
TGGCAATCTTAAAAAAGGGAGGGCCTTAAGTTCCACCCTTTTGTCACAATTGTCACAATTGTCAGGCATAGGAAAAATACATAAGCAAAACTAGTCTCTACAATGTCTTATATTTTAAAAAGAAGTTGATCAAAGATGAAGAAAAGAAGAACAGATTCTGAACGATGTAGAGAAGAGAAAACAAAAGGAGAAAGGATGTTTGAGGTGACAAAGCCACTTGAAGTTTGTATTACAAATGTTACTGTTATTTATTAATTATTTCTAATATAGAGAATGAATGTTCAAAAAAACGCTAAATAAACAAAAAAGAGAAAAAACACAAAAAGCGCTATTATACAGGACTGCTAAATTAAACAGAAATTTAATTTAAAATACTATGAAATTTAAAAAATGATCCTAACCAATAGCAAATATAAGTATACTGATCAGCCACAATGTTAAAAACCCCTGCCTAATATTGTGTAGGACCCCTTGTGCTGCCAAAACAGCTGTGATGCATCTGCCATGTTGTATCTGGCACCAAGACATTAGCAGTAGATCCTTTAAGTCCTACAAGTAGCGAGGTGGGAAGTCCATGGATCATATTTGTTTTTCCAACAGATGCTTAATTACTTTGAGTTCTGGTGAATTTGGAAGCCAAGGCAGCACCATGAACTCTTGTGGCAGGTTGGATTATCCTGCTGAAAGAGGTCACTGCCATCAGGGAACACCATTGCCATTAAGGGGTGTACATGGTCTGCAACACTCTCTAGGTAGGTGATATGTGTCAAAGTAATATCCACATTAATGCCAGGACACACTATTTCTCATTAGAACATTGCCAAGAGCATAACACTGCCTCTGCCAGATAGCCTTCTTTCAATAGTGCACCCTGCACCCTGCTGCCATCTCTTCCCCACCTGGCCATCTACCTTATCCAAATGAAAATGTGATTCATCAGACCAGGCAACCTTCTTCTGTAGCTCCATTTTCCCATTCTAAAGCTTACATACACATTGAAATATTTAACCACTTAAGGACACAACTTCTGGAATAAAAGGGAATCATGACGGAATATTTCTGTCATGTGTCCTTAAGGGGTTAAAAGAGAAGAGAACCGCTTTCTGACGTTAACAGGGTCACATCACAGGCACTCTGATTGGTCTGCTGCTATGCAGTCCCATTTTTAATAAAACATTTTTAACATTAAATCTATGGATGGATAATAATCAAATCCAGTGGATTGCTAGACATTTTGACAAATACTCATTATTTAAACAATCTAATAAAAAAGAGGAAAATGTAAACACACCCACAGTGCAAGCTGTACTATGGTTACGCTTGTCATTTATATATCATATAGAAAACTGAAATTCTTTACCTAGACTCGCCAAGATGATAAAGGTATATCCTGTGAGAACAGAGCTGTCATAGAAACCATATTATCTTGGAATCAGGTAATTTCATGACGATTAGTAGGACATGGAAATACCGTAATATAATATAGGTATATATTTAAGAATGTAATTGCTGCAGAATTTCCGATTTATCTCATGATTTATTACCTGCGGCATTTGACTTCTACTTGCTACAGATATTACAAATATTTGTGCAAGCACTATTGGACAATGACCCTTCTAATTTCCTCATTGAATTTAACAGTACTGTATTCACCAGATAATGGACTCTTTCCATTATTCAACTTTAAATCTAAACAATTTAACAGTATCTAATAGTGATGTCCCGAACGGTTCGCAAAAGGTTCGCCACGAACGGTTCGCCACGGACTCATCATTGAGTAAACTTTGACCCTGTACCTCACAGTCAGCAGACACATTCCAGCCAATCAGCAGCAGACCAGGAGGTGGGAGGGTCTGGGAGGGAGGGTCTGCTGCTGATTGGCTGGAATGTGTCTGCTGACTGTGAGGTACAGGGTCAAAGTTTACTCAATGATGAGTCCGTGGCGAACCGTTCGCGAACTGTTCGGGACATCAGTAGTATCTAAATTAAAGAGTTGTTGTTTATAAAGATACAGAGAGGACCGTGTTCAAGCCAATATGGTAAATGTTCATTCTAATCTGCCTGTAACTCAGTAATTGCTTACTGTCATCTTGTTGTCATCTAAAATTGGTCTGATGCAACAGATATGTCAACATAATAACACTCATCGAGACATCTTCTTTCCACTCAACAACATTTAAATTAGTAGTCTGTGCACTTTCTGTAATGGCTGGCAATTTATTTAAAGACAGGATAATTTATATACTCAGACTGGTGTTGGAAAAAAAACATGGACACTATCAGAATTCTTGTTTTAGTGATTTTACCATGGTTCTTTAAATGATTATTGTAATGATCATTTCTACTATTTCAGAGGAATGTCAGTTCACATGTAAAATGCAACAATAATGATTTGCAGATATGAATGTTTCTGTGTGAAAATTCATGTTCAATATGGAAAAAACACAATCACTTTTATGATTAGTCTGCTGTTTGCCAAACCACATCAATTACTTTGACTTAGTAAAAATCTTTAGCCCGTTTTCTATCTGTGCCAGTTCTCATGTGCCAGTTTATTGTAAGCACAGCTATCTTTTGTGTGTTTGATAAATTGCATGTAAAGCTATTTGTTGTTAAGAAAAGATGCCTTAGAAAGATTTCCCACTAACTGATCTACATGAAAATACCAGGCTAGTATTTTTTTTGTAAAAAACAAAACAAAAAAAAGAGTTACATTGGTCTTATGTTTATTATTGAGTATCAATGTTTAGGGTATTTATAATACCATCAGTAACAAAACAGCAATTTGAAGCAAGAAACATTTAAAAAAGAAAATCTGCATAATCTATAAACAGGTGAAAGATATTCTCTGAGGACAATCCACTTACCATATACATTATTTACTTAAATTTCTTACATCTGCTAATTTAATATACTTCTTTTTAATTTATACAATGTTTTCCTATGAGGTTGAGGTGACACTGGAGGTTCTCATGCATAGCGTGAGAATGTCCAGCATCAATTAGGTGACCAACCCGGTAGTCCCTCTAATGGCTGTTTGGTAGACAGCCACTAGAGCTGTAGTTAACCCATAAAGGTAATTATTACAGTTAATTTAAAACTGCAATAATTACCTTTCAGGGTTAATGGACCTGGGAATATGCATCCAGACAACTTCAATAAACTAAAGTTGTCTGAGTGCCTATAAAGGGCTGTCTTTAACATTAAATGGACCGTGGGCAAGCATTTGCTTGGGCCTCCTGGAACCTGCCTCACCCCCACCCCACCCCCCCACACACTTGCACCCCCTGGCATGCAATCATGCTCTCAACCCCAACACAGTGGCAGAACGAATGTAGAGAGGGCTCTGGTGCAAGAAAGATTTTGGGCCATTACTCTAGCGCAAGAGTGGAGAAAGGATCCTCATCTGTCATACAACTCCCACAATGCTATGTCAGCTGGGGATCTACAATATGGACATTCTAGCAGGGCTGTATTTGAGAGCAGTGTTTGTGCATTTGAATGTGAGCATGTTTTTGTATAGAGGATGTGTGTGCATGTAGGGTGTAATATTGGTGTTTGATTTATTTTTTATATACTTTTTGAGTTTGAATTCAGGGGTATGTTTGCATGTAATGTTTGTGTTTGCATGTTGTGCTTGATTGCTGGGATGTATGCACATGCATTCTATACATTCACAGATATACATACACATTAGGACACACATACACACAAAGACACTGATGCATGAACACACACTGACACAAACACACTGGCATTCACACACACACTAGCTTATACACTAGGATACACACAGATACAGTCACATACATACACACACACACACACAGATACAAATACTTTGAATACACACACTCAGATACACACAGATAAAAAAACACTGGCACATCCACATACAGAGATACACACTTACACAGATATGTACACACATTCAGATACACACACACACAGACAGGTACACATACACAGAGGTACACATGCAGGGGTGTATTTGTGTGCAGCGCTGGTGTAGGAATGCTGGTATGTATGCATTGCCACACACAAAGATGCACACTTACACAAACACTGAGATACACACAGGATCACAGATACACATGCAGTGATGTATTTGAGTGCAATGTTAGTGTTTGAATGTAGTAGTGTTTTTGTGTGCAGTGTTGGCACTGGAATGATGGGATGTATGCATTGCCACATGCATAGATACACACTTACACACACTGACCCACACACACACAGGTACACATATACAGACACACATGTACACATACAAACTGACACACATGTACACATATACAGACACAGGTATACATACACACAGGTACACATACACACTGACACACAGGTACACATGCACTGACACAAACACAGCCAGATACACACACAAAGTCAGATACACACACTGACACAAACACAGCCAGATACAAACACACAGCCAGATACACACACTGACACAAACACAGCCAGGTACACACACTGACAAAAACACAGCCAGATATACACACACACAGTCAGATACACAAACATCCACATACACACTTACAGTCAGATACATACAGGGAGTGCAGAATTATTAGGCAAATGAGTATTTTGACCACATCATCCTCTTTATGCATGTTGTCTTACTCCAAGCTGTATAGGCTCGAAAGCCTACTACCAATTAAGCATATTAGGTGATGTGCATCTCTGTAATGAGAAGGGGTGTGGTCTAATGACATCAACACCCTATATCAGGTGTGCATAATTATTAGGCAACTTCCTTTCCTTTGGCAAAATGGGTCAAAAGAAGGACTTGACAGGCTCAGAAAAGTCAAAAATAGTGAGATATCTTGCAGAGGGATGCAGCACTCTTAAAATTGCAAAGCTTCTGAAGCGTGATCATCGAACAATCAAGCGTTTCATTCAAAATAGTCAACAGGGTCGCAAGAAGCGTGTGGAAAAACCAAGGCGCAAAATAACTGCCCATGAACTGAGAAAAGTCAAGCGTGCAGCTGCCACGATGCCACTTGCCACCAGTTTGGCCATATTTCAGAGCTGCAACATCACTGGAGTGCCCAAAAGCACAAGGTGTGCAATACTCAGAGACATGGCCAAGGTAAGAAAGGCTGAAAGACGACCACCACTGAACAAGACACACAAGCTGAAACGTCAAGACTGGGCCAAGAAATATCTCAAGACTGATTTTTCTAAGGTTTTATGGACTGATGAAATGAGAGTGAGTCTTGATGGGCCAGATGGATGGGCCCGTGGCTGGATTGGTAAAGGGCAGAGAGCTCCAGTCCGACTCAGACGCCAGCAAGGTGGAGGTGGAGTACTGGTTTGGGCTGGTATCATCAAAGATGAGCTTGTGGGGCCTTTTCGGGTTGAGGATGGAGTCAAGCTCAACTCCCAGTCCTACTGCCAGTTCCTGGAAGACACCTTCTTCAAGCAGTGGTACAGGAAGAAGTCTGCATCCTTCAAGAAAAACATGATTTTCATGCAGGACAATGCTCCATCACACGCGTCCAAGTACTCCACAGCGTGGCTGGCAAGAAAGGGTATAAAAGAAGAAAATCTAATGACATGGCCTCCTTGTTCACCTGATCTGAACCCCATTGAGAACCTGTGGTCCATCATCAAATGTGAGATTTACAAGGAGGGAAAACAGTACACCTCTCTGAACAGTGTCTGGGAGGCTGTGGTTGCTGCTGCACGCAATGTTGATGGTGAACAGATCAAAACACTGACAGAATCCATGGATGGCAGGCTTTTGAGTGTCCTTGCAAAGAAAGGTGGCTATATTGGTCACTGATTTGTTTTTGTTTTGTTTTTGAATGTCAGAAATGTATATTTGTGAATGTTGAGATGTTGTATTGGTTTCACTGGTAATAATAAATAATTGAAATGGGTATATATTTGTTTTTTGTTAAGTTGCCTAATAATTATGCACAGTAATAGTCACCTGCACACACAGATATCCCCCTAACATAGCTATAACTAAAAACAAACTAAAAACTACTTCCAAAAATATTCAGCTTTGATATTAATGAGTTTTTTGGGTTCATTGAGAACATGGTTGTTGTTCAATAATAAAATTAATTCTCAAAAATACAACTTGCCTAATAATTCTGCACTCCCTGTACACTGACACAAGCAGAGAAAAAATGAGCAGGGGAGACTGCAGGAGCATAATATATACACTAAAACCACTTCATGAACCTAAAGTTGTTTTGTCCCTTTAAGCAATGAATTATAGTACCTTGTATTTAGACAAAATAAGCTAAAGTTAGACTACATCTTCAAATATTATTAACTTGCAAGAATGTGGTCTTTAATGAATAAGCCCCTAAGTTTTAATAGTGAGTGAGGAAACTAGCCAGTCTAAAATCAACATGCATTCACTTTAAGTTTGTTATGAAAAGTAATAAAATTACTAGTTGGAAATAAAACATTATTTACACAAATGTACTACATTCACCTCATTGTGCTTTCACCCCCCTTTTCTTTATTTGTATCACCATTTCATCTTGCATCAATTTATTTTTGCAACACATGAATGCCTCCATGCTATTTGTGAGAATTTTCCTTACAAATCCAGAGGCGTCTCTTAATTCACTCTACAATTTAATACAAACCCACAAATTTCCACACTTGACTATATGCCATTAAGGAGATGATTGGAATTTTACACAGAGCGTACGATTAGCATCTCTGAAGACAAATCTAAATGTGCTGTTAAAAATGAATTCAGGCATATCTTGCTTATTTTCTAAACAGTTTACAAATATATTATAGATATACTGACAATGTAAATAATCTGCCCAACAAATACATCGAAACATAAAAACATAGAATGTGACGGCAGATAAGAACCATTCGACCCATCTAGTCTGCCCAATTGTCTAAATACGTTCATTAGTCCCTGGCCTTATCTTATAGTTATGATAGACTTATGCCTATCCCACATATGCTTAAACTCCTTTACTGTGTTAACCTACCACTTCAGCTGGAAGTCTATGTAACGGACCGTTTTGCACACAAGGGGTAAAAACCGTTTAGGCGATCGTCCCCCTTTCCAGAGATGCAGGCACAGCTATTGTAGAACACCAAACACACGAACCGCCAATAAGTGAATGCTCCAAACCCCCGAACGGCATCCAATATAGCAATCCAAACACACGAACAGGAACCATACGAATCGCTGCTAGCAGACGAATAGGAAAAGCATCCAAGCGGCTTACACTCCTAGCAATCAGTCTCTATCAGCATTCAGTAAATCCCCCCAAAGACGAGACAACGCTCCATGTTGAGGGTCAAGCAGTGGTCTGTTTAATGAGGGCTACCTGCCCAGTATTTATGCAGGTCTCCCACCTTGTGGACACTCCCCTAGGGGACCAAATGGGAGACTGTGACAAAAGACAGACAAGTTGACAAATAGGACACACAGTCACATTATATTCCCACAATGCATCCTGGCTTCCTCACCTCTGCCTTGGAGATAATTGAGAAGTAATTCAATTATCTCCCAAGACAAAGGCAAATCGCCATTATGCACGTGGGGATAGTAAAACACGAATTACTGTTAAAATACACCATGTAAGACACATTACAATAAACTTATACATTTAACATGTCCCCAGATAGCTCAGGTCTGAGCGCACATTATTAAGCGAAAGGCGCTCAGACCACACGAATACAGTTTAATCGCCATGGAGCTAAAGTCTTTACACAGTCAGTTTCATGCGAATGGGCTCCATGGGATTCCTATCTGGGGTATAACATAGACAGGTAAAACTACCGAACACCGGCCGTTCGTGTACTTTCACCGAACAAGAAGGGAGGTCGGCGGCTTCAGCGGTGTTCGCGCAAAACTGTGTCCGATTTTAGTTCCATGAATTAAGCGTCGAACACCGCTGTGCATTCGCATGTTTAAAATGGCCACGACCTCGTGTTCGGGATACGAATGGCGGCCACCCAGCATTCGTCAATTAAGCTGCGGTTAACCGCAGCTTCAGGGAGGTTAATTGCCGGCACACTCCAGCTCCCAGGTGGTCTATTCATTCGTGCGGTTGTTTGGTAGATTGAATCTACCGAACACCCAGCAGAAAATCACGAATAAAGCTTTTCTGCAGGTGAAACAAAGTCTTTTAACATGGGGGCCATAGTCTAAAGGCAGCAGGCGAGCAACCAGGCTTCTCCAATGCAATGTGGCGAGATTGGTCTTGTCACAGTCTATTTCATGCATCCACTATCCTCTCAGTAAAGTAATACTTCCTGATATTATTTTTTAACCTTTGCCCCTCTAATTTAAGACTATGTCTTCTTGTTGTGTTAGTTTTTCTTCTTTTAAATATAGTCTACTCCTTTACTGTGTTGATTCCCTTTATGTATTTAAATGTTTCTATCATATCCCCCCTGTCTCATCTTTCCTCTAAAGTTCCTTTAACCTTTCCTTGTAAGTTTTATCCTTCAATCCATGAACCAGTTTAGTAGCCCTTCTCTGAACTCTCTCTAAAGTATCAATATCCTTCTGGAGATACGGTCTCCAGTATTGCGTACAATACTCCAAGTGAGGTCTCACCAGTGTTCTGTACAATGGCATGAGCACTTCCCTCTTTCTACTGCTAATACCTCTCCTATACAACCAAGCATTCTGCTAGCATTTCCTGCTGCTCTATAACAATGTCTGCCTAATTTTAAGTCATCAGAAATAATCACCCCTAAATCCCTTTCCTCAGATGTTGAGGTTAGGACTCTATCAAATATTCTGTACTCTGCCCTTGGGTTTTTACATCCAAAATGCATTATCTTGTACTTATCCACATTAAATGTCAGTTGCCACGACTGATCATTTATCCACATTAAATGTCAGTTGCCACAACTGACCATTTTTCTAGTTGAACTAAATCATTTGCCATTTGGCTTATCCCTCCTGGAACATTAACCCTGTGATATATCTTAGTATCATCAGCAAAAAGACATACCTTACCATCAAGACCTTCTGCAATATCACTAATAAAAAATATTAAAGTGAATGAGTCCAAGTACAGATCCCTGAGGTACTCCACTGGTAAAAAATACCTTGCTTCGAATATACTCCATTTACTACAACCCTCTGTTGCCTGTCACTCAGTCACTGCCTTACCCATTCTACAATATTTGAATCCAAACTTAAAGATTGCAGTTTATTGATAAGCCTTCTATGTGCAACAGTGCCAAAAGCCTTAATGAAATCAAGGTAAGCAATGTCTACTGCACCACCCTGATCTATTATTTTAGTTTCCCAATCAAAAAAATCAATACGATTAGTTTGGCATGGTCTCCCTGAAGTAAACCCATGTTGTCTCTGATCTTGAAATCCATGTGATTTTAGATGTTCAACAATCCTATCCTTTAACATGGTTTCCATTACTTTCCTCACTACTGAAGTAAGGCTTACTTGCCTATAGTTGCCTGCAGTGGCGTACACATGACCCATGGGGCCCCGGTGCAAATATTGATCCGTGGGCCCCCCTGCGCGCGGGCCAGGCCGCAACACATGGCGGTGGGCACCTGGTCACAGGGGTTACAGGGCTGCGACCCCTGCGACCGCGGTATGTATGCCAGTACATGCAGATGCACACACACTTAAAGCACCACTACAGACACCCAGATCACATCAGCTCAATGAAGTTGTCTGGGTGTCAGGTCCCTCTAGTTTTAACCCTGCAGCTGAAAACATAGCAGTTTCATAGAAACTGCTATGTTTCACTGAGGGTTAATCCAGCCTCTAGTGGCTGTCTCACTGACAGCCGCTAGAGGAGCACACTGAACGTCCATAGGAAAGCATTGAGTAATGCTTTCCTATGGGCGGTTTGAATGCGTGCGCGGTCGCATTCAGAGCTGAGAGGCCGAGGGATCCCCAGCGCCAAGGGAGTCCGGCGCTGGAGAAAGGTAAGTGCTGAAGGCACACACACTCTCACTTTCAGACGCATACACACTAGCTAACAGACACACACATTTACTGACAGAGACACACTCAGCGACAGACATACATACACACACACTCACTTACAAAACATACACTCTCATTGACAAACAAACACACACTCACTAACAGACATCAAACAGACTCACTAACACACACATACACACACACACACACACTCAGTAAGACACTGACTAGCAGACACTCACATTAACACTCACACTAACACTCACTCTAACACACTAACACTCACTCTAACACTCACACACACACACACACTAACACTCACACACACACTCACAAACACTCTCACACACACACACACATTCACACACACTCTCACACACACACTAACACTCACACACACACTAACACTCACACTCACACACACTCTCACACACACACTCTCACACACACACACCACACTCTCACACACACACTCTCACACACACTCTCACACACACACACTCTCACACACACACATTCACACACACTCTCACACACTGTGAGGAACTGACTCTGCTGGGTTTCGAACCCTGGTTTACATGGTGCTAAACCTTTTCCTTACCAGTACACCAGCCTGCCTTTTGCAAATTTACCTGAGATCTGATACTATTGTTTGTAGAGTCAAGGTTATCAGTGACAACTCACTTCAGCTGTGTCTGGTCAGGTGTCTGGTTCTTGGCCTATAAAAGCCACTTCCTGTCTCTGTACCTTTGCCAGATTATTGTGGTTCCTGTACTCTCTAATCAAGCGTGTTCCTGTTTCTCCTTCCTGTTGCTGAATTTGGACTGTTTTCACTTTGCTGCTTCTCCTTCCCACTGACCTCGGCTTGCCTCACTACGATTATCATCTTTCTGTTCCAGTCTCCCATCTCTGCTTAAGACCAGAAGGCCACTCAAGGCTCAGGGGCTCAACCACCTGGGTAACGAGTGGCTACCTCTGGTAGAAAACATTGCTGATCTGGCTACTGGACTCCAAAACTTTGTAACATCAATATCATTACAGAATAATCTGGCCCATTCATGGAGACCATCGGATCAGATTCTGCATTGGCCCAGCAGGTTGCTTTTAATGCAAGAACTATGCAGACCCAGGCACAGACCATTCAAGTGCTGCAGGATCAGGTAGCTGAACTGCAAAATGAAGTTCGATCAATGCATAGAGAGCTTACCAGCTACAGGGCACATGATGTTGCGGCTGCTGCTACTACTACTGTTACACCTGCACAAGATGCCCGCTTGCCTCTACCAGAAAAATTTGGAGGAGACCGCAAAAAATTCAGGGGTTTCCTAAATCAATGCCGTTTGCATTTCATGATGTTACCAAACCGTTTTCCATCTGAAAGAGAGAAGGTGGGATTTATTTTTTCCCTCTTCAAAGATGAAGCCCTGGCCTGGGGCTCCCCTTTTCTGGAACAGGACAGTCCAATCTTGGGAAATTTAAAAGACTTTCTTGAGGCCATGTGCCTAGTTTTTGATGATCCCAATCGCTGTGTTACAGCAGAAGCCACTCTCCTTCATTTACATCAAGGGAGGCGCTCTGTGGCTGAATATGCTGCTGAATTCAGACAGTGGGTTACTGATACTACTTGGAACCAATCAGCCCAGAGGTTCCACTTCAGAAGGGGTCTCTCAGAAGCTATAAAAGGTGAGCTAGCTCGTGTTGATCTTCCTGTTGAGTTTGATGCATTTGTGCGGTTGGCTATCCGTATTGATCGGAGACTTTCAGAAAGAAGATTGGAAAGACAGGGCTCTTTTAAACCAAGTGCTACTCCTACTTTCTATTCAAGAATTTCTACTCCGACCCCACAAACACCTACAGACCCTGAACCTGAGGCTATGCAGGTAGATCTAATAAGAGGGCCATTATCCAATGAAGAAAAACAGTGGCGACGCACTCACAACTTATGCCTGTATTGTGGTAGTACAGGGCATTATGCCATCAATTGCCCTAACAAGTCTAAAAGAACAATAGCTATGACTGCTGAGGGTGCACAGATTCAACACCAATCCCAGATTTCAGACCAACTGGATTCTGTCATACAACCCTTGTTTTCTCTGGCTCAGGGTGAAGAAGGTATGATGACTCAACATCCTCATTTGGTGGTGCCTATCACTTTGCAATATGGTAATAATAAAATTTCAACTACAGCTATGATAGATTCCGGAGCAGGCGGAAACTTTATGGACATTAAATTTGCAGCAGGAAATAAAATTCAGTCTATCCCTAAATCTTCACCTGTGTTAATGGAAACAGTAGACGGTTCTCCACTTACGTCAGGCCCGGTTACACATGAGACTGTGCCCTTAAAATTGATTCTGGAAGTGAATCACCATGAGTCTATATCTTTCCACCTAATTTCCTCAACACAGTTTCCAGTGATTTTGGGTATACCCTGGCTTGCTCTGCATAACCCACAGATTGATTGGAAGACTAGAACTTTGTCCTTTCCTTCAGAACACTGCTTAATGAATTGTCAACCCTCTAAGGCGACACCTGTTACCACAACAATTAATGAAATGGTTGCTACAAACTTAACCAAGCTTCCGCTACAATATCGGGATTTTGCAGATGTCTGTGATAAGAAGAATGCTGATCAGCTTCCACCTCATAGGCCTTATGATTGCCCCATAGAGCTGCTACCTGGAGCTGCTATCCCATTTGGCCGTATATACTCCCTTTCTGAGCCTGAATTGAAAGCACTTCGTGAATACATACAAGAAAATCTTGCCAAAGGCTTTATTCGACCATCCACTTCTCCAGCAGGAGCTCCTATATTCTTTGTAGAAAAGAAAGATGGCAGTCTACGGCCATGTGTCGATTACAGGGACATTAATAAAATCACTGTTAAAAACCGTTATCCCTTGCCTCTCATTCCTGAACTTCTGGAAAGACTTCGTTCAGCTAAAATATTTACGAAGCTTGATCTACGGGGGGCATATAATCTGGTTCACATAAGACCAAATGATGAATGGAAAACAGCTTTCAGAACCAGGTACGGACATTACGAATATCTAGTAATGCCATTTGGGCTTTGTAATGCCCCTGCAACTTTTCAGCATCTAATCAATGATGTACTACGGGATCTCCTGGATCAGTTTGTTGTGGCATATTTGGATGATATCCTGATATTTTCTGATAATCTTGAAAATCACAGAAAACAGGTCTGCATTGTTCTTGAGCGCCTTCGTACCCACCACCTATACATTAAACTGGAAAAATGTGAGTTTGAACAAACAGAAATTCAGTTCCTGGGGTATGTAATAACTCCTAAAGGTTTAAGTATGGACGCAAGTAAAATTAAAGCTGTGCTGGACTGGCCCATCCTCAAGAATGAAAAAGATATACAGAGATTTGTGGGGTTTGCCAATTTTTACAGGCGTTTCATTAAGAATTTCTCTGCCGTTATTACACCGATCACTGAACTTACACGTAAAGGGACTCCTTTTCAGTGGTCCAATAAGGCTGACACTGCATTTTCCAGATTAAAGACTCTGTTTACATCTGCTCCTATCTTGGTACATCCTCAGCCAGAATTGCCATTTACTGTGGAGGTAGATGCTTCTGATTCAGCTGTTGGGGCTATACTATCTCAAAGGACTGGACCTAAGATGTTGTTACATCCATGTGCCTTCTATTCCCGCCAGATGTTACCAGCAGAAAGAAATTATGACATAGGGAATAAAGAACCTTTGGCTATAAAAGCTGCCTTCACCGAATGGAGACTTGGAGGGAGCCACCCATCCAATTACTGTCCTCACAGATCACAAAAATCTGGAATGTATCCAATCCGCTAAGAGACTGTCAGCCAGACAAGCACGCTGGTCCCTATTTTTCTCAAGGTTTAATTTTTTTATTTCATACCGCCCTGGTTCCAGAAATGGCAAGGCGGATGCCTTGTCTAGGATAGCTGACCCCCTCCATACTACAGTAACCAAGGCCACCATCTTGCCGGAGAGCAGATTTTTAGGAGTTACCTTTCCTTCTGATCTAATGTCTCGCATTAAAAAGGGCTACTCTAAAGATCCAGTTTTTCGTGATCCTCCTCGTGATCTTCATATGACCATGCTTAATGGGTTTTGGATTTTTCAACAACGTCTGTTTGTTCCAGAATCAGTGCGACTGGACGTTTTACGCCTCTACCATGACTCTAAACCAGCAGGTCATCCAGGAATCCGAAAGACACAAGAACTACTTACCCGATCCTTTTGGTGGCCTAAATATTATGAGGATGTTAAGAAGTATGTGTCCTCTTGTGATGTATGTGCCAGACATAAGACTCCTCGCTCATCCCCTGTTGGCTTGCTTCAGCCTCTTCCGATCCTCATCGTCCCTGGGGATCTATATCCATGGACTTTATTGTGGAACTACCTCCCTCTAAGGAACACACTACTATTCTTGTTGTTGTGGACCGGTTAACCAAGATGAGTCATTTCATACCAGCTCGTGGTCTCCCTTCAGCTAAACAGACTGCTGACCTTGTTATTCGGGAAATATTTCGCTTGCATGGAGTGCCTGATGAAGTAATTTCTGACAGGGGAGTGCAGTTTACATCTCATTTTTGGAAATATTTTTGTTCTATTCTAGGTATTAATGTAAATCTGTCTTCAGCTTTTCATCCACAAAGTAATGGACAGACTGAGCGAACCAACCAGACTTTAGAACAATATTTGCGGTGCTATATTAGTTACCTGCAGGATGACTGGCTGGATTTTCTACCCACGGCGGAGTTTGCCTATAACAATGCCCAACACTGCTCCACTTCTCTGAGCCCATTTTTTGCCAATTATGGTTACCATCCAACCTTTCTAGTGAGTCTCCCAATTACTACTCCCATTCCTGCAGTCACTGACCGGCTAACCGCCTTACGAGATTCCCAAGAACTGTTGAAGGAGACTCTTTCGGAGGCTCAGGAATGTTACAAAAGAGCTGCTGATAGGCACAGAAAGGAGGCCCCAGTTTATCATGTTGGTGACAAGGTTTGGCTGTCAACAAAGAATCTTAAGCTTAGGATTCCTTCTCATAAATTGGGTCAAAAGTTCATGGGACCTTTTAAGATAATCGCTCAGATCATTGCAGTCACCTTCCGTCTGCAACTTCCGGATTCCATGAAAATACATCCGGTGTTTCACGTGGCACTGCTTAAACCTTTTCATGAAAATACTTTCCCTGGTCGAGCCTTGCCTGCCCCACCACCAGTCCTCGTGGATGGTGAAGATGAATACGAGGTGGGAAAAATTCTTGACTCCAGGATCTTCCGCAACAAGCTTCAATACTTGGTTCATTGGAAAGGCTATGGTGAGGAGGATAGATCGTGGGAACCAGTGGACAATATTCATGCTCCTGATCTTCTTCAGTCTTTCCATGCACAGTATCCGGCTAAACCAGGAAATAGGGCATCCAGAGGCTGCGCCTGTAGAGGTGGAGGTAATGTGAGGAACTGACTCTGCTGGGTTTCGAACCCTGGTTTACATGGTGCTAAACCTTTTCCTTACCAGTACACCAGCCTGCCTTTTGCAAATTTACCTGAGATCTGATACTATTGTTTGTAGAATCAAGGTTATCAGTGACAACTCACTTCAGCTGTGTCTGGTCAGGTGTCTGGTCCTTGGCCTATAAAAGCCACTTCCTGTCTCTGTACCTTTGCCAGATTATTGTGGTTCCTGTACTCTCTAATCCAGCGTGTTCCTGTTTCTCCTTCCTGTTGCTGAATTTGGACTGTTTTGACTTTGCTGCTTCTCCTTCCCACTGACCTCGGCTTGCCTGACCACGATTATCATCTTTCTGTTCCAGTCTCCCATCTCTGCTTAAGACCAGAAGGCCACTCAAGGCTCAGGGGCTCAACCACCTGGGTAACGAGTGGCTACCTCTGGCAGAAAACATTGCTGATCTGGCTACTGGACTCCAAAACTTTGTAACATCAATATCATTACACACACACTCTCACACACACACTCACACACTCACTCACACTCACTCTAACACTCTAACACTCACTCTAACACTCACACTAACACTCACACTAACACTCACTCTAACACTCACCCTAACACACACACACACTAACACTCACACTCACACTAACACTCACTCTAACACACTAACACACACTCTAACACTCACACATGTTTTGTTTTTGTTTTTTAAATGTAATCCCCTCAGCCTCCTTACCTTTTGGAGTGCTGGGGGGATTCCCTGGTGTCCAGTGGTGCTGCTGACACTGAGTGCTCCCTCGCGCGCCCGCCTGCCCGACCGGCCACCCGCCCGCCGGGGTCAGCCTCGGGGGGGCCCTGGGGTGGCCACCTCCTGGGACCCCCAGGGGAAGAGGCTGGCCCAGTGGGTACACACCGGGTTGCAGGGGCGGCCGGGCCCACTGGTGGGCCGGGCCCGGTCGCAGACGCGACCCCTGCGACCCTGGTATGTACGCCACTGGTTGCCTGACTCCTCGTTACTACCTTTCTTGTGAATGGGCACAATATTCACTAACTTCCAATCTTCTGCGACTAATCCTGTTAACAATGATTGGTTAAATAAATCTGTTAATGGTTTTGCTAGTACACCACTAAGCTCTTTGGGTGTATTCCATCAAGTCCCATTGACTTATTTGTCTTTACTTTTGACAGTTGAAATAGAACCTTTTCCTCTTTAAACTCACATGTAACAAATGACTTATTTGTACTTTTTGCCAACTGAGGCCCCTTTTACTTCATTTTCATCTGTAAATACTGAACAAAAATATTCATTGAGACAGTCAGTTAGACCTTTATCCTCTTCTACATACCTTCCTTCTTTTGTTTTTTATCTAACTAATCCTTGTTTTACTTTCCTTTTCTCATGTATGTATCTAAAAAATGTCTTGTCCCCTATTTTTACTGACTGTGATATTTTCTTTTCTGTCTGTGATTTGGAAACTGTTATAACTTGCTTAGCGTTTTTGCCTAATCTTATACATCTGTCCATCTTCATCACCCTGTTTTTTTTTCTAATTACTAAATGTTAACAGTTTATTTTTTACTATTTTGGCCACATCTGTAGAGTACCACAATGGTTTCTTGAATTCTTTGCTTTTTTGCTTTTACTGACAAGCCTAATGCAATTTTCTGTTGCCTTCAGCAGTGCAACGTTTAAATAATCCAATTTCTCTTGGAGTCAATTTAAATTGCTCCAGTCTGATAATGACTCCTTTACACACATTTTAATTTAAAAAAAGTCTGTTTTTATAAAGTCTAAAACTTTTTCTTTTTGTGTGGTGTGACTCAGTCACTGTTCTTATATTAAACCACACTGACTGATGATCACTGGATCCTAAACTTTCACCTACAGTTATATCTGATACCAAATCTCCATTTGCTAACACTAAATCTAGTATGGCCTTTTTATGAGTTGGCTCCTCAATGATTTGTTTTAGAGACAATCCCAGTAGGGAGTTTAGAATATGTGTGCTCCTGGCACAAGCAGCTTTTTTGGTTTTCCAGTTCACATCAGGAAGATTAAAGTCGGCCATGATGATAACTTTCCCCTTCATTGTCATTTTAGCTATTTCCTCAACTGGTAGATTATCTAACTCTTCTATTTGTCCTGGGAGGGGGGCTATAAATCACACCTACATGAGTTACTTTGTGATTACCAAATTCTAACATAACCAAAATGGACTGTATGTTCACCTCACTAACTTTTATTAGGCTAGATTTTATGCTATCCTTAATATACAGGGCGACTCCTCCCCCTTTCTTGCCTTCCCTGTCTTTTCTATATAAAGAGTACCTTGGTATTGCTATGTCCCAGTCATTTTTCTCATTATACCATGTCTCAGTAACAGCGACTAAATCTAGATTATCAGTTGCCATTATTGCCACAAGTTCATGGATCTTATTCCCTGATCTGCAAGCATTTGTAGACATGAGCATGAGCTTATCATTTTTTAACACACTTGCTACAGGCACATGCTGTCCTTGTTTTGGGGGGCAATTGGATTGATGTTTTATCACCCTTTTGCCCCCCCCCCCCTAGTTTAAATACATCCTACCAAAACCTCTGAACTGCTCACTGAGAACATTTGTTCCCTTTTGAGAAAGATGCAATACCAGTTTTGAATTTCCACTTGTGACAGATCCATCTGTATAGACTGGGATTGCTGGTTCGTCTGTTTTGCCTTGTTCGTGGAATTACCCGTTCGTATGCCCCTGTTCAGTGAACTGACTTTTCCGCCGAACAAAACTACCGAACGGACTGCCACCCAGAAGAGAAGTGTGCTGCTGGTTAACCTCTTGATCCCAATTAGAACGTTGTGGTTAAGCGCAGACATTTCTCAATTAAAACCGAATACAGGGTGGTCGTCGTTCGTATGTCGACCACGAGGCGGCAGCCATTTTAAAATGCGAAAGACCAGCGGTCTCAATCGACAGAAGGATGCGAACACCAGCCGTTCGGGAGGTTTAAACACACGAATGGACTTACCCCAGATAGCCTTACCATGGAGTCAATCGCATACCGAAAGACTGTAATAGACTTTGACTCCATGGCGATTGAACTATGCGTATGGGATCTGAGCGCTATTCGCCAATAATATGCACTCAGATCCAGGCTATCTGGGGATACGTTATACGAATGGATAGCATTCGACAAATGCAAAGTTAAAGATTTTTATATGTTTTTCTGTGTTGAATTTAAAAATGGCGATTTACCTCTGTCGTGGAGATAATTTAATTACTTCTCAATTATCTCCAGGGCAGAGGGGAGGGAATACTAATGCATTGTGGGAATGTTCTGTGTCCGTGGGTCCTGACCTGCCATATGTCTGTCTATTGTCACAGTCTCCCATTTGGCCCCCTAGGGGAGTGTCCACCAAGTGGGAGACCTGCATAAATACGGGCAGGTAGCCCACAGTAAAGCCAGTTCTTGTTTTAGACAAATAGATAACGGTTCAGGGCTAAATAATCTAAAAGAAACTAAAATAAGTATAAAAGCAGCAACCTATAAAAATGAGGTCCCTCAACAAGCCTCACAAAAAATAAAATAGACAGAAATTGGTATATAGGTCGCGCTGAAGGGACAAGGAGGTGATGTAAAATAAATAAATAAATATAATAAAAAGTCCCAAGTAATAAATAGACCTGTATAATTCTTGAGTGAATATAAAGTCCAAATGAGTATCTGAAGCTTCTTATGTTGGAGATGTCTTGATTCACTTGTAGATATGTGGATACATGGAGATAAGAAAAACTCCAATAGTGTAGAATGTCGACAAGTAGTCAGATATAAATCTGTGAGTAGGTAAAAAACTCACCTTTGAATGAGCAAAAAAACTTGCTCAAGTGTTCTTAGCGTTCAGTGGCGTCAATCCCCCACTGGTCGGATATAGATGATGGGATCCTTAAAAATTCCTCGATATGTGGAGAGATGAGAAACGTATATAGTGCTCACTGTATTATTTAAAAAACAAATAAAATGGTAAAATACTCACATGTATATGAGCAGGAACTACTGCTCAATATAATGGCGCAAGTGGTACAATCCCCACCTAAGATTCTTTAGTAGTAGCGTACTTCAATCCGAATTGGTGACCAGGTAATTCAAATTAAAAATAAAAATAAATAAAAGGTATGTATAGGCAAAAATAAAAGCCAATATTCCTTTATTAAAATATAATATATCAGTATAAAAAACAAAGTAATAACAGCCAAAACGCGTTTCACCACACAGGGCTTTATCAAATGGCATTAAAAAGAGCTCTCTTTTTAATGCCATTTGATAAAGCCCTGTGTGGTTAAATGAGAAACTGTTTTATTTAAAAAACAAATAAAATGGTAAAATACTCACATGTATATGAGCAGGAACTACTGCTCAATATAATGGTGCAGGTGGTACAATCCCCACCTAGGATTCTTTAGTAGTAGCGTACTTCAATCCGAATTGGTGACCAGGTAATTCAAATTAAAAATAAAAATAAATAAAAAACTTGCTCAAGTGTTCTTAGCGTTCAGTGGCGTCAATCCCCCACTGGTCGGATATAGATGATGGGATCCTTAAAAATTCCTCGATATGTGGAGCATTTGTTTTTTAAATAACACAGTGAGCACTATATACGTTTCTCATCTCTCCACATATCGAGGAATTTTTAAGGATCCCATCATCTATATCCGACCAGTGGGGGATTGACGCCACTGAACGCTAAGAACACTTGAGCAAGTTTTTTTGCTCATTCAAAGGTGAGTTTTTTACCTACTCACAGATTTATATCTGACTACTTGTCGACATTCTACACTATTGGAGTTTTTCTTATCTCTTCCATGTATCCACATATCTACAAGTGAATCAAGACATCTCCAACATAAGAAGCTTCAGATACTCATTTGGATTTTATATTCACTCAAGAATTATACAGGTCTATTTATTACTTGGGACTTTTTATTAAATTTATTTATTTATTTTACATCACCTCCTTGTCCCTTCAGCGCGACCTATATACCAATTTCTGTCCAGTTCTTGTTTTACCCTGAATGCGGAGCTTGGTCTCGTTATTGGGGGGATTTATTACCGATGACAAGAGACTGCTGGATGGAAATATTAGCCGCTTGGGAGATATATGCGTTCGGCTACTATTGGCGATTCGTGAGTTTGGGGCTTGTGGAGTGGAGTGCCCGTACAGATCCCGTTCGTGAGTTTACAGTGTTCCCCAGCTTGCGGTTTGCATGATTGTACCTGATACGCATGCAGCCTATGTTATTGCGAGAAGGGAACATTAACTAAACGGCGGTTTGTACATTTAATGCTGAGGGTACCGTAACACCACTGTACTAAAATATATTTTTTTACTTCTGCGCATTCAAAATGTAAATGTTTCTTTTCCATTCAATTCTATCACTTTGAAAAATGAACTGAAGAAAATAAATGTGTGCAGTAATTGTGTTATTTGGCTACTCTACAGTGTATACTGCATGTTACAGAAATAATAATATTAAAGCCAATTTAACTTCATTTACCCTTTGAAACAATGGACATTTGCCACAAATCTAAATATACCAAATTATATAAATAAGAAAATAGTTGAAACATTTAATGTCAGATACATTTAACTCACAACAGACATATAATAGCAATCTAAACTGAGCCAGGGCCTCCAGTGTGTAGGTCTTTCAACAAATGTACTAATGTATTTGACGTGAATAAACTTTTTAAACAGAAGCTTCTGGAAGTTGATATCCATTCTCAATCATTATCAAGGATTAATGTCCTATGAGAGATTGTGGCTTAATCGGACACCAGAGGTTATTTTTAAAGTCACAGAAAATGCTCGTTCTAGCCATTTCGGGGAACCAGAAATGTTTAAGAAAGGAAAATGGAATGTTTTTGATCTCTGCATTGTAGATATTCCATTTTGCTATTGTAGATTCAAACCATTCGGCAAGCAGGATTTAAAGTTTTTCTGGCTTCCATGTTTTCTCTCTTCTTAGTAAATCAAATTAATATGAGAAATAGGTTTAAACAGACTCGATAGGAACTAACTGATTCATCTCATTGAAATGTTTATAGTATCTGGAGTTCTCTGGTGTTGTCTTTTCACTTGTGTTTTTTCCACCTTGTATTTTATTAGAGTTTACAAGTAGATCAGTAAATTACAAGCATTACCGTAGAGGTTGTACATATTGCCTTAAACAACAGATCATAACTACAAACAACATTGTAACGGTCATAGCACGTTAGTTCATAGTATGTATAAGGTCACAGTTCAAATAAAGGTATAGTTCTCTTGCTTTGCATTTACAGTACAGTTTGTAATGCAGGTAGTATATATTTGATTGTCTTTATAGCAAGAATGGAACTGAAAAGAAAGAATAAAGCATAGAATAAGAATAAAGAAGAAACAACTACCGTATATACTCGTGTATAAGTCGATCTCATGTATAAGTCGAGTGCAGTTTTGTGACCAACAATTGTGAAATATGCTATGCCTCGTGGATAAGTCGAGGATAAAACTTGGGGCTATGAAATTCTGTGATTTTTATAATTATATAAACACACACTCATACACACACTCTGCATTATATATACACACACACTCATACAAACAAACATTATGCATTATATACACACACACACTCATACAAACACACACTGCATTATATACACACACTCTGTGTATATAATGCAGAGTGTGTATATAATGAAGAGTGTGTGTTTGTGTAGTGTGTGTGTGAACTGGGTGGGGGGGAGGGCATTTTTATTATTTTAATTTTTTTTTGTCCTCCCTCCCTGCTTGTTAACCGCTATCTTAATCCCTGGTGGGCCAGTGGCATGGGCTGTGAAGTGGGGGGCCGGCAGGAAGCATTTACTTACCTTTCCTGCAGCCCCTGTCAGCTCCCTTCTCCTCCGTTCCGGTCAGCTCCACTGTAAGTCTCGCGGTCTGGTTGCCGCGCGGAGTGTTGCCACACCTCTGACGGCCGCGGCTCTCTAAGTTGCCATAATACAGACAGTGACTCGAGTATAAGTCGAGTGGGGGTTTTTAAGCACAAAAAATGTGCTGAAAAACTAGACTTATACTCGAGTATATACTGTAATTATCAATAGGTTAACCATACTAATCTATCATTGTTGGATGTGAACCATGACCTCACGTGAGAGTTCTCAACAGCCAATCCCCTCTGTGCTGCTTAGACTAATGAGGAAACATTATAATTAGAAGCAGAAAGAGGTGTGATTGCTTGAGAGTGTTAGCAGGCAACATTCAGCCTTTAGAGCACCCATTGATGGTATGAATGGGTATGGCTACAAGGAAGTGTATAATCTCTGCTTTAGCCATACCTCAAGTAGGGCCCCTGCTGTCAGTGACCAAAGATATTTATTTAGTGTTAAATTGCTCAAAAAGCGGTTTAACACTGAATGGAGGGACAGCGCCTGAGTACCTTAGACACTATAATCAATTCGCTGAGGTGGAATGGTTGTACAGACTACAAAGCCCCTTTAAATATTGGTACTTTGTTCATGTTCCATATATTTTTAGCTCACATGTAATAGACTTAATTGTCTTTGAACAAGATAGTGTTTCCCAGAAATATATATGTATAAAAAGAAAACTACACTTATCTGTATGGTAATATGCAACTACAAATTGAGTAAGGAGCACAACCATAAATGTTTACATACAAAAGAACAATCTTTATTCAATGGGTACACACTAATGATATATCTCATTACATGAAAAACCAAGATATAAAGTCATATCATGTTGTAAAGCAAAAGCCAGAACAATTCTGGATATATATTTAAACGCCAAATGAGCATTTTGTGAAAAGAAAAAAATGTCAGTATCATAGGTAGTAAGAATGAGATACCAATACAATCAAACCATACAAATACAAATACATATAGAAAAAAAATTATAAGCATACCAGACCTAGTGAGAAGCAGAGACAGAGTCAATCACCAAAACACCCCCAACGTTTCGGCAAAAATGCCTTTATCAAGGGAGCCCATTTTTGCCGAAATGTTGGGGGTGTTTTGGTGATTGACTCTGTCTCTGCTTCTGGGCAGATCTATGGTCAGATGGTAATTAACAACATTACAATAACAGTGATAATAGTGATAAATAAAAACAAACAAATGTTTGATTGGCACTTGCTCTTACACAGTGCTCTGTAATATAGAGAACAAAAAAATATTGTAAATGACTATGCAACTTGCAACACTTATTTCTAGATCTAGACTGTGCAGTTGAATTCTTTCAGTCTGAACGCCTACAAGTTTGGAAGGTGAGAGTAAAAGAGGCAAATATGAATTGGATCACAGCTGACCTTTGTCACGACAAGGGTGTATAATTTATTATTACCCTATGGAATATCATCTTTTAATGTAATTTGTGTAGAAAATGGCACAAATTACAGAGATGCTATTGCTGAGGTCAACAGGGGTTACATCTTTTGAAGCTGGGACCCCCACAGAGGTCAGATGACAGAAGGGGTAGTGTGAATGGCATAGCGATGTGAAAGGGATTTTACCATATGGATGTGAAGTAATCAAGTATCTGCAAGGTGTAAGGTTCTACACTTGGAAAAGTCTGAATGTCTCTTCATCCATTTGGCCTATACCTTGTAAGTGATGAGTAAATCTCTTTGATATGTAAATGCCATTAGCTTTGTTCTAGTATCATATCCAAAGGAAGGACAAAAACATTCATATTTACCCCCACAGAATAATAATTAAGCCTCATTTTGTTATATTTGGAATGTGACAAGCGCCATCTTCTAACCAAGTCCAAACATGAGTGGCCTAACTTGACCCTAGGGAAAGGAATTGTGATGTCCGTCCTATTGGATCGTGGGTGGGACATGCAACATGTCTATGGAATGGGAAAATAATAACAAATTTGTAGATGCAATTATTATTTCTGTGGCAGGTACAAAAAAGAAGATAGAGTCAAATGTTTCCATTTGGATTGACAGTGGTCTGGTATGCCTTAACTCCACCCCTGGGCAAGACTTGATAAACCACAGGGTATATATCTAATGATCCTGAAGGGTGTTTGTGTACTTGCTTGGGGCCAAGATCTAATTTTGAGTGAGTCACCATTCTTCCTTGCCAGAGACCCCCTGGACAGAAGTTGTACTTTGAAAAACCTAAGTGAGTAATTAGGACTTCTGTATTTTATCCTTTTTGTTTTTATCTGTTGTTGGTGTAAATAATTTGTTTATCATATATTTTTATATGCACTGTGACTAACTTTTGCTCATAATAAACATTCATTTATTAAGTTTTGCCTTTGTCTGGTTAAGAATCATGTTACCTGAAGAGACTAGTTAGTGTTTTTGTAATTCCTTGAATATTGTACTAAGTAATATTTGGTGGGTTTTATTGTTGATTTACCTGGGGGACCAAGGCACCCCATTTATAAATTGTCTTGGTGGTGGCAGCGTTAAAATAGTAATAGTTATATTATTATGTTTAAGTGTGGGTGGTGTTAAAGGGGGATTTTGTCATTATTTCCGGTCTAGTGCAGACAAATAGTGAACTTTAACCCTTTCACAACCACAACTACGTCACGCACACTCTTGGAGTAGGGTGCGTTCGTGACAAATTGGTGGCATAGCGGTGGGATAACTAAAAAGATTTTTCATCTTTTTGTACCAGATTTTTGTGTTGCTGGATTTGTTGGTTAATCCAGGCACTAAAAGAAATTGTGTCTCAATTTCCAAAGGCTGAACTCAGTGCATATATAATATATTTACACCTTAACAGTCCCCCCCCCCCCTTCTCTGTTTTTTCTTTGCTATCTTTTATTTACTAAATGGAGTACCAGTCGCAATCCAAGGCAGCGCTAGACCAGCTTTGCCGGGAGAGATCTATTCCCTGTCGGGGGAAAACAAAAGAGGAACTATTACAAGCACTGGTGGACTATAATATGCAACAAGCAGTGCAAAGTGATGCCTCAAACACTGCAGAGGAGATACCTGTAGCTTTTGTCAGTGATGTACCAAGATCTGGAGATCCTCTGGATTGTTACTTACAAACTGTGTTGAAATATGTGGACTCAGCAGACACAAACCAAAGACTACAGCTTATCCTTCAGTATCAGGAGGCTGAGAGAGAGCGCCAAGCTGAGAGAGAGCGCCAAGCTGAGAGAGAGCGCAGCGCCAAGCTGAGAGGGAGGCTGCTGAGCGCCAAGCTGAGAGAGAGCGCCAAGCTGAGAGAGAGGCCGCAGAGCGCCAAGCTGCCAGAGAGCATGAGCTAAAAATGGCTGAGTTGGAGAGGTTGACTGCCTCCCCTGTAAGTATTAATTCCAGAGACTCTTCTGCACCCAAACCACGTGCAGAGAACTTTCCAACTTTGGACAAGGATGGTGACTTGGATGTTTTCCTGCGCAGTTTTGAAAAGGTTTGCAGGCAGTACCAGCTACCAAAGGACCAGTGGGCAAAATACCTCACCCCTGGTCTCAGAGGTCCTGCACTGGAAGCATTTGCTGCGCTTCCAGCAGAGTTTGACCAGGACTATGATGCGATTAAGGCTGCCTTGCAAAAACGGTACAACCTTACTCCTGAGGTGTACCGAAAGAAATTCAGAGCTTTGCAAAAGCATCCCACAGAAAGTTATGCAGCAGTTGTGGGGCACCTGGCGACAGCATTCCGACAGTGGACTACAGGGCTGGAGATTACCACGTTGGAAAGTTTGCTAGACCTGTTAATTAAAGAACAGTTTTTGCTGCTCTGCCCAACCGATGTACAGGAATGGTTGCTGGACCGCAACCCCAAAACGGCACTGGAGGCGGGTGAGCTGGCAGATTTCCACACTGCCAATCAAGCAACAGTGGACCGGAGCAGAGGGTTTGCAAAGGGAACATCCAGCTGGAGGACCACACCACCACGACTCCCCATCGCCAGGCCTAGCGGGCCATCTTTTGTTTCAGCTCCTACCTCAGGGAGAGGGGGAGCTAGTGCCATGTCTGCGCAAGGAGATAGTCGCAGATGTTTTATTTGCAACCAAGTGGGGCACATCAGTGTTGCTTGCCCTGGGAAGCGGCAGCCAGCATCATCAGCTGGGGAAAGACGCTCCTCAGAACCAACGTCCTCTGTGTTGTTTGTAACCAGATCAGAAGGCAGCAACAATGTAAATCTGCAACCTGTGACAGTTGGAAGAGAGGTAACTGTGGGACTCAGGGACACTGGGGCAGATGTGACTCTTGTGCGTCCAGAGCTAGTGTGCTCTGAGGACTTAATTCCTGGCAGGACTCTAGCAGTTAAAGGAATTGGGGGGTACGACTTGTAGTGCCAATGGCACAGGTTTATTTGGATTGGGGAGCGGGGAAGGGTTTCAGAAATGTGGGGGTAGATGAGAATATCCCTGCAAATGTATTACTTGGTACTGACTTAGGTAGATTGTTATCCCAGTATGTGCCTGAAAGTAATGTGTGTTATAAACACAAGCCTCATAGGGGCCCTACTGTGCAGAGGGCAGTATGGGAAAATGTATGCAGACAATTGTGCTGGGAGAGAGGGCAGAATAAGCATGTGTGCGGGTCTGTGCCTGAACCAGAGGTGTCTGCAATATCATGTGAGAGTATGCCAAGACAAAGTTGCTGGGAGGGAGGGCAAAATGAGCATGCGTGCCAGGCTGTGCCAAAACCAGAATTGTCTGTGGTATCAGGTGAAAGTTTGCCAGGGCAACTTCGCTGGCAGGGAGGGCAGAATGTGTGTCAATCTATGCCAGAACCAGGGGTGTCCCTGGAAATTTGTGAAAATGTATGCAGACAGTTGTGCTGGGAGGAAGGGCAGACGGAGCATGTGTGCGGGTCTGTGCCTGAACCGGAAGTGTCTGCAATATCATGTGAGAATGTGCCAAGACAAAGTTGCTGGGAGGGAGGGCAGAATGAGCATGTGTGCCAGGCTGTGCCAAAACCAGAGTTGTCTGTGGTACAAGGTGAAAGTTTGCCAGGGCAACTTCACTGGGAGGGAGGGCAGAATGTGTATCAATCTGTGCCTGAACCAGGGGTGTCTGTGGAAACAGGTGAAGGTGTATGCCGGCAATTGTGCTGGGAGTGAGGGCAGATTGAGCATGTGTGCGTGTCTGTGCCAGCACTAGGGGTGTCTGCAATACCATGTGTGAGTGGGCAAAAACAGCTACACAGTGAGGCAGGGCTGGATGAGCATGTGTGCCTATCTGTGTCAGAGCCAGGGTTGTTTAAGATGCCATGTGAAAACACAAGTGGATCAAACCATTGGGAGCCAGGGCAGGATGAGTTGATGTGTTCATCTGTATCTCAGTCAGGAGTATGTCAGGTGCCAGAACAAGGAGAAAGTGAGTGGCTATGTGAGATTATGGAAGGATGGCCTGGCTGGGAGAGGAAATTACGTGAGTGTGTATCACATCATGTGCCTGACCAAGGGGTGTTAAAGGTGTCATGTGACAATGTGCAGGAAGAGAATTCTAGGGAGAGAGGGTTGAATGAATATGTGTGCCAATATGTGCCTGACGCCAATGTATTGGCTGGGCTGTGTTAAAGTGTGGAGGGGGAGCATGGCTGTGAGGGAGGGCAGAGTGTGTGTGAGCCTTACTCTGCACAAGACTCAGCCTGTTCCCAAGGTGCTGTATGTGTGAGGACATGGAGTGACAGTGAGGGAGAGACAGAGGTTCCATCGGTAGAAAGGGGGACCCGTCCACGGCCTGCCCAAAGTGAGGGGCATGGACAGTCTCAACCTGTGGGTCCAGGGAAAATGGCCGCAGAGGAACATACTGATGGGGGAACCACCATCCGTGTCAGCATATCACAATCACACCTCCAACATACACCCAAGCCAGCTCAGGAGAAGGCGTCTGTCTCTAAGCAACTTTTTGATTCTGAACCAAAGGTTCAGAGTAAAAAGGTGCAACGAGCCCAGCAGACAGACCACAAAATAAAAGAGATAAGGAGTGTGGATACAGCGCAGATACCCTGGGAGTGTCCTCTGTCTCATCTTGTGTGTGCTTACAGGGGAGTACTGCAGAAATCGGTTGGTTTCTTCCCCTTAGAGCTACTACACGGGCGCAGTGGGTGTGGGCTGAGAGATGTGATCAGAGCGCAGTGGGAGATGGAAACAGGCAAACCAGGCATGCGTGTTGTGGATATGGCTGTGATATGGCTTAGGGACAAAGGGCAAGCCTTTTTGGGGGAGGTGTGTGAACACGTGAGGGTTACCCCATTCATGTAGAACCAGAGTTGTGAAAAAGATGAGTATATGAGGTGGAGGCAAAAAAGGAACAAGTGTTGATACACAAGGTAGAGGCATGTGAGCCTTCTCCCATTGCGTCTCTTATTTGGGGGAGGTGTCACGACAAGGGTGTATAATTTATTATTACCCTATGGAATATCATCTTTTAATGTAATTTGTGTAGAAAATGGCACAAATTACAGAGATGCTATTGCTGAGGTCAACAGGGGTTACATCTTTTGAAGCTGGGACCCCCACAGAGGTCAGATGACAGAAGGGGTAGTGTGAATGGCATAGCAATGTGAAAAGGATTTTACCATATGGATGTGAAGTAATTAAGGCTCTGCAAGGTGTGAGGTTCTACACTTGGAAAAGTCTGAATGTCTCTTCATCCATTTGGCATGTACCTTGTAAGTGATGAGTAAATCTCTTTGATATGTAAATGCCATTAGCTTTGTTCTAGTATCATATCCAAAGGAAGGACAAAAACATTCATATTTACCCCCACAGAATAATAATAAGCCTCATTTTTGTTATATTTGGAATGTGACAAGCGCCATCTTCTAACCAAGTCCAAACATGAGTGGCCTAACTTGACCCTAGGGAAAGGAATTGTGATGTCCGTCCTATTGGATCGTGGGTGGGACGTGCAACATGTCTATGGAATGGGAAAATAATAACAAATTTGTAGATGCAACTATTATTCCTGTGGCAGGTACAAAAAAGAAGATAGAGTCAAATGTTTCCATTTGGATTGACAGTGGTCTGGAACAAAGGAGGTGGTCAGTTATTATTTCTGTAGGTACGCCTTAACTCCACCCCTGGGCAAGACTTGATAAACCACAGGGTATATATCTAATGATCCTGAAGGGTGTTTGTGTACTTGCTTGGGGCCAAGATCTAATTTTGAGTGAGTCACCATCCTTCCTTGCCAGAGACCCCCTGGACAGAAGTTGTACTTTGAAAAACCTAAGTGAGTAATTAGGACTTCTGTATTTTATCCTTTTTGTTTTTATCTGTTGTTAGTGTAAATAATTTGTTTATCATATATTTTTATTTATTTATAAATTGTCTTGGTGGTGGCAGCGTTAAAATAGTAATAGTTATATTATTATGTTTAAGTGTGGATGGTGTTAAAGGGGGATTTTGTCATTATTTCCGGTCTAGTGCAGACAAATAGTGAACTTTAACCCTTTCACAACCACAACTACGTCACGCGCACTCTTGGAGTAGGGTGTGTTCGTGACTAATTGGTGGCATAGCGGTGGGATAACTAAAAAGATTTTTCATCTTTTTGTACCAGATTTTAGTGTTGCTGGATTTGTTGGTTAATCCAGGCACTAAAAGAAATTGTGTCTCAATTTCCAAAGGCTGAACTCAGTGCATATATAATATATTTACACCTTAACAGTCCCCCCTCTTCTCTGTTTTTTCTTTTGCTATCTTTTATTTACTAAATGGAGTACCAGGCGCAATCCAAGGCAGTGCTAGACCAGCTTTGCCGGGAGAGATCTATTCCCTGTCGGGGGAAAACAAAAGAGGAACTATTACAAGCACTGGTGGACTATGATATGCAACAAGCAGTGCAAAGTGATGCCTCAAACACTGCAGAGGAGATACCTGTAGCTTTTGTCAGTGATGTACCAAGATCTGGAGATCCTCTGGATTGTTACTTACAAACTGTGTTGAAATATGTGGACTCAGCAGACACAAACCAAAGACTACAGCTTATCCTTCAGTATCAGGAGGCTGAGAGAGAGCGCCAAGCTGAGAGAGAGCACAAAGCTGAGAGAGAGCGCCAAGCTGAGGGAGAGCACCAAGCTGAGAGAGAGCGCCAAGCTGAGAGAGAGGCCGCGGAGCGCCAAGCTGCCAGAGATCATGAACTAAAAATGGCTGAGTTGGAGAGGTTGACTGCCTCCCCTACAAGTATTAATTCCAGAGACTCTTCTGCACCCAAACCACGTGCAGAAAACTTTCCAACTTTGGACAAAGATGGTGATTTGGATGTTTTCCTGCGCAGTTTTGAAAAAGTTTGCAGGCAGTACCAGCTACCAAAGGACCAATGGGCAAAATACCTCACCCCTGGACTCAGAGGTCCTGCACTGGAAGCATTTGCTGCGCTTCCAGCAGAATTTGACCAGGACTATGATGCAATTAAGGCTGCCTTGCAAAAACGGTACAACCTTACTCCTGAGGTGTACCGAAAGAAATTCAGAACTTTGCAAAAGCATCCCACAGAAAGTTATGCAGCAGTTGTGGGGCACCTGGCGACATTATTCCGACAGTGGACTACAGGGCTGGAGATTACCACTTTGGAAAGTTTGCAAGACCTGTTAATAAAAGAACAGTTTTTGCAGCTCTGCCCAGCCGATGTACAGGAATGGTTGCTGGACCGGAACCCCAAAACGGCATTGGAGGCAGGTGAGCTGGCAGATTTCCACACTGCCAATCGAGCAACAGTGGACCGAAGCAGAGGTTTTGCCAAGGGAACATCCAGCAGGAGGACCACACCACCACGACTCCCCATCGCCAGGCCTAGCGGGCCATCTTTTGTTTCAGCTCCTACCTCAGGGAGAGGGGGAGCTAGTGCCATGTCTGCGCAAGGAGATAGTCGCAGATGTTTTATTTGCAACCAAGTGGGGCACATCAGTGTTGCTTGCCCTGGGAAGCGGCAGCCAGCATCATCAGCTGGGGAGGGACGCTCCTCAGAACCAACGTCCTCTGTGTTGTTTGTAACCAGATCAGAGGGCAGCAACAATGTGAATCTGCAACCTGTGACAGCTGGAAGAGAGGTAACTGTGGGACTCAGGGACACTGGGGCAGATGTGACTCTTGTGCGTCCAGAGCTAGTGCGCTCTGAGGACTTAATTCCTGGCAGGACTCTAGCAGTTAAAGGAATTGGGGGGGTACGACTTGTAGTGCCAATGGCACAAGTTTATTTGGATTGGGGAGCGGGGAAGGGTTTCAGAAATGTGGGGGTAGATGAGAATATCCCTGCAAATGTATTACTTGGTACTGACTTAGGTAGATTGTTATCCCAGTATGTGCCAGAAAGTAATGTGTGTTATAAACCCAAGCCTCATAGGGGCCCTACTGTGCAGAGGGCAGTATGTGAAAATGAATGCAGACAATTGTGCTGGGAGGAAGGGCAGAATAAGCATGTGTGCGGGTCTGTGCCTGAACCAGAGGTGTCTGCAATATCATGTGAGAGTGTGCCAAGACCAAGTTGCTGGGAGGGAGGGCAGAATGAGCATGCATGCCAGGCTGTGCCAAAACCAGAATTGTCTGTGGTATCAGGTGAAAGCTTGCCAGGGCAACTTCGCTGGGAGGGAGGGCAGAATGTGTGTGAATCTGTGCCAGAACCAGGGGTGTCCGTGGAAACTTGTGAAAATGTATGCAGACAATTGTGCTGGGAGGGAGGGCAGACTGAGCATGTGTGCTGGTCTGTGCCTGAACCAGAAGTGTCTGCAATATCATGTGAGAGTGTGCCAAGACAAAGTTGCTGGGAGGGAGGGCAGAATGAGCATGTGTGCCAGGCTGTGCCAAAACCAGAGTTGTCTGTGGTACAAGGTGAGAGTTTGCCAGGACAACTTCACTGGGAGGGAGGGCAGAATGTGTATCAATCTGTGCCTGAACCAGGGGTGTCTGTGGAAACAGGTGAAGGTGTATGCCGGCAATTGTGCTGGGAGCGAGGGCAAATTGAGCATGTGTGCGTGTCTGTGCCAGCACTAGGGGTGCCTGCAATACCATGTGTGAGTGGGCAAAAACAGCTGCACAGCGAGGCGGGGCTGGATGAGCGTGTGTGCCTATCTGTGTCAGAGCCAGGGTTGTTTTAGATGCCATGTGAAAACACAAGTGGATCAAACCATTGGGAACCAGGGCAGGATGAGTTGATGTGTTCACTTGTATCTCAGTCAGGAGTATGTCAGGTGCCTGAACAAGGACAAAGTGAGTGGCTATGTGAGATAATGGAAGGATGGCCTGGCTGGGAGAGGAAATTACGTGAGTGTGTTTCACATCCAGTGCCTGACCAAGGGGTGCTAAAGGTGTTCTGTGACAATGTGCAGGAAGAGAATTCTAGGGAGAGAGGGTTGAATGAATATGTGTGCCAAAATCTGCCTGACGCCAATGTATTGGCTGGGCTGTGTGAAAGTGTGGAGGGAGAGCATGGCTTTGAGGGAGGGCAGACTGTGTGTGAGTCTTACTCTGCACAAGTCTCAGCCAGTTTCCAAGGTGCTGTGTGTGTGAGGACATGGAGTGGAGGTGAGGGAGAGACAGAGGTTCCATCAGTAGAAAGGGGGACCCGTCCACGGCCTGCCCAAAGTGAGGGGCAGGGACAGTCTCAACCTGTGGGACCAGGGAAAATGGCCGCAGGGGAGCATACTGATGGGGGAACCACGATCCTTGTCAGCTTATCACAATCACACCTCCGACATACACCCAAGCCAGCTCAGGAGAAGGAGTCTGTCTCTAAGCAACTTTTTGATTCTGAACCAAAGGTTCAGAGTAAAAAGGTGCAACGAGCCCAGCAGACAGACCACAAAATAAAAGAGATAAGTGGATACAGCGCAGGTACCCTTGGAGTGTCCTCTGTCTCATCTTTTGTGTGCTTACAGGGGAGTACTGCAGAAATCGGTTGGTTTCTTCCCCTTAGAGCTACTACATGGGCGCAGTGGGTGTGGCCCGAGAGATGTGATCAGAGCGCAGTGGGAGATGGAAACAGGCAAATCAGGCATGCGTGTTGTGGATATGGCTGTGATATGGCTTAGGGACAAAGGGCAAGCCTTTTTGGGGGAGGTGTGTGAACACGTTAGGGCTACCCCATTCATGTAGAACCAGAGTTATGAAAAAGATGAGTATATGAGGTGGAGGCAAAAAGGAACAAGTGTTGATACACAAGGTAGAGGCATGTGAGCCTTCTCCCATTGCGTCTCTTATTTGGGGGAGGTGTCACGGCAAGGGTGTATAATTTATTATGACACTATGGAATATCATCTTTTAATGTGATTTCTTGTAGTAAATGGCACAAATTACAGAGATGCTATTGCTGAGGTCAACAGGGGTTACATCCTTTGAAGCTGGGACCCCCACAGAGGTCAGATGACAGAAGGGGTAGTGTGAATGGCATAGGAATGTGAAAAGGATTTTACTATATGGATGTGAAGTAATCAAGGCTCTGCAAGGTGTGAGGTTCTATACTTGGAAAAAGTCTGAATGTCTCTTCATCCATTTGGCATGTACCTTGTA
>OW240917.1:128626023-128753965 GCA_933207985.1 Pelobates cultripes | reverse complement strand
GGCGGCCATATTGTATCCATAGCAACGGAGATCGCACCTTCATATCTCCCGGCATCCTGAGCGCCAGAAGCGGCCGTCCCGCCCCATCCCCGGCATGGCTTTCACCCTCTGTGATTTACTGTATGTCTTTCCTCACACTAACTCTGACACACACCGAGCTCAGTCCCCCCGGCATGGCTTTCACCCTCTGTGATTTACTGTATGTCTTTCCTCACACTAACTCTGACACACACCGAGCTCAGTCCCCAGCATGGCTTTCACCCTCTGTGATTTACTGTATGTCTTTCCTCACACTAACTCTGACACACACCGAGCTCAGTCCCAGGCATGGCTTCACCCTCTGTAATTTACTGTATGTCTTTCCTCACACTAACTCTGACACACACCGAGCTCAGTCCCCCAGCATGGCTGTCACCCTCTGTGATTTACTGTATGTCTTTCCTCACTAACTCGACTTTTACACCGAGCTCAGTCCCCCCGGCGGCTCTACCCTCTGTGATTTACTGTATGTCTTTCTCACACTAACTCTGACACACACCGAGCACAGTCCCCGGCATGGCTGTCGCCCTCTGTGATTTACTGTATGTCTTTCCTCACACTAACTCTGACACACACCGAGCTCAGTCCCCGGCATGGCTTTCACCCTCTGTGATTTACTGTATTTCTTTCCTCACACTAACTGTGACACACACCGAGCTCAGTCCCCGGCATGGCTTTCACCCTCTGTGATTTAGTGTATGTCTTTCCTCACACTAACTCTGACACACACCGAGCACAGTCCCCCGGCATGGCTTTCACCCTCTGTGATTTACTGTATTTCTTTCCTCACACTAACTCTGACACACACCGAGCTCAGTCCCCCAGCATGGCTGTCACCCTCTGTGATTTACTGTATGTCTTTCCTCACATTAACTCTGACACACACCGAGCTCAGTCCCCGGCATGGCTTTCACCCTCTGTGATTTACTGTATGTCTTTCCTCACACTAACTCTGACACACACCGAGCTCAGTCCCTGGCATGGCTGTCACCCTCTGTGATTTACTGTATGTCTTTTCTCACACTAACTCTGACACACACCGAGCTCAGTCCCCCCGGCATGGCTTTCACCCTCTGTGATTTACTGTATGTCTTTCCTCACACTAACTCTGACACACACCGAGCTCAGTCCCCCCGGCATGGCTGTCACCCTCTGTGTTTTACTGTATGTCTTTCCTCACACTAACTCTGACACACACCGAGCTCAGTCCCCGGCATGGCTTTCACCCTCTGTGATTTACTGTATGTCTTTCCTCACACTAACTGTGACACACACCGAGCTCAGTCCCCCCGGCATGGCTTTCACCCTCTGTGATTTACTGTATGTCTTTCCTCACACTAACTCTGACACACACCGAGCTCAGTCCCAGCATGACTTTCACCCTCTGTGATTTACTGTATGTCTTTCCTCACACTAACTCTGACACACACCGAGCACAGTCCCCCAGCATGGCTTTCACCCTCTGTGGTTTACTGTATGTCTTTCCTCACACTAACTCTGACACACACCGAGCTCAGTCCCCCCGGCATGGCTTTCTCCCTCTGTGATTTACTGTATGTCTTTTCCTCACACTAACTCTGACACACACCGAGCACAGTCCCCAGCATGGCTTTCACCCTCTGTGATTTACTGTATGTCTTTCCTCACACTAACTCTGACACACACCGAGCTCAGTCCCCGGCATGGCTTTCACCCTCTGTGATTTACTGTATGTCTTTCCTCACACTAACTCTGACACACACCGAGCTCAGTCCCCGGCATGGCTGTCACCCTCTGTGATTTACTGTATGTCTTTCCTCACACTAACTCTGACACACACCGAGCACAGTCCCCCGGCATGGCTTTCACCCTCTGTGATTTACTGTATGTCTTTCCTCACACTAACTCTGACACACACCGAGCTCAGTCCCAGGCATGGCTTTCACCCTCTGTGATTTACTGTATGTCTTTCCTCACACTAACTCTGACACACACCGAGCTCAGTCCCCCCATGGCTTTCACCCTCTGTGATTTACTGTATGTCTTTCCTCACACTAACTCTGACACACACCGAGCTCAGTCCCAGGCATGGCTTTCACCCTCTGTGATTTACTGTATGTCTTTCCTCACACTAACTCTGACACACACCGAGCTCAGTCCCCGGCATGGCTTTCACCCTCTGTGATTTACTGTATTTCTTTCCTCACACTAACTGTGACACACACCGAGCTCAGTCCCCGGCATGGCTTTCACCCTCTGTGATTTAGTGTATGTCTTTCCTCACACTAACTCTGACACACACCGAGCACAGTCCCCCGGCATGGCTTTCACCCTCTGTGATTTACTGTATTTCTTTCCTCACACTAACTCTGACACACACCGAGCTCAGTCCCCCAGCATGGCTGTCACCCTCTGTGATTTACTGTATGTCTTTCCTCACATTAACTCTGACACACACCGAGCTCAGTCCCCGGCATGGCTTTCACCCTCTGTGATTTACTGTATGTCTTTCCTCACACTAACTCTGACACACACCGAGCTCAGTCCCCGGCATGGCTTTCACCCTCTGTGATTTACTGTATGTCTTTCCTCACACTAACTCTGACACACACCGAGCACAGTCCCCCCGGCATGGCTTTCACCCTCTGTGATTTACTGTATGTCTTTCCTCACACTAACTCTGACACACACCGAGCTCAGTCCCCAGCATGGCTTTCACCCTCTGTGATTTACTGTATGTCTTTCCTCACACTAACTCTGACACACACCGAGCTCAGTCCCCGGCATGGCTTTCACCCTCTGTGATTTACTGTATGTCTTTCCTCACACTAACTCTGACACACACCGAGCTCAGTCCCCCCGGCATGGCTTTCACCCACTGTGATTTACTGTAAGTCTTTCCTCACACTAACTCTGACACACACCGAGCTCAGTCCCCGGCATGGCTTTCACCCTCTGTGATTTACTGTATGTCTTTCTGTGACAGAACCATCTGTCTGCTGGATTTTTGCCCGTTCGTCTGTTTGTCCCCGTTCGTATGAATGGCTGGTTTCTATAGCCCAGCCATTCGAATGACTCTTTTTCCCGAACAAAACCGCCGAACGAACGGCCACCCAAGTGAGGAGTGTGCTGCAGGTTAACGAAGTGATCACCATTATAGCGTTGTGGTTAACCGCAGACACTTCTCAATTAAACCGAACTCAGGGTGGTCGTCGTTCGTATGTCGACCACGAGGCAGCGGCCATTTTAAATCATGCGAACGCTCAGCGGTGTTTGGCTCTATTTCTATGGAACGGAAAACGGACACTTTTTCTGTCGAACACCGCTGAAACAAGGGAACGCCTGGCTGCCTCCACGAAAGCATGCGAACATCGGCCGTTCGGGAGATGGAGAACACACAAAAAGACTTAACCCAGATAGCCCACCCATGGAGTCATTCGTGTACCGAAGGACTGTAAGAACTTTGACTCCATTGCGAGTGAACTATGTGTGTGGGATCTGAGCGCTATTCGCCAATAATATGCACTCAGATCCAGGCTATCTGGGGACATGTAATACGAATGGGAAATGTTCAGTTTTCATGTAGTTATGCATTTTTGTGTCTTTTATTATTTCATGCTTAAGATGGCGACTTTCCTTGTCCTGGAGTTAATTGAGTTACTTGGTAATTAACTCCAGGACAGAGGGGAGGGAATCAGAATGCACTGTGGGTAAAATATGTGACTGTGTGTCAGAAATGTCCTGCTATCTGTCTGTACTTTAAGTCTCCCATTTGGTCCCCTAGGGGAGTGTCCACCAGGTGGGAGACCTGCATAAATACGGGCAGGTAGCCCACAGTAAACCCAGATCTTATTTGACCCTCAATGCGGAGCTTCTGTCTCGTTATTGGGGGGATTTCTTCTTCGCGTTTAGAGACTGCTGGATGGAACGAAAGCCGCTTTGGGGATATTATTGTTCGACGGTTCCTAGCAGTTCGTATATTGCCGTTCGGGAGTTTGGAGCCGTTCGTGGATTTCGATCGGGAGATTGCCGCTTCCCCTGCATTTGGTTCGTGGGTTACTGAGTAAGCGAACAGAGACTGTACTGCAGCCGGGGAAGGTTTACTAAACGGCGGTTTGGCTTAAAGACACGGGAGGTGTCTTAACAATTGGTGGCAAGCGACGGGATGAATCCTACAGCATTGGAGGTCAGCTACAAGAGATGCAGTACGAGGAATTAAGGCGTGCTACACTTAAGGACATATTGGAACGTCGAGGAAGGTCAGCAAGCAATTTAAAGAAACGGGAGATTATTGCTTTGCTACTGGAGATGGATGCAGCAACGGAAATGGAAAGAGTCAACGTGCCCAGTACCTTGGATTTAACACCCGAGGAAATACAATTCAACCGGGCAGTACAAATAAGGCTGGCACATTTTGGCCCCAACCCCTCAGCTGACATCGTGGTTCGTGTGCAGGCAGCAGTTGCAACACAACAGGCAGCCCGGGGAAGAGGAGCTGCAGCAGCAGAGGTACCGTATGACAATAATGTGGTTGCTAGAAAAAAGGTACCTTTTGCTGCGTTTAAAAATTTTGTGGAAACAGAGGGAGAGATTGATGGATTTTTGGCAGACTCTGAGAGGCAGTGTGCGCTACATCAGGTACCTGCAGATGAATGGGTCACCATCCTCTCTGGGAAATTATCTGGCCGGGCTAGTGAAGCTTTTCGGGCCATCCCAGAGGAGGAGATCACCAGCTATCGGGCGGTGAAAGAGGCGCTCCTAGCCAGGTATGCAGTAACCCCAGAGACGTACAGGCGGAGGTTTAGAGAAACCAACAAGCTGGTTGGGGACTCTTATGTGGAATGGGCCTGCAGAGTCCATCGTACCGCAGCCCACTGGATGGCTGGATGCCAAGCGGTAACTGGGGAGGAGGTGTTACAAGTGTTCCTGCTGGAGCACTGCTTTGATAGACTACCTGCTGGGGTCCGGGAATGGGTCAGAGACAGAAAACCCTCTACCCTACCTGAGGCTGCCCGTCTGGCAGACGAATACACGGATGCCCGCAAGTTGGATGGTACAGCTGCTAAAGCCCCTGCCAGACTGGAATATCGACCAGCAGTAACACCCGCTCCTGCAGTCTACCAACCCCCAGTACACCGTACCCCAGCCGCACCACCAGCTAACAACTATATGCAACCAGCCCGATTTAATGCCCGGGAGTACTCCCAACCCATCCGGTGCTATGGATGCAAGCAGTTGGGGCACAAGCGTCCTGAGTGCCCCCTGAACAGTGCCAACCAGGCTCAGTCCTGGAGGAGACCAGTTAACGGAAACCAGCGCCCACCTCAGCCTGCTGCTCACTGCCTAGAGCAAGAGGAATTTTGGGGCATTCTGCACGAGGCAGACCCAGTGCAAGCAGCTCACCCGGATAATCGCCAGCAACATCGGCAAACTGTGAAGCTAAATGGCAGAGTGGTGAATGGGCTGAGAGACACAGGAGCCACGATGACACTGCTCCAAAAGAACTTGGTCTCAGAGCATCAGCACACTGGGGACACTGTGGCGGTAAGGGTAGCAGGGTTTCGCTCACCTGTTGCCCGAGTACATTTGGATTGGGGAGTGGGCGCTAGGCATGTGGATGTGGGGGTGATGAAGGACCTGCCCGCAGATGTTCTTTTGGGAAACGATTTTGCCCCTTTGGTTTCAGCCTATGCTCCGATGGGCCCTGCAGACGTGAACCCAGTGACCACCCGTGCCCAGACCCGTGCTGCCGGAACCAGCCCACTTGCTGACGAGACCCAGGTAAGATCTCCTTCCCCGACTGATACCCCAGATCAGGTCCCCTTAAGCTGGGATTCCCCAGAGGAGTTTGGGAGGGAAACCCGGGCGGATCCGACCCTCCAAAGATACAAGGACAGGGCAGAGGCTGGGGAGGAAGGAATAGATGGGGAGCGGTATGAGTGGGTGGGGGACAGGTTATATAGGATCCCTAAACCTTCCCAGAAGAGTGTTGCCCCTCCGCCGAATCGCCAGTTAGTGGTACCTGCAAAGTACCGGCAGGAGATTCTGCGGATAGGGCATGATGTCCCTTTAGCTGGACATCTAGGGTCCCGCCGCACAGCCTATAGGATTTCACAGAACTTCTTTTGGCCAAACTTTAACCAGGCTGTGCGGATGTACTGCAGCACGTGTGACACATGTCAACGGGTAGGGAAGCGGGGGGACCACCTTAAGGCTAGGCTATTATCGATGCCTATTATAGGGGAGCCCTTTGCCCGCATAGCCGTTGACATTGTGGGTCCACTGGCCAGGGCTAGTCCATCCGGTAAGAAGTATGTTCTTACCGTGGTGGACTATGCCACCCGCTATCCAGAGGCAGTAGCGCTGTCTAACATAGAGGCAGAGACGGGTGCTGATGCCCTGGTTAGAATTTTTACTAGGGTCGGGTTCCCTAAGGAGATCCTCTCCGACCAGGGAACCCAATTCACCGCTGTGCTCACCCAGCAACTGTGGAAGGTGTGCGGCATTAAGCCGTTACTTAGCTCACCCTACCACCCACAGACTAACGGTCTCTGCGAGCGCTTTAACGGCACCCTCAAACAGATGCTGAGGACCTTTACAGACACTTGCAGAGACTGGGAGAGATTCCTGCCTCATCTATTATTTTCTTATAGAGAGGTGCCCCAGGAATCTACTGGGTTCTCCCCCTTTGAGCTGCTGTATGGGAGAAGGGTCCGCGGACCCATAGATCTCATTAGAGGCCACTGGGAGGGGGAGACGGAGCAGGAAGGGACCCCCATAGTGCCATATGTTCTGGAACTCCGGGACCGCATGGAGAAACTGTCCCCGATGGTAAGGGAGAATCTCCAGGCGGCCCAGGGGAGACAGAAGAGATGGTACGATCAGGGTGCCCGACAGCGGGTCTTCCAGGTTGGGCAAAAGGTATTGGTGCTTAAACCTGTGAAGGCCAACAAGATGCAAGCATCTTGGCAGTGCCCGTACAAGGTAGTGGCGCAGATCTGCGACACTACTTACTTGATAGCCAGCTGTGCAGATGAAAGGATCCAGCGGTCCTTTCATGTGAACATGCTGAAAGAGTACCAGGAGAGACCTGAGAATATTACAGCAGTATGTGCCCCAGCTGCAGATGATTCTGAGAATTTACCCCTTCCAGATCTATTAGAAAGGGATTCCCAGACTGACCTTACTACCTTGGTACAGCTAGGGGACCGGTTGAACCCCACAGAAAGGGTACAGGCGCAGCAGTTGTTATGGGAGAAGCAGGCGACGTTCTCCCAGGAACCAGGTTATCCCACCCTAGCTGTGCATAAGGTAGAGACCCCTGGACAGACCCCGTTACGACAGCCCCCCTACCGTATCCCTGAAGCAGTCCGTGAAGGAATGCGGAAGGAGATACAGGAGATGACCCAACTTGGGGTTATCGAGCACTCCGACAGCCCTTGGGCCTCGCCTGTAGTCCTGGTGCCAAAGAAAGATGGGACCACCCGGCTCTGTGTGGACTACAGGCGACTCAACGAGCGGACCACCACTGACGCCTACCCAATGCCCCGGGTAGACGAATTACTAGATCGTATTGCCAGGGGGCGATATCTGACCACCATAGACCTGTGCAAGGGATACTGGCAGATCCCCCTGGCCGAGGATGCTATCCCCAAGTCGGCATTTGTCACCCCATTTGGCCTGTACCAATTTAAGGTCATGCCTTTTGGGATGAAAATGCACCGGCTACCTTCCAACGGATGGTGGATAGACTCCTGGATGGCTTCCAAGAATTTGCCTGTGCATACTTGGACGACATTGCGATCTACAGTGGGTCCTGGGAGGAACACCTGGTACATGTAGGGGTAGTGCTGGATAAGATTAGGGCCGCTGGCCTGACGTTGAAGCCAGAAAGGTGTCATCTAGGTATGGCTGAAGTGCAGTACCTGGGTCACAGAGTGGGGTGTGGGAGCCAGAGACCGGAGCCAGCCAAGGTAGAGGCAGTGGCTAACTGGCTCACACCTACTACTAAGACCCAGGTATTGGCCTTCTTGGGGACGGCAGGGTACTACAGACGTTTTGTCCCTGACTACAGCGCTATCGCTAAGCCCCTGACAGACCTGACGAAGAAGAACTTGCCTAAGCAGGTCCTGTGGTCTCCGGCTTGTGAAGCTGCGTTCCAGGCACTGAAGCAGGTTCTTGTGAATGCCCCTGTCTTGGCTGCCCCAGTCCCTAACAAACGCTTTCTCGTCCATACAGATGCTTCCATGTATGGACTGGGGGCTGTGCTGAGCCAAGTCGGGGAAGATGGAGGAGAGCACACTGTCGCATATCTCAGCAGAAAGTTGTTACCCAGAGAAGTGAGTTATGCGGCAGTGGAGAAGGAGTGTTTGGCTTTGGTCTGGGCATTGAAAAAGTTAAGCCCCTATTTGTATGGGCAAGAGTTTTCCCTTGTGACTGATCACAACCCACTCGTTTGGCTCAACCAGGTCTCAGGAGACAATGGGAGACTGCTGAGATGGAGCTTGGCACTACAGCCCTACAATTTTACCATCAGCTACAGACCCGGTAAGCTAAACGGAAACGCAGATGGGTTGTCACGACAAACAGACGTTTCCATCACCTCGTAGTCCGGTCATCCCCAAGTTGACCCGCCACAGGGTCAAGCCGGGTCTGCCGGAGTATCCCACAAGGAGGGAGCCGTGTGACAGAACCATCTGTCTGCTGGATTTTTGCCCGTTCGTCTGTTTGTCCCCGTTCGTATGAATGGCTGGTTTCTATAGCCCAGCCATTCGAATGACTCTTTTTCCCGAACAAAACCGCCGAACGAACGGCCACCCAAGTGAGGTGCTGCAGGTTAACGAAGTGATCACCATTATAACGTTGTGGTTAACCGCAGACACTTCTCAATTAAACCGAACTCAGGGTGGTCGTCGTTCGTATGTCGACCACGAGGCAGCAGCCATTTTAAATCATGCGAACGCTCAGCGGTGTTTGGCTCTATTTCTATGGAACGGAAAACTGACACTTTTTCTGTCGAACACCGCTGAAACAAGGGAACGTCGGGCTGCCTCCACGAAAGCATGCGAACACCGGCTGTTCGGGAGATTGAGAGCATACGAAAGACTTAACCCAGATAGCCCTCCCATGGAGTAATTCGTATACCGAAAGACTGTAAGAACTTTGACTCCATGGCGATTGAACTATGTGTGTGGGATCTGAGCGCTATTCGCCAATAATATGCACTCAGATCCAGGCTATCTGGGGACATGTAATACGAATGGGAAATGTTCAATTTTCATGTAGTTATGCATTTTTGTGTCTTTTATTATTTCATGTTTAAGATGGCGACTGTCCTTGTCCTGGAGTTAATTGAGTTACTTGGTAATTAACTCCAGGACAGAGGGGAGGGAATCAGAATGTACTGTGGGTAAAATATGTGACTGTGTGTCAGAAATGTCCTGCTATATGTCTGTACTTTAAGTCTTCCATTTGGTCCCCTAGGGGAGTGTCCACCAGGTGGGAGACCTGCATAAATACGGGCAGGTAGCCCACAGTAAACCCAGATCTTATTTGACCCTCAATGCGGAGCTTCTGTCTCGTTATTGGAGGGATTTCTTCTTCACGCTTAGAGACTGCTGGATGGAACGAAAGCCGCTTTGGGGATATTATTGTTCGACGGTTCCTAGCAGTTCGTATATTGCCGTTCGGGAGTTTGGAGCCGTTCGTGGATTTCGATCGGGAGATTGCCGCTTCCCCTGCATTTGGTTCGTGGGTTACAGAGTAAGCGAACAGAGACTGTACTGCAGCCGGGGAAGGTTTACTAAACGGCGGTTTGGCTTAAAGACACGGGAGGTGTCTTAACAGGCAGTATGTGAAAATGAATGCAGACAATTGTGCTGGGAGGGAGGGCAGAATAAGCATGTGTGCGGGTCTGTGCCTGAACCAGAGGTGTCTGCAATATCAGGTGAGAGTGTGCCAAGACAAAGTTGCTGGGAGGGAGGGCAGAATGAGCATGCGTGCCAGGCTGTGCCAAAACCAGAATTGTCTGTGGTATCAGGTGAAAGTTTGCCAGGGCAACTTCGCTGGGAGGGAGGGCAGAATGTGTGTCAATCTGTGCCAGAACCAGGGGTGTCCGTGGAAACTTGTGAAAATGTATGCAGACAATTGTGCTGGGAGGGAGGGCAGACTGAGCATGTGTGCTGGTCTGTGCCTGAACCAGAAGTGTCTGCAATATCATGTGAGAATGTGCCAAGACAAAGTTGCTGGGAGGGAGGGCAGAATGAGCATGTGTGCCAGGCTGTGCCAAAACCAGAGTTGTCTGTGGTACAAGGTGAAAGTTTGCCAGGACAACTTCACTGGGAGGGAGGGCAGAATGTGTATCAATCTGTGCCTGAACCAGGGGTGTCTGTGGAAACAGGTGAAGGTGTATGCCGGCAATTGTGCTGGGAGCGAGGGCAAATTGAGCATGTGTGCGTGTCTGTGCCAGCACTAGGGGTGCCTGCAATACCATGTGTGAGTGGGCAAAAACAGCTGCACAGCGAGGCGGGGCTGGATGAGCGTGTGTGCCTATCTGTGTCAGAGCCAGGGTTGTTTTAGATGCCATGTGAAAACACAAGTGGATCAAACCATTGGGAACCAGGGCAGGATGAGTTGATGTGTTCACCTGTATCTCAGTCAGGAGTATGTCAGGTGCCTGAACAAGGACAAAGTGAGTGGCTATGTGAGATAATGGAAGGATGGCCTGGCTGGGAGAGGAAATTACGTGAGTGTGTTTCACATCCAGTGCCTGACCAAGGGGTGCTAAAGGTGTTCTGTGACAATGTGCAGGAAGAGAATTCTAGGGAGAGAGGGTTGAATGAATATGTGTGCCAAAATCTGCCTGACGCCAATGTATTGGCTGGGCTGTGTGAAAGTGTGGAGGGAGAGCATGGCTTTGAGGGAGGGCAGACTGTGTGTGAGTCTTACTCTGCACAAGTCTCAGCCAGTTTCCAAGGTGCTGTGTGTGTGAGGACATGGAGTGGAGGTGAGGGAGAGACAGAGGTTCCATCAGTAGAAAGGGGGACCCGTCCACGGCCTGCCCAAAGTGAGGGGCAGGGACAGTCTCAACCTGTGGGACCAGGGAAAATGGCCGCAGGGGAGCATACTGATGGGGGAACCACGATCCTTGTCAGCTTATCACAATCACACCTCCGACATACACCCAAGCCAGCTCAGGAGAAGGAGTCTGTCTCTAAGCAACTTTTTGATTCTGAACCAAAGGTTCAGAGTAAAAAGGTGCAACGAGCCCAGCAGACAGACCACAAAATAAAAGAGATAAGGAGTGTGGATACAGCGCAGATACCCTGGGAGTGTCCTCTGTCTCATCTGTTGTGTGCTTACAGGGGGGTACTGCAGAAATCGGTTGGTTTCTTCCCCTTGGAGCTACTACATGGGCGCAGTGGGTGTGGCCCGAGAGATGTGATCAGAGCGCAGTGGGAGATGGAAACAGGCAAATCAGGCATGCGTGTTGTGGATATGGCTGTGATATGGCTTAGGGGCAAAGGGCAAGCCTTTTTGGGGGAGGTGTGTGAGCACGTGAGGGTTACCCCATTCATGTAGAACCAGAGTTGTGAAAAAGATGAGTATATGAGGTGGAGGCAAAAAAGGAACAAGTGTTGATACACAAGGTAGAGGCATGTGAGCCTTCTCCCATTGCGTCTCTTATTTGGGGGAGGTGTCACGACAAGGGTGTATAATTTATTATTACCCTATGGAATATCATCTTTTAATGTAATTTGTGTAGAAAATGGCACAAATTACAGAGATGCTATTGCTGAGGTCAACAGGGGTTACATCTTTTGAAGCTGGGACCCCCACAGAGGTCAGATGACAGAAGGGGTAGTGTGAATGGCATAGCGATGTGAAAGGGATTTTACCATATGGATGTGAAGTAATCAAGTATCTGCAAGGTGTAAGGTTCTACACTTGGAAAAGTCTGAATGTCTCTTCATCCATTTGGCATGTACCTTGTAAGTGAGGAGTAAATCTCTTTGATATGTAAATGCCATTAGCTTTGTTCTAGTATCATATCCAAAGGAAGGACAAAAACATTCATATTTACCCCCACAGAATAATAATAACGCCTCATTTTTGTTATATTTGGAATGTGACAAGCACCATCTTCTAACCAAGTCCATACATGAGTGGCCTAACTTGACCCTAGGGAAAGGAATTGTGATGTCCGTCCTATTGGATCGTGGGTGGGACGTGCAACATGTCTATGGAATGGGAAAATAATAAAAAATTTGTAGATGCAACTATTATTCCTGTGGCAGGTACAAAAAAGAAGATAGAGTCAAATGTTTCCATTTGGATTGACAGTGGTCTGGAACAAAGGAGGTGGTCAGTTATTATTTCTGTAGGTACGCCTTAACTCCACCCCTGGGCAAGACTTGATAAACCACAGGGTATATATCTAATGATCCTGAAGGGTGTTTGTGTACTTGCTTGGGGCCAAGATCTAATTTTGAGTGAGTCACCATCCTTCCTTGCCAGAGACCCCCTGGACAGAAGTTGTACTTTGAAAAACCTAAGTGAGTAATTAGGACTTCTGTATTTTATCCTTTTTGTTTTTATCTGTTGTTGGTGTAAATAATTTGTTTATCATATATTTTTATTTATTTATAAATTGTCTTGGTGGTGGCAGCGTTAAAATAGTAATAGTTATATTATTATGTTTAAGTGTGGGTGGTGTTAAAGGGGGATTTTGTCATTATTTCCGGTCTAGTGCAGACAAATAGTGAACTTTAACCCTTTCACAACCACAACTACGTCACGCACACTCTTGGAGTAGGGTGTGTTCGTGACAACCTTAATTAAATGAACCAGTTTCGGGACTTATTGTGGTCAATGCTCAAGCGTACTGGCTCTACAAACTATCACTATGCATATAGACAATGGCGAAATATATCCACTAAACAAACAAAATTGGCCAAAGTCCAATATTTCTGTGAAAATCGGAACAATAACATCTCAAATCCTAGAAACTTTTGGAAAGCCATAAATAACTTACAAACTCCTGCAATCCACTCCCAACTCTCCACTGTCAAAGTGGACAACCAAATCCTACAACTTCCCTTAGAAGTAGCAAATGCCTTTATCAATTATTTTGTCAGATGCTCCACCACCCTGATTTCCAAGCTAATGACACACATCCTGAAACTATAACTGTGGATCAGGCCCCACTAAATTTGGAAAGACCCAATAGAGACACGTTCAATTTTAGACCTGTACCTATTAGTGTCATTAAGAAACACCTTAATAATCTAAAAATTAAAAAAAAAACAATCTGGACCTGATCAAATCCCAGCAATGCTGTTTAATACTCAGTGCAACGGCAATTGCTAAACCTGTCACAACCCTAATTACTGAATCCTTGGTGTCTGGAAGCATACCCAAACTTTGGAAGACTGCAAGAGTAGTGCCTATCCATAAATGTGGTGACATTACTTTGGTTTCTGTGATGAAGTGCCCTTCGCCACTTGTGCCTGGAGGGGACTACTGGCTAGCCTCCTGCCTTCCGACTATACCCCATGTGCTGATAGCTGTATTTTCCCCTGCAGAAAGGTTTATTTGTGTATTTCTGTCGGGGCGTTCTTGACTTTCAGTATGGTAGTAGTTCTCCCCCAGATAGCTATGCCATGGAGCCTATTCGTGTAACAAAAGACTATGGAAAAGACTTTGGCTCCATGGCGATTGAACTGTATGTATGTGGTCTGAGCGCCATTTCGTAATAAGCTATCTAAGCTATCTGGGGATATGTTGAATGTATATGTTTTATGGAGTAATTGTACTTCCCAATTATCTCCAGGATAGAAGACACTGTGGAACTAGTTTTGGGCAGAAAAGCCATGCTTCATTGGTCACAAAGGACTTCCGACTAACTTTTGAACTAATGGAAGGATTTGCATGATTTTTTTTTGTTCTGTTTATATTTCAAGTATGTTGTTTCTGTATATGTATGTTTTATGTGAATATGATGCATATTTTTAAAGTTACAGTATATGTGTAAAAAGTGTATTTTTCCTGCCTGTGATAAATTACATTAACCCATTGTGTTCAGTAATTATATCACAGGCAGAGGGGAGGGATTATATGTTGGTGCTGGTTGTGTTTTACGGTTTTCCTGTAAACGATTGGTTGTACTCAGGGAAGTAGGAACCGGGAGGGATGGCGGGGACTCATCCCCCCCAGCAAATCATGCAGGGGGGACAGGTTATAGAGAAATCCCCCCCAGCCCCACCGGCCGCGTGTGCCCTCGGGCTGCGTGCGGCTCCATCAGGGAACTGCACGCACGGCAGACTGGGAAGGGGAGCACCTCCCCCTCCGCGCAGGCGCGCCGGGTGTCACGTGACTACCCAGCGCTCAGTCTGACACTGCGCCCACCGGACGTCCAGAGGTCCCCCTGCTATGTCAGGTAAAAGAGGGGACAAAGGTAGAAACATAATTGGAAGGGTTTAGAGGGGCTACTAATATGGATGGGGGAGGGGTAGGTAGAAAAATAATTGTTATGGTTTAGGGGGGCTACTAATATGGATAGGGGGAGGGGTACATAGAAAAATAATTGGAAGGGTTTAGGGGGGCTACTAATATGGATGGGGAGGAGTAGGTAGAAAAATTATTGGAATGGTTTAGGGGGCTACTAATAGGGAGGGGTAGGTAGAAAAATAATTGGAAGGGTTTAGGGGCTACTAGCGGATGGGGGAGGTAGTTAGAAAATAATAGCTACTAATGTAGTTGGGGAGGGTACATAGAAATTGGAGGGTTTGGGGGCTACTAATATGAATGGGGAGGGGTAGGTAGAAAAATAATTGGAATGGTTTAGGGGGCTACTAATATGGATAGGGAGGGGTAGGTAGAAAAATAATTGGAAGGGGTTTAGGGGGGCTACTAATATGGATGGGGAGGGTAGTTAGAAAATAGTGGAAGGGGGAGAGGTAGGTAGAAAAATAATTGGAAAGGGTTAGGGGGGCTATTAATATGGATGGGAGGTGGGGGAGGTAGAAAAATAACTGGAAGGGGTTAGGGTGGTACTAATATGCATGGAAGGGGTAGGGGGGTTAATATGCATGGAAGGGGTAGGTGGGGTTCTTATGTGCATGGAAGGGGTGGTTCTAATATTCATGGGAGGGGTAGGGGCGGTTCTAATATTCATGGAAGGGGTAGGTGGGGTTCTAATATAAATGGAAGGGGTAGAGATGGGTAGTAAAATGTATGGAATGCACTTCTGAAAGTGTCACTGAATGGCAGTTAGGAAATGTGGTCACCCTAAGTCAGGGGCAGTATTACACAATCTGTATATGTATAAAAAAATATAAAAAGTAATCTGCAAAGTACAAAATGTTTGTGTTATATGTCGTGCTAAAAATTAAGCTAGGAATGTGCATATTTTTTAAAAATAATTTTTAGAATAATGATACAGACATTTTATTTCTTACATTTGTGATGATTCTTTTTTTCCCCCTCTATATTCAAGGGACACTATAGTCACCAGAACCACAACAGCTAAACGTAGTAGTTCTGGTGTCTATAGCATGTCTTTGCAGGCTTTTTAATGTAAGCACTGCCATTTCGTAAAAAGGCAGTATTTACAGTACTGCTGAGGAATACCTCTAGTGGACACTCAGATGGCCACTAGAGGTGCTTCCTAGTCGAGACATGAATGCCGCCCTATGAAGTATCTGCGCATGTGCGGCAAAGCTGCGCATGTGCACCAGGGAGCAATGACGCTTCTGAATAGAGGCGTTTTATTGCTCCCTGCTTGCACCCTCCTATTTCGTCATTTTGACGAAATAGGGGGCGCGGCATCAGGAGGATCCCGGCGCTGTATCCAGGTAAGTAAAACCCCTTCCCTGTAGTGACCTTTCATGTCATTATTTTATCATTTATATAGCACCAGCAAATTCCATACAATGGGATAAACAACTCCTAGTTTACGGAATAAGAATATACCCGGCGAGTAAAAATGCTATCTCCCCCCCCAGATTTTTGGTACTGTGTCCCACCCTGTGGGATGTCCCCTAGCATGGGGACTTGCATAAAAGCCAGTGTGTTGTCATTAAAATCAGATCATCTTGTACCTTTCTTAAAGACTTGACTCATGTTTAGGGAATTGGAGAACTACACTCTGGGGTTTGCTATTATCACTATACTCCCCAGGGTATGATCACTAAGCTCTGCTAGGAGCTTGTTCCTGTTTCTGCTCTCTGGGGAAAGAGAGGTTCCCCACTGGAAGCTGGACCCTGGCCGTGGGTCCAGGGTGGGTGGAGACGGCGAGACCCCGGCGCAGCTGCATCGCTGGAAGTGGGGTCTGCAGTGCTGATGGTGTCGGTTGGAGTGCTTGGAGTCCTCAGCGAGCACTAGTCGTATCGATTGGCGGAGGTACTCAGTCGGAGTGCCAGCGTTCCGTCACAGTTTCTAACTATTGCCCAATATCATTGCTCCCAGTATTGTCAAAAATCGTAGAAAAATGCGTCTATATGCAATTATTTGAGTATTAACAACAATCTAACTATCTGACCCCTGTTCAATCAGATTTTCGCTCGAATCACTCCACTACAACTGCCCTCATAAAAGTTTGCAATAAAATCCACGACATTCTACTGCACAAACTAAAATACTCCGGTATTGGTGATCGTCCGCTAACCTGGTTTCGATCATATGTATCGGATCGATCACAATATGTTTCCATTTCTGACTGCGACTCTCTCCCTCTCCCAGTCACGTGTGGTGTTCCCCAAGGTTCCATTCACGGCCCCCTACTATTCACATTATTTATAAATGATCTACCTAATGTCTGCAAATCCTCAAATATACACATGTACTCAGACGACACAGTAATTATGCAAGCAAATCCGATCTAATGCAGCTTGAGGATGTGCTCCAAGACCAGTTCACAGAGGTAAAGTGGATCGCAAAAAATAAACTCTTCCTAAACATTGACAAAACTGTCACAATGATCTTTGGAACAGTACCTACATTACACAAATTACAAAATTCTGTGCATCAAAACAAAATCAAATAGCACACCAACCGCAGTCCACTCTTTCAAATACTTAGGTATGTTGTTAGACCCCAATCTATCTTTTGGCCTCCACATAGAAAAACTTGCATCTAAACTTTATCCAAAACTAGGTGCCCTATACAGAAACAAACCCTGCCTAAGCCCTACAGAAAAGGAAAATATTGTACAACAAATGCTGATGCCAATCATTGATTATGGGTCTGTAGTGTACGCACCTGCACCGCAAACCCACCTTAATAAACTTAATACATTGTATAACTCGTTCTGCTGATATGTTTACACTGTAATTACAGGACCCACCATTGTGACTTGCTAAAAGAACTAAACTGGCTGTCGCTAGAATCCAGACGCACCTTTCATCTTTCCAGCCTTGTGTTTAAGAGCTTTTCTGGGAAGCTCCCACCCTACCTGAGCAGAATGCTCTCCTCAGCTGTTCCCACCTCCTATAATCTTCTATCCAGTACCAGCACTTTATTTAGTCTACCTCAATAAAAAAAGAAAGCATATTATAATAGTTTAAATCATGTCAACTTTATCCTATGTCCTTTCTATATCCTTTAAACAGAAATAACTATGCAGGAGTCTTTTCCCATCCTCCCCAATGGTTCTGTTCCAATGGGAAGGTGAGATCCCTGGAGTCAATGGCACCGAACGAAAGGCCATCATTTATGATGCACTTTCATTATAAACTTCTAACCGATTTTGCGCTATCACCTCGGTTAACTCCACCTCGAGACCACTCACAAACCTTGAGGCGCTATGCATGGACCCCGATCCACTGGTAAGGAGCCTGTCCACACTCTACGGCATGCTCCTGCAGTTGAGAAGATTGCCACCACCGAGCTTCATGAGAAGATGTGAGGTAGCCTTAGGACCACTTTCTCACCTGAACAATATGAACTGCACACCATCTAGTGGGATACAGGAAATGGCCTATAAAATGCTAGCCCTATGGTACCGCACCCCACAACACATCCACACCACCACCGATGATACTTGCTGGAGGTGTGGCAGGGAACTGGTGGGAATGCCCTAGGATTAGACCTTATTGGGCAACAATCCACACAATCATCAAATTGTTCTCTGAGAACCCACCCCCACTTGCCCCTGCAACATTTCTCATACACCACACCACAATGCGTAATTCGGCATACAATAAATCCTTGATGATAAGGATCCTTAACATCGCCAAAAGCCTAATTCCTCTTTACTGGAAAAAACAGACAGCGCCCCCCTGACCCTATGGTACCAGTGCATGGAAGAACTCAGGAATACTGGTGGAGGGGAGATCACAGACATACATGAAGATCTGAACACACTGGATCCTCTCCACTGAAAGACCTGACTGACTGACCTGACTGACTACTGCCATGACAGACGCCAGGGACTACAGACAACGCCGACAAAGATTGGTAGACTCAGCCCTGACTCATAGCCACAGTACGGGACAGGCCACCACCTGAATGACCCAGACCCCCCTACAGAGAACGATACAGACGATACCAGATGGAGGGACACCCCCCCAAATTGGATGGCCCACCCCCCCACAGGACGGGGGGACGGGAGAGGGAAGGGGGACATAACAATACAAAGGTACACTGTACTGGCCAATCAGCCGCCCAGGATTGAGGTCACAGGATGTGTGTGCCACCACTGCAGAATCAGCCTCCTCCGACTTCCACCCCGCCTCCACCCTTCCCCCACCCAGCGTCTCTGGCCGCCCCCTCCCTTCCATAACCCTCCCTGCCTCTGTAGAGCCACGCACCTCGGCTAGGCGTGGCTAGGCATTCATGGCACCCGCCCTGGTAGGGGAGGTAATACCGACAGGGAGACATAGACACCCTACCACCAGCACGACGGGGAGGGAGGTGAGAAAACCAAGAATAACTGGGACTTCAGTACACCTGACAGCAGTAGGGGCAGGCCTATAGTAATGCCCACACTACCCAGGTACCCAGGGCCAGATTAAGAGCCCAGTGGGCCTAGTGCTGACAATTATGATGGGCCTAATTATATAATCTTATCGGCCAAAAACACTAAAACAATCATACCTCCCAAGCGTCGTGCATCTGATGGCAATGGTGTTGGAGGGAAACTCAAAGGATGCAGTTATACAAAAACACATACTCTATGCTAATCTCTCTCTAATTTATGCTTTCAGCCTTCGAGTAAATCCATATCCAGTGAAGCAGGAAGTCAATGGGCAGGGTAAAAGAGTGTCCAGTGAAGCAGGAAGTCAATGGGCAGGGTAAAGGGGTGTGCCACTGGTGCGAATAATATGACCAGACCTGTCAAAAGGGGTGAACATGCCCAAAAAGGGGGCATGTTTGTCCAAAGAATTGGAAGGCCAGCCTGACATGACAGCCAATCATGCAGGCTGTCCAACTAAGGGCATACTAGGCAGACAGCACCCAGAGCTTGACACTTTACTCTTTTACGCTTTCTAAGGACTGTCCCCTAGCACTCACATGCCCACTTGTCTCCTTACCTTCTTACTAGCAGGCAGAAGCTCCTGGTGTATAGCCAGAAAAGGTGTATGTAGTGAGTGTAGAAGAAAGGAGACATGCCACAAACTTAGAGAGACCAAAGTCTGCATCACCTGAACTATTTTTATTGTCAGCCAGTCCACACAAGTTTTGTTCCCATACATCCCTCTTAAGCTTCCAAACTTAAAGGGACACAATAGTCACCAGAACAACTACAGCTTATTGTATTTGTTCTGGTAAGTAGAATCATTCCCTTCAGGCTATTTGTAGTAAACACTGTCTTTTCAGAGAAAATAACTCCACTGGCCACTCCTTATATGGCTGCTAGAGGTGCTTTCTGGGGCAGAACTGCCTAGTGTGCAGCACTGCCATTCAATGTCTCCACGCTCTGCATGCAGACGCTGAACTTTCCTCATAGAGATGCATTGATTCAATTTATCTTTATGAGGAGATGCTGATTGGCCAGGGCTGTGTTTGACTTGTGCTGGCTCTGCCCCTGATCTGCCTCCTTGACAGTCTCAGCCAATCCTATGGGGAAGCATTGAGATTGACTCAGACCACCATTTCTGATGATGCAAGCAGACAGTCAGTTCTGAGGCAGAGCCAGCATCTGCAGACTTGAATACAAGTAGGATTTTCCTATATTTAGGGAGGCAAGAGGGGGCAGGTAAGTAGATGGTGGTTTTAACATAATAGGGTCAGAAATACATGATTGTGTTCCTAACCCCTTTAGTGTTCCTTTAAGAAAGAGTATGTGAAGAGTAGTTAGGGTTGCCATCTTTCTTGGAAAAAAAATACCAGCCTTAATCATTTGTATAATTAATTAGTTATGCATGGCATCACATGATGTAAATCACAAGGAGTGACATAAGAGCAAATTCTGTAAAATCACCAACAAACTACTCACAGTTTGATTCTGCTGTATAGATGGATTGATCCCAGTGTCTCCCTGTCTCCTAGTGTCTCAGTCTCGCAAGTCACCCAGTGTCTCAGTGTCCCTATGTATCACAGTGTCAGTGTCCCCATGTCGCCCAGTCCCCTAGTCTCCCAGTGTCTCAGTGTCCCCATTTCTCCCAGTGTTCCCTTGTCTCAGTGTGACCCCAAGTCACTAGGATACTAGGGGACACAGTGAGACATGGGGACTGTGACAAGACCAATCTCGCCACATTGCATTGGAGAAGCCTGGTTGCTCGCCTGTTGCCTTAAGACTATGGCCCAGTGTTGAAACGCTGGATTTTCCCCTGCAAAGACATGAAAGCCGGGTCACTTGGTGCTTGCCCTGTTTGAGCGGTGATAGCCCAGATAGCTATGCCATGAAGCCCATTCGTATAATGAAAGACTATGGGAAAGACTTTGGCTCCATGGCAATTGAACTGTATGTATGTGCTCTGAGCGCCATTCAGTAATAATGTGCACTCAGATCTGAGCTATCTGGGGATATGTTGAATGTACCTGTTTTGTGCAATGGCTGCACAGTTATATGTTTTTATGTGTTTTATTGTCTTTTGCTGCCATGTGTTCAATGGAGTTTTGCCTCTGTCCTTGGAGATAATTGGATTACTTCACAATTATCTCCAGGATAGAAGACTCTGTTGAACTGGTTTTGGGCAGAAAAGCCATGCTTCCTTTGGTCACAAAGGACTACGATCTATCTTTTGAACCACTGGACCAATTTGTATGATTTTGCAGTATGCTGATTCTGAAAATGTAAGTTTTATGTGAATGTGATGCATACTTTTCAAGTTATGAATAATGTGTAAAAATTGTATTTCTCTTGTTGTTATAATTACATTACCCATTGTGTAAGGTAATTGTATCACAGGCAGAGAGGAGGATTTTGTGTGGGAGTGTCTGAGTGTATTGTATGTGTTTATTGGTTGTGTTCCAAAACCCTGTGGGTGGTACTAATGTGTAAGAATGTGTACATAAGCACAATAAACCCACAGCTCTGACTGTTCACTGCTTGACCCTCAACACGGAGCTTTGTCTCGTTCTTGGGGGGATTTATTGTATGCTGTTCCAGTTCGACTGCTAGGAGTGTAAACCTTTCGTATGGTTTTTCCTATTCGGCTGTTTACAGCATTCGTATGGTTCCGGTTCGGCTGTTTACAGCATATGCTTTTCCTGTTCGGCGGATTGGTGTTCTGCAGTAGCTGTGCCTGTGTCTCTGGAAGGGAAGATCTACTAAACGGCGGTTTAACCCTTTTATGCCTGGGGGTGCAGTTACAGGTACCATCCCACTGCTGCCACCAGATGTAGAGGACCCCGGGTAATACAACTGGTTACCTCCTCTAATTACTCTTCTCAGCCAGACCGGAATCATTAAATACTCTAGCATCCATTTCCCCAGTAACTAGGCGAGACATAGTTCTGGGAGTGAACTGATATTTACTTGGCCACACACGGCTTTTATGCACTGACCTTTAGCATGGGGTCTCCATATAACTTTTTTTAAAAGTGGTAACTATTACTATATATTAGCACTGATGTAGTGGTACCCACTTCTGCATGTAGGAAATGCTAGATCCAAGATTCTCTTCATTTATTCATATTTTGAAGGACCACTATAGGCACCCAGACCACTTCAGCTCAATGAAGTGGTCTGGTGCCAGGTCCCTCTAGTGTTAACCCTGCAGCTGTAAACATAGCAGTTTCAGAGGAACTGCTATGTTTCACTGAGGGTTAATCCAGCCTCTAGTGGCTGTCTCACTGACAGCCGCTAGAGGCGCTTCTGTGCTTCTCACTGTGAAAATCACAGTGAGAAGATGCTGACATCCATAGGAAAGCACTGAGCAATGCTTCCTTATGGGCGGTTTGAATGCGCGCACGGCTCTTGCCACGCATGCGCATTCGGATCTGACGTCGGCAGGAGGAGGAGAGTTCCCCAGCGCCGAAGGAGCTGGAGAAAGATAAGTGGCTGAAGGGGTTTTGACCCCTTCAGCCCAGCAGGAGTGGGATCCTGAGGGTGGGGGGGACCTAAAAACGCTATAGTGTCAGGAAAACGAGTTTGTTTTCCTGGCACTATAGTGGTCCTTTAGCAAAAAAAAAAAAGGAAAAAAATTGTGTATCATGTGAAGTGAATTTAGCTGGAACAAGAAAACATGGCGTTGAAATATTTATATTAAAAGGAAGGTATGTATTGCCAATATGTAATATAACAATATAATTATCTTAGCATATTTAAGACAGTGTGGTTAATCGTTACATGTTCTTTGCTGGTGAATTTAAACATAAATTATTTTATATTTACATGTCTCTAAGGGCATCTAATACTTGCACAATATTAAATTAAATATCTGAGCCTGTAAGATCCATATATCCATTGTATATCTTGTGTTAATTTGTTTTACAGTGCAAGACTCTTGGGCTCTTAGAGCCCAATAATAATTTATTTCAGTTGATGTCTGAAGCCTGCATTATTTGATATGTGTCAATTACCTCACATGTAAAACTAGACAACATTTAGTTTGTAGCATGTTGCATATGGTATTATTGATATAATAATTGTGATAGTGCCATGTTTTTTTTTCCACATCGATTATTGTTCTGTGAAAGACTTTATTATAAAGGATGTGATGAAAATCTGTTTTCAAAACTTTTAAATTGAACTTATAGACTTGAAACTTATTATATATGACATAATATCATTTTAAATTTCATTACATTGTCTATTTGCAAAAACATTGCATGACAAAGTCAGGAGGATATTTGGCTTGATTTAGCAATTAAAACAGGCAATTGTTCATATCTATATAGGATAAATAATGTTTCCACACACACGCACTCAGAAACACAAATATGCAAACACACATAAACACTCTAACACGCACAAAGAAATAAAGTATTCTTTAGAATGTGCATGTGCTTAATGTAATATGTTTGATTTTTAAGACAACTTGCCGTAAGCATTCTGCATGGCATCATTAAATTCCATAATTAGGATGCTTAATATTTACAGTGTTGCCACAATAAGCTCGACCACTTGCGCAATGTGAACTCATAAAATGTGCTGCGCAGATGTTAACACTTTTATTGTTGAAACAACCACAGTATGAAATGTGCCTAATGAATTGAAGGAAAATATGATCATTCTGTGTCTTAATTTTCTTGATTTTGTAGCTATTCCTTGAATCAGAAACCTTTAAGAAATTATACCTTTAATTTGTGCAAGGCATATAAAATAAGATATCAAAGGAATAATGTAGTGTAGTAATTTTGACTTAATTGTGCTCAGTTCAAGACAAATGTAGAACAATCACATGTAAAAAAGCCATTTAGAAGACTTGGCTCTAAGTAGCAGTGCTCGACCATGATACACTGAGGGACTGACAGGAGGGAGCGCTGTGCGCCTCCTTCCTGCCCATCCCTCTTTTCTTGCACGCCCGGGCCGGTGCGCCCTCATGGACACGCCGTCTTGGGCCGTGCTGCAGCCACCTGAGGCTCTCTATAGAGCGCTCAGGCGGGTGCAGCATGAGGAGTCAGCACCCCTGGCGGCGCCCCTGCCTATGTCACCTATAGAAAGCAAACTTACCAACAAACTTAAACAACAAATACATCAGGCACTGGAGTACTTTTTTTTATAAGTTGCTGGATTTATTAAAATTAATTTTTCCTACCACTTAACTTGGTAATTTGCTTGCCATTTATTTATATATGCCTTATATGAACTGAATATCATTGTGTGCCTTATCATATTCTTTATAACAGTGACATTTAGGTGATATATTTCCTCATTCATTTACCCATCTGCACAAGTTATATATTCTGTTTAATAGCGATATCTAGGGGATATTCTCCCCTATCCATTGATTATCGTATCTATTTATCAATTTGCACACAATTTTTAGTTTGGTTGGACATGTGTCTTGTGAGCTTTAATTCTGTTTCCTTCCATTGAGTACATTAGGCTTATTATTCATAAATCATATTCAGGCTATATTGCATTTAATTGTCTATTTGTTATTATCACTAATTTATTTATTTATTTTGTCAGATTCATACTTTATTAACTCACACAAGGCACTATTTATTACACCTATTCATTTAGTTTATTTAGCTTATTTTATTTACTTTTCAAGTTTAGCATCCCGTCCCTATATTCACAAGTTGCTTATTAGGCATATTGCCTTAGTAATACTCCAGTCATTGCCTGTGTGTATGACGGAGCTGACTCTGCAATCATTGTTGCGTCTGTTAACCATGCCAGCTACTTATAGGCTCTATATTATGGCAACAAATTAATCATATTGCAAAGGTAATACAGAGGTTTTTTTCAGATTAGGAAAGGGAGGACTAGAGACTCACATATGTTTTACTTTCTGAGTGTTCCTGTATTGTAGCTTTGGGCATCTATCAAAGTGCCTTTGGCTGTGAGGGGTAGTTATGGGTATCTCCTTATTGTGCTCAACTCTGTGTGTTCTATCTCTGTACTGTATTCAGCTCTGTCTGTTATATGGTTATCTCTGTAGTCTACCCAGCTGTGTGTATTTTATTGGTAGCGTTGTGTTGTCCCCAGCTCTGTGTATTGTATGGGTATCTTTTTTTATGCTCAGCTATGTTTTCAGCTATTGTTTTGATATCTTCTTTTTGTACTTGGTTCTTTGTCTTGGATCCCTATAACTGAATTGTACCTAGCTCTGTGTATTGCGTGGATATATCTCTGTATTGTGTCAAGCGTTGAGTAATCTATGGATATCTCTATATAACTAACTCTAAGTAGTTTATGGGTGCCCATGCATTGTATGGGGACTATAATTAGGGGTTGAGTACCCCCAAGAGTCAAATTCCTGGGGAAAAGTCTAACATCTCACCATCTAAAAACTTTATCAGCCAACCCCGGCGTCAGCTGACCAAACATCTTAACAATTTCTCTTAGAGGGTGTTAAAAAGGCATATGATGCATTACTATGGCTTTCAATCACTTAATGTATTTTAACATTTCCTTGACTTCATTTCCAATTTTTCACAATGGTTTACTAACAAGCCATTACTCTTAAATGGCTGTCACTAATGTGGAACTGACAACTTTGTTACTAGTAAATGAATGAAGTCATGTAGCATATTTTTCAGGGGAAAATGGCATACAGTTGTGGTTGTAAAATTGTCCAGTTTATCTGTATTTTTTCAAGTAATCTTCACAGCTTCAAACCGGGCCTGGATATTTTTTGAATATAATCAAAACCATTTTTTCTATAAAAAAGCAATGGAATCTGAAACGAAATAGAAAAAAGTTTAAAGGTCTATGGGATAAAAGTGACATAATAAAAAAAAATAATCCTTTCAATCCTTGATTTGGTGTATGTCCTTCTAGCTAATGGCTTACCTATCAGATCATACACTCTAGTCTGGACCATCAGTTGGATTTTGATATTTTGTAATGGCAGGCAACCTTTTGGCACTCCACATATTTTGGACTACATCTCCCATAATGCTATTACAGTAATAATGCTGGAAAAGAATCAGGGGAGATTTGATCTACAACATCTGGAGTGCCAAAGGTTGCCCACCCTGATCTATAGACTGTAGTTGTCAGCACAACTAGGAAGATGAGCGTTGAGTAAAGTTGGGTTTTGGAAACTATGTAAACAATGCTCTGGATAGGGATTTACACTTTTACACATAAAAAAAGATCACTCAACACTGAGATCTTTGGGTTGTGAACTAAAACGAATAAACCCTATACAATCTTTAAATGGCCACCCTATCGTGTTTTCTATAATTCAATGAAGGTATTCCGCACCCTTCCTCTTGGCAAGGTAATGCAGTGCTACAATCGGCTAACTTCTTATAGTTTGAGAAGTCCTAGAGATATAGGAATGTTTACTGCTTACAACAGATGGTAAGAGACAGAGGGAGAGATGTATCAAGGTGTGTTGAAAAGTGGCAGTTAATGTTTCTATCTTTATTTTATTTTTAATAATTGCTGTAAAGATCTTTGGCAAAAGATTAAATAACCTCACAGATTTAATAAAGTGCACCAAATACTTGTTGAAAATAATATATATATATATATATATATGTGTGTGTGTGTGTGTGTGTGTGTATGTGTGTGTGTGTTTGTGTGTGTGCTGGCAACAGATTGGCATAATAAATGCAAAAGGCCTGGAGATTCTTTTAAATCAGACTTGCTATAACTACAACATACTGTTTAGTGTATTCATTCCTTTGATATTCTTATTACCTGTGTATTTATTATTAACATAAAAAAAGTCTGAGTCTTTGGAGATTTGGGCGCTGTAAATATTTTAATAAAATGAGATTAAAGTCTTAAGGAAACTTCTGTCTTTCGAATTGAAATCGTTTTTTAAAGGTACGCACAGGAATGAATCCCTTGTTACATATTGTGGTGGTTGGCTATTTAACATTATAAAGATCAGAACCAAATTTCCAGTCTGTTACTAAACTATTTTCACATAGTCATGTTATTCAATACTTATTGCCATTTCCCAAAGCTGCAGAGAAATGAAGTTAGGAACAGTCTGTATCATCTGGCTCACTGTTCCATATGCACAGACACTGCTAATATTATTTTTATTAGGCTAGCATGTTATATTTGTTTGCTGTGATTGCATTTTTACATATGATGAACATAAGTTAAAATAATTCAGAGGTATATTTTCAACATTTTATTTCAAAAGGGGCAATGAGTACAAAAAAACTCTATAAATAGAAAAATACTATGTCCACCAGTGTCCAATAAGAAGGGTCTTGATTTATTTTGCTGCAAAACCATGTCTGCATTGTTTCAGCCAAAATGGTTAGCAAATGTACAGATATGTAAAGGGACCCTCTAAGCATCAACTTAATGTAGTGGTTTTGGTACATAAGATGCTGTTTCTTTATTAGGACAATATAAAACTTTGCTGCTACTCTACTTGTGGCTGTCAGTTGGATATATATATAGGCACTTCTTTGTTAAGATCTTTAATTATTGAAAGTCATACATACCGGTAGTTACATAGCTAAAAAGAGAGACATGTCCATCAAATGCAGCCTCCCTCACATCTGTTTTTTGCTGATGATACAAAATAAGGCAAAAAACCCAGTTTGAACAAACTAGGAAAAAATTCCTTCAGAATGGCAGTTAGATTTATCACTGGATCAAGAAGATATTACCCCACTAATTAAAAATTATAGCATTGAATATTATGTTTTTGCACGTATGCATTCAGTTGTACAGACTCTGATGAAACCATTTTGTTTTCGGGAAACAAAATATCCACCGTAATAATTGCGGCGGGCGGCAAGGGAGCACTCTCCCCTACTCAGCTCCCTTGCACGCACAGCAGTGATGCCGGAGCTGGAATTTGATGTCACTCCAACTCATCACTAAGAGGCGCGCTAGGGAGCTGAGAAACAAGATCACTGCTCATTCACCACCCACACTGTAAGCCCGCATGCCATCTTCTCAGCCCAGCAACACCAAAGGCTTAATGGAGTGAAGTTTAAAAAAAATAAAAATAAATTGTGCGTGGGTCTGTTAAGCAGTTTGTATGTGTATTTGTCAGTGAGAGTGTATGTGTGTTTGTCAGTGAGAGTATATGTGTGCTTGTCAGTGAGAGTGCATGTGTGCTTGTCAGTGTGTGTGTATGTGTGTTTGTCACTGAGAGTGTATGTGTGTTTGTCAGTGTGTGTGTGTGTGCTTGTCAGTGAGAGTGTATGTGTGCTTTTCAGTGAGTGTGTTGTGAGTGTGTATGTGTTTGTCAGTGAGAATGTATGTGTGCTTGTCAGTGAGTGTGTATGTGTTTGTATGTCTGTCTGTCAAAGAGTATGTGTGTTTGTCAGTGAGAGTGTATGTGTGTCTGTCAAAGAGTATGTGTGTCTGAGTGTGTGTCAGTGTGTGTATCTGTGTGTCAAGTTTTGTGTATGTGTCACTGTGTGTATCTGAGTGTGTGTGTGTGTGTGTGTGTGTGTAAGTATGTGTGTATTGGAGTGTGTATGTGCCAGTGTATATCAGTGTGTTTGTATGTGCCTATGTGTGTGTGTATGTCAATGTATGTGTATCTGTATCTGAGTGTGTGTCAGTGTGTGTATATGACACTGTGTGTATGTGTTAATGTGTGTATCTGAGTGTGTGTATGTGCCAGTGTGTGTATATGTGGGTGCAAGTGTGTGTATGTCACTGTGTTTATCTGAGTGTGTGTGCATTTGTGAGTCAAGATGTGTGTATGTGACACTGTGTGCATCTGAGTGTGTGTATGTGTATCTGTGTGTCTGTGTTCAGTGTGTGTATCTGTTCTACTATGTGCCAGTGTAGGTGTATCTGTGTGTCAGATTCATACACACTGACACACAGATACACACACTGGCACATACAAACACAGATACACACACCTCGATATACAAACACAGATACACACAAACACAGATACACACAGATTGACACACAGACACACACATTTTGACATACAGATAGATACATACATACATACACACACATACACACTGTGTATCAAGGTGTGTGTATCTGTGTGTCAGTGTGTATATCTGTGTGCCACTATGTGCCAGTGTGTGGATCTGTGTGTCAGACACATAAACACACACACACACACACACACAGATACACATTGACACAGATACACACACTGGCACATAGAAACACAGATACACACACCTTGACACACACTGGCACACAGGGCCGGCCTTTTGTGTTCAGGCGCACTGTGCGAGCCAATCTTGTGGTGCCCCCCCTGCCATCTTTGTTTGACCCCCTGTAGACAATTTCAGGCACATTCACAATCTGTCACCTGCACCCCCTTCAACAAAACCCTGCCCCCTTTCATCAGTATCCTGCCCCCCTTTATCACCAGCCCCCTGCTCTCCCTTATCACTAGTCCCCTACCCCCCTTATCACTAGCCTCTGCCCCCTTTATCAATATCCCCCCTTCAGCAGCCCCTTTATCACTGCCCCCTTTATCAGCCCCTCACCAGCCTCTGCCCCCCTTTTTATCACTAGCCCCCCCTTCACAGCCCTCTGCCCCTTTATCCACCAGCCCCACTTTATCACCAGCCCCTATCCCTTATCTCTAGCTGCCTGCTCACTTCAATAAAATGCAATCGTTATATTAAAAAAAAAAAAAAAAGCAATAAGGACAAACACTTACATTAAAGGCTGCTGCTCCCTGTAACCAGCTGTCAGTTTTTCCCACTCCGCTGACTCGCCGACTGAAGAGCACTTGCCGCCCTGTCACCCACTGAGAGGATCCTTCCAACGTTGCACCCCCACGCTCCTCCTGCATTCCAATTTGGGTCGGTTTGTGAGTGACCGACTGCGAGCTGTGTCTACCATCTGGCACCCCTGTTGCCATAGCGCCCTGTGCAGCCGCACAGCTCGCACTCCCCAAAGACCAGCCCTGGTTACAGTTACACAAAAAGGCATACAGTCAGGCACAGTTACACAGGCAGACGGTCACATACAGAGTACAGTCTCACACACAGTCAGACAGTCAGACACTGTTACAGTCATACACAGAGTACAGTCTCACACACACACACAGGCAGTCAGACACTGTTACAGTCACACACAGAGTACAGTCTCACACACACACACGCAGACAGTCCCACACAGAGTAGTCTCACACACAGTCAGACAGTCAGACACTGTTACAGTCATACAGAGTACAGTCTCACACACACACAGTCAGACACTGTTACAGTCACACACAGAGTACAGTCTCACACACACACACACACACAAGCAAACAGTCACACACAGGCAGACAGTCAGATACTGTTACAGTCACACACAGAATACAGTCTCACACACACATAGGCAGACAGTCAGAAACTGTTAGTCACACACATAGTACAGTCTCACACACACACACACACACACACACACACAAGCAGACGGTCACACACAGAGTACAGTCTCACACACACATAGGCAGACAGTCAGAAACTGTTACAGTCACACACAGAGTACAGTCTAACACACACACACAAGCAGATGGTCACACACAGAGTACAGTCTCACACACACATAGGCAGACAGTAAGAAACTGTTACAGTCACACACAGAGTACAGTCTCACACACACACACAAGCAGCGCCCCTGTTGTTCGGTAAGCCCCGCCCCCTTTTCATAGTCCCGGTGTAAAAAAATGAATATTCCACCCAGGGACTTCCTTTAGCTCCCCCTGCACTCACCTGGCCATGTGCGACCAGTGTCGGCCACATGGCACCCCCTGGTCCATAGCGCCCTGTGCGGCCACACAGCTCGCACACCCCTAAGGCCGGCACTGCCAGCACATACAAAAAAGGTGTAATTTTTTTATGGGAGGTGGAGATCTACGATGTTGATACAATTTGTCAAAGGGTTCCACAGGAAAAATTAATTGGGAACCCCTGAATTAGACAATAGTCACAGAAGGTAAAGCAGCTGCTGTGGTGAATGCCTCCAAATGCGTAAATACAGGTACTTTTTATGACAATGTTTTACTTTTTTTTTTACAGTAAAGGTGGCTTTACATCTGAACAAAAACTTTACACTCTAATAGACTTGTGCACTGCAGGATTTCCTCTAAACAAATTTGAACATTTTGTTTGAGCCTTCTGACGTTTGGCAATTAACCAGACAACTAGTGGTGCAAAGGTTAATAATGTAGTAAATGGCCAGCATTTGCTAGTCAGTCACTTCATTAAGTAGTTAAAAAATAATAAGCCTATAGGGGTCAATAAGACCCCTACATTAGTACAAGGGAGATTTTATACCTCCCCCATGCATCCACTTGCCACTGACTGCTTAAAGGACCACTATAGTGCCAGGAAAACATACTCGTTTTCCTGGCACTATAGTGCCCTGAGGGTGCCCACACCCTCAGGGACCCCCTCCCGCCCGGCTCTGGAAGGGGGAAAGGGTTAAAAACTTACCTTTTTCCAGCACTGGGCGGAGAGCTCTCCTTCTTCTCTCCTCCTCCGTTCCTCCTCCTGGGCTGAATGCGCACGCGCGGCAAAAGCTGGAATCACAGATTAGCCCAAATATGGCTAAATCACAATTCTTCCAAAACTGATTCCCCATGTCTAAGCTCTAATGTTAAAATGAATATTGAATGAAGACACTCAATACATGCACCTCTTTGTCTATCCCAGTCAGCATACCAGGATTAAGCTTTTTCTTGCTAGTAAGAAGGGAAGGAGAGGAGTGAACAAATTAGTCCTGAATAGAGAAGATTTAAAGTTTGTGATTACTGGAAGAGTGGAGATGAGAGCTGTGGCACTTGTAAGATAGACAGATAGACTGGACTGAATGATGTAAAATAAAGATTGACATAGGGTATGTGTATCCTTATAAATACTCCCTGCAAGTGTCCCTCCGGCACTACACCACCAGATACAAGACACTCGGGAAGTATGGCTGTTAGAGTGGCCCACTATAATTAGTACCACCCACGGTCGGACTGAGCACTCTGGCAAATCGGTCATGTACCAAGGGCCCGAGGATCTGGGGGGGCAGCCCATGCTGCAGTGCAGTAATGACTTAGCTGGGGTGTTAAACAATCTCCCAGCCAGATTGCACACAGCAAGGGGCCCGCACAGCCTTCCGCGGGTCACTGCTGCTAGAACTCTGCTCCCCCTTGCAGGGTACACTGAGGGACAGCTAAGGGGCCTTCCCAAAGACCCCACTAGGTTGCCCTTCAGGGTGCCTGTCTGTGTGGCTGAAGGAAATCAGCAGAGGCTCCAGGAGCAGAGTCTCTGCCAGCAGATCAGCACAACCACACTGAGCATACAGGCTGTTACACTGATCAGGGCAGCTCTGTGTGGCTGATTTTGCATGGAGTAACATCATGCCTGATCTGTGTTACAGGCAGCAGCATCTCCAGCATCCTCCCCTCCCTGGCCAAAGGTAAGACTCAGGGAGGGGGGAAATACACTTTTTTAATGTAAATCCTTTTTCTCCCCCCTACTACTGCCCCTTCGCATCTCATATTTTTCCAAACCCCTTAACAACCAAAGTCCCTATACCCCCTACACTCCCTACACCTCTGCTCTTAAAGGAGCACTATAGTGCCAGGAAAGCAAACTCATCCAGCCACGAGAAGAACCTGGCGGTGCTGGAAAAAGGTAAGTAAATCACCTTTTTAACAGGGCGGGTAACGGGGGTCGGGGATCTAAACGGCTGTTTTAACCTATACATATTTGTATTACTGACACCATAGTGTTCCGAGAAGGTGGCTTGTAATTCTTAACACCTGGTTTGTAATTCAAGATCCACAAGTCCGCCCACAGGGCTCTTAATGAGTCCGCCCACAGGGCTCTTAATGAGTCCGCCCACGGGCTCTTAATGAGTCCGCCCACGGGGCTCTTACCGAGTCCGATCATAGGGCTCTTACCGAGTCCGCTCACAATGACTGAATGTGGTGTGTATAGTGGATGTGAATTAAAATGTGTGTAATGAATGCAGAGTGCATGTGTAATAGATGTAGTGTTTGTGTGTATTAGATACTGTTTGTGCAGTGAATGCAGAGTGTGTGTTTGTGTAGCGAATGCAGTATGCATATTGAACGCAAAGTGTGTGTTTATGTAGGGGATGTAGTGTTTCTGTGTATTAGATGCAATGTGTTTAGTGGATGCAGTGTCTGTGTAGTGGATGTAGTGTGTGTATTAGATGCAGTGTCTGTGTATAGTGAATGCAGAGTGTTTGAATGTGTGGTGGATGTAGTTTGTGTATAGTGAATGCAGGATTTTTATGTAGTGGATGCTGTGTGTATAGTTAATGCAGATTGTATGTTAGTGTAGTGAATGCAGAGTATGTGTCAGTGTAGTGAATGCAGTGTGTGTATAGTGTGGTGAATGCAGAGTATGTGTCAGTATAATGAATGCAGAGTGTGTGTTAGTGTGTAGTGAATGCAGAGTGGGTGTCAATGTAGTGAATGCAGAGTGTGTGTCAGTGTGTAGTGAATGCAGAGTGGGTGTTAGTGTGAAGAAAGCAGAGTGTGTCTTAGTGTAAGGAATGCAGAGTGGGTGTTAGTGTGATGAAAGCAGAGTGTGTATTAGTGTAATGCATGCAGAGTGTATGTTAGTGTAATGAAAGCAGAGTGTATGTTGGTGTAATGAATGCAGAGTGTGTGTCAGTGTGTAGTGAATGCAGAGTGTGTGTTAGTGTAATGAATACAGAGTGTGTGTTAATGTAATGAATATAGAGTGTGTGTTAGTGTAATGAATACAGAGTGTGTGTTAGTGTAGTGAGTGCAGAGTGTGTGTTAATGTAATGAATACAGAGTGTGTGTTAGTGTAATGAATACAGAGTGTGTGTTAGTGTAATGAATACAGAGTGTGTGTCAGTGTAATGAATGCAGCGTGTTGTACTAGTGTATGCATGTTATGTAAATGTTGTGCAAATGGAGCATATTTTCCCCACATTAAATGTAATAAATGTTATTCCCCCCTCCCTGATTCTTACCTGGTCCAGAGAGGGGGGATATTCCATTCCCTGGTGGTCTGGTGGCATGGTATGTCTCCCGGCTCCCTGTACTTGCAGGGGGGCCTGGCACACTACATCTGTACATTACAGCTCCTCAAGCTCATTTACTCTTGCAAGCGTGGTGTGTGTGCTGCGCAGAGCGTTCCCATTGGTAACCCGTGGCAACACTCTAACGGCCACGCATCTATTGTCCCGCAGCTGAACCAGCAGCTGCTCATATATATAGCGATCATCGCTATATATATGTGCAGAGCTGAACCAGCAGCTGCTCATATATATAGCGATCATCGCTATATATATGTGCAGAGAGGGAATGTGGGGCCCGGGACTGCCAAAGCAGAAAGGGACCGCCGGGCCCGTGACAACCATCATAGTTGTCACCCTCTGTTGGCAGACCTGTACACAAACACACATATAAACACTACCCTATTTAAAAAAAAACAAGAAAATCATGTATCTAAATATACTCTGAATCCACATATCCTGACACTACACACAGACATACATACACCAGGCACTTACTCCAGTGCTCACAGTGAAGATACACAGAGAATCATACATTCACTTTACATGCTCATACAAACAAATACACGGTACAATTTTGCCTGGGGGCACAGGCCACTGCCAGTCCGTCCCTAACTAGTAGAACCGGGTACAGTAGACTTTTAATCCAGTACTGACTAAAAAAACAGTAATAAAGTCTGCAATTACTGGTTTATGATAGAATTACTAGTTTGATATTGAACTATGTAATGATAAAACTGGGAAGTTGATGTAAAATAAGGGTATTACATTTGAAGAGTGCTTAGAATCAAGTAGGAAATTAAGTTTTGTTTCAAAAATAATTTTATTAACCAATCATATTTTATCCCCTTATGATTATAGTTATAGTTGTGAATTGCTAAAGTCATTCATCAAACTGGTCAGTATTATCAAATATTTATCTAAAAATATCCTGCAGGGAAATGGTAATAGTAATTTCTTGAGCAATAAAATTGTATTCTCTTGTTTCTTGAATATATTGAATTCTTGAGTTTATTATTATTGATTTGTAAATGGCAAATAGAAATATATGAATGGGCTGAGGAAATGATATGTATAAAATAAATAAATGACACCGGGAAACCTGAAATAGATAGTCTTACAATAAATATACCAGCAGACACAAATATTTTATTTAACTCAGATGGCTATTCACCCATTTCTTGCACAGCTGACAAATTGGGTATCACATTGTACCAGCTCTGATCAGTGAAACCAAAATGTGGCTAAACCGAAAACGTCAGTGGTACAAGGGTTGGTCAATCATGTGGTGGCTGGACAGATTTTGCTAGCCAGCCTCCACATTAAAAAAAATTAATTAAACAAATGTAAAATAAAAACCTGTTGGAGGCAATATGACACGTACATTGTAAAATGGGGGTTTGAAATAATGGGCACTATTTCATTAAATGGGAGGAATTAATGCCCCCTCCAGTCCTGTTATTGTTAGTTATTGCCCCACTCCCTAACCACAGGTAGGACTTGAGTAGGACACTAAGTTGCCCCCATTTGAATGAATATAATGGTGGACTATGGGTGGAGGTATGGTGGAAGTATTTCATTTTAGTTTTTTTTAATTAATAGCCCCACCATGGAGGCACAGGCAGGAACTGTACCAAGTCCTCTCTGTATGCTACTAGTAACTTGGCTGAAACAGCAGCCGCTGTAATGAGATTTTTTTTAACTATGTTCAGCAAATTAGTAAAAATGTGTTTGCAGCACTTAAAGTATGCTTTTAAGAGAAAAAAAATAGGGGTGGCAGCAGCAACACATTTCCTTTAATATGAATATTAAACCTCTAAAAACCTATCCAGCAATAAAAGCAATAAAACCAGAATAATGGGAGTTGAACATAAATGTCAAAACAGATCAAAAACACAACTCAAACTAGTTATAACAGAAATACCTCTTCTGAAAGTGGTAGTTATGTATTCTATATATTAGTATGTTGTTTCAATTGTCTTTCATTGTTAAACATGGAACACAAGAGGGGCAGGGGAGAACAAGTGCTATAATGCACAGAGTGATATTGTTTTAAAAGTGTAGGACTTAAAATTAACAATTGTATTATACAAATAGCAAACAAAAACTTAAATGAACACTATAGGGTCAGGAATAGTGATGTCCTGAACGGTTCGCCGCGGACGGTGAACATAAACATAAACTTTGACCCTGTACCTCACAGTCAGCAGACACATTCCAGCCAATCAGCAGCAGACCCTCCCTCCCAGACCCTCCCACCTGTGAGGTACAGGGTCAAAGTTTATGTTTATGTTCGCCGTCCGTGGCGAACCGTTCGGCGAACCGTTCGGCGAACCGTTCGGCGAACCGTTCGGGACATCAATAGTATTAAAAACACTGTCTAGTCCCTCTGGGCCCTCTTTGCCTCCCTAAATATTGAAAAAATATTACTTTTATTCCAGTCTGCTGCTGCTGGTTCTGCCCCTGATCTGCCTGCTTGACTGACATCATCAGAAGTATTATTCAAAACCAATTACAATGCTTTTTTTTTTTACATAGGAGAGCATTGGATTGGCTGAGCTTGTTAAGGAGGCAGATCAGGGGCAGAGCCAGCACAAGCCAAACAGAGCCTTGGCCATTCAGCATCTCCTCATAGAAATGCATTGAAACAATGCATCTCTATGAGGTAAGTTCAGTGTCTTCATGCAGTGCAAGTCCCTCTAGCAGCCATCTGAGGAGTTGCCGGTGAAGTTATCACTAGGCTGTAATGTAAACACTGCATTTTCTCTGAAAATACAGTGTTTACTGCAAATCATCTGAAATAAATATTTACTGCAAAAAGCCTGAAAGGAATGATTATATTCACCAGAATAAATACAATACACTGTAGTTCTTGGTGAGTGTAGTGTTCCTTTAATGCTTCAGCCCCCTTCTTCATCCTCAAAATTAGCACTTAATCCCAGCCTTCCTCCACGATAAGCATTAAACATTGCAGGGGATGATCAGCAACCCTGCTTCTCAATCTGTGCCACATTTTACTTTCTCAGACTACATTTGTTTGCTCCAAAGGTCTTAATTTCACATACTTCAACACCATCAACTGAGACCTCTCAATCCTATTCCAAACAGGACTCTAAGGCTGGAGTGAAACTTTCACTTAATTCTTCACCAATGAACCTCATAACAATTACTACGCCTCAAGATTCACAATATTCAAATTAAGTTTTGACAAGATAAGCACTATGTCATTCATACAGGAGACCCACTTGGAATAGGATAAGTTCCCTGCTCTTTGAATTAAAAATAAACTCCAAGGCTACTTCAGATAAGTGACATTTTGTAATTTATTTACTTATTATTGCGAATTATATAACGACAACATATTCTGTAGTGCTTTACAATATTACGAGAGTAGACTCTTTAACTATAAATAGGACAATTAAAAGAAAACTTGCAGGAAAGACAGGTCGAAGAGGACCCTGCTCAAATGAGCTTACAGTGTATAGGAGGTGGGGTATAAAACACATTAGGACAGGAAATGGTAATCAAATAAGGTGGTGAAGCAGAGCTGGAGGAGAGAGTAGAGTGATGCCCTTTAGGAGAGAGCAAGAGACTATGTAAGGTAGAGGTTACTCTGGGATGCTATAAGCTTTCCTAAAGAGATGGATTTTAAGGCACTTCTTAAACGATTGAAGACTAGGGGAGAGTCTGATGGCGGTAGGCAGGCTATTCCATAGGAAGGGAGCTGCCTGTGAGAAGTCCTGGAAGCGTGAGTTGGTTGTTCGGGTGCGAGCAGTGGACAGGAGGTCATGGGCAGAGCGGAGAAAACGAGAAGGGTCATACCTATGGATCGCTGATGAGATATCAGAGGGGCTAGAATTGTTCAATGCTTTATAGGTATGGGTTAGTACTTTGCATTGACTCCTATAGGATACAGGAAGCCAATGTAAGGACTGACAGAGGGGTTAGGTGTAAGAGGAGTGACTAGAGAGAAAACCAGACTGGCAGCAGCATTCATTACAGACTGTTGCGGGGCAATACGGCTTTTGGGAAGACCAATTAGGAGAGGGTTACAATAATCCATGCGTGTAATTACTAGAGCATGGACAAACTCCCTTGTAGGATCTTCCGTAAGAAAGGGGTGGATGCGGGCTATGTTTTTAAGATGGAATCTACAGGATTTGGTGACATACTGGATGTGAGGCTCAAAGGTGAGGCCAGAATTAAGTATGATGCCAAGACAGCTCGCTTGTAAGGATGGACTTATGTAGATACCACTTACTTGAAGGGAGAGCGAAAGAGGAGAGATCAGTATTAGGAGGAGGAAAGACAAGGAGCTCAGTTTTAGAAAGATTGAGTTTCAGAAAGAGGACATCCAGTAGACATGTGCTCCAGTGAAATTTTCGTTCGTACGAATGATTTCGAACTAAATAAAAATGTCATTTGTCAATCCCGAATTTCGTCCGAAAACCATTCGTTTTTGAATGAAATTTGTTAAAAAATAATTTGTTTTCATCAGTTAGGATGAAAACAGCACTGCGCATGCGCCAAGAAAAAAAGCAAGGAGGGAGTCGGCAGCGCTACCAGCTCCCTCCTCGTAAAATACAAAACTATTTCAACCCCCCGCATTAAAACCTATGGTGGTCAATATGACCCCCATATTAATAAAAGGGAGGCTGCGAGTTGGGACATGTGACTGCTCGCTGTCATTTATCACTAAATATAAATTAGCAGGGGGCTCACTATGACCCCCATATTGATAAAAGGGAGGTTAAATCCTCCTGCATGCCCCTACTGGCGGCATGTTGCGAGTAGGGACATGTCGCCTAAACAGCGAGCAGCAAATGGCTGCTCTCTGTCATTTAACACTAAATATAAATCAGTATGGGGGTCACTATGACCCGCATATTGATAAAAGGGAGGTTAAATCCTCCCGCATGCCCCGACTTGCAACATGCCGCGAGTAGGGGCAGGTCACCTCAACAAATTTAAAAGTACTTGTGACTGGGCAGCTATTACTGCCCAGTCACTAGTGCAATAACGGGAAACCTGGCACAGGTTAAATCCGGCCGCATGCCCCTACCTGTGCCAGGTCCCCCCGTATAGTAGGGGCATGTCGCCAATGGCCCACCCAGGTCCCCACCCATAAGTGGCGGGTGGGGTCCCTAATAAATTAAAAGGGGGACCTAATGTCCCCCAGGTCCCCACACATGACCGGCGGGTGGGGACTGCACACAATAAAGTGACTAGGGGTGTCCAAGCCCCTAGTCACTCCCCCCCCCAATAAAAATACCCTACCTACCCCCTTCACCCTAATAATAGTGAAGGTGGGCAATAAACTAACCCTGTAAAATAAAATTTCATACTTGATGTCTTCTTTTCTTTCTTCAGCCCCAAAAAAGGCCCACAAAAAAATCCATAAAATGTGTCGCACCTGAGCGTAAAAAAAATAAGCCAAAAAAAAAAAAATCCCGAAGGTGAAAAAAAACAATCCACCTTCACCCATGGAGGGCACAGCGCAGAATGAGCTACGCAGGGCGGATAAAGGCATATAAAAACTTTGCACGCCCTGCAATTAGACTTCGAGCGCTCTGATTGATTGGTTTAAGCCAGCCAATCAAAGTGCTCTGACAGGTAAATGAAGAGACTGACAGGTAAGTCTCTACATTTACCTGTCACTTCATTCTGATTGGTTGACTTGGAATCCAACCAATCAGAGTGCTCTGTGTCATTTTACACAGCGTGGGAAAGTTCTTTGGAATTTTCCCATGCTTTATAATTTGACTCATAACCCTCTGATTGGTGGCTTTCATTTATTAAGAACATTAGGACCAACCCTTTAATTAAATAGGGTCCTCATCCGCCGCTCATGGGTGGGGACCTGGGAGGCACATTAGGTCCCCCCATTATTTATTTAATTACAATCCCCACCTGTCGCTCATGGGTGGGGACCAGGGAGGACATTAGGTCCCCCTGTTTATATTTATAGCCCCCACCCATGTCTAGGGGTGCGGGGGGCCACTATGTCCCCCCATTTTAGGTATTTGTGTTCCCCACAATGGGGAAATGGGGGGACCTGTGCCAGACCCCCCCTTATTGCTCATTCACTAGTAGTTTTACATTTGTTTAGATGACATGCCCCTACTCGCGGTGGCATGCTGGAGGAATTAACCTCCCTTTTTATCAATATGGGGGTCATAGTAATCCCTATACTGATTTGTATTTAGTTTGAAATGAAAGTGAGCAGCCACTGGCTGCTCACTGTTTAGGGGACATGCATGCGGGAGGATTTCACCTCCCTTTTATTGATATGGGGGTCATAGTTACCCCCATACTGATTTATATTTTGTGTTAAATGACAGCGAGCAGCCATTGGTTGCTCGCTGTTTAGGCAACATGCCTCTACTCACGGCATGCTGCGAGTAGGGGCTTGGGGAGAATTAACCTCCCTTTTATTAATATGGGGGTCATAGTAACCCTCATAGGTTTTAATGCAGGGGTGGGGGGATTGGAATTAATATTTATTACAAGGAGGGAGCCAGCTCCCTCATTGTTTGTTTGAAGAGTTTGAAGAAGGAGAGCATGATCAATGGTGTCAAAGGCAGCAGAAAAGGTCAAGAAGAATTAGTATGGAGTAGTGGCCTTTGGATATAGCTGCGATTAGTAACTTTGATAAGAGCAGTCTCAGTAGAGTGGAGAGGGCGGAAGCCAGATTAAAGAGGGTCAAGGAGAGAGTTGGAATTGAGGAAGTGAGACATACGGGTAAAGACAAGTCTTTCCAGAAGTTTTGAGGGAAAAAGTGGTGGGAATATATTTGCCTCCTGTATTTAATAACATTTTTATTATTTGGTCATTAACACTAGAATTGTCTCTAATTTTATGGCAAGACAGGAGGTTTCATATTTGCTATTTTAATGCCTGGAAATTGGGCAAAAATAAAAGGTACGGAATGTAGATTCTCTAGACCAGTCGACAGAGGTTAAAATGTCAGAAAGGGATCCTCCTGCTAAAAGGGCTCGAACCGAATGTGCTCCAAAGGAAGCGTCAATTCCAGCAAGGTGGCGAAGCCATATGATCCAACGAGCAATTGTGGGACAGGACACAGGCTGGTGGGGTCGAACATATGAAACTAAGAGGGGACCTGAAGGAGCACAAAGTGGGGTAGTAAGATAAATATATTACTGTGAGCAACAAGTCACACAGAGAGATGGCCTATCTGGAAAATACAGATAGCAAACAAGGGATGAAAGAGTATTAGTTCTACGGGAAATGGAAAGCGAACGCCTTCGGAAGAGAAGACAATAGCGTGAAATTCAAAAGATCTGACGTCAGAAACTCTACGGAACGAGGCCAGACATAGTAGCAAAGCCAGTTTTGCGGAAAGGTCGCTCTAGGAGAGATCAGCATTAGAGGGCCAAGCTTCCAAAAAGGAAAAAGCTATTGAGACATCCCAAATTTGGGAATACAGTGGGACCTCGGTTTATGAATTTAATGCGTTCTCCGGGATGTTTCTTATTGCGAAAAATTTGTAAACCGAAACACGGTTTCCCATAGGAATGCATTGAAAACCAATTAATCCATTCTGGAGGTCAGAAAAAAGTCAAAATGAGCTGGCATGGAAACCAACCCACAATGCAGAACACACAATAAAAGGCATGCAAACGACAAAGCTCAGCTCCCTACCTTTCCACAGCTTGAGAAATGCACCAAAAAGTCCCAAAGCAACTGCAAACAATTTCCAGAATGGCTCCAAAACTCGATGCAAAAGCCGCTCCAACACCTCCACACTTGATGCCACGTGCTACCCATAGGCTCCAGCATGCAGGGGCGGTTCTATAAACCTCCTAGGTGTAATGCATGCGGGGGAAACTTGCTTTGTATTGCGAAAAATATTTGTAAACCGAGGCATTATTTTCAATGGATTTTCATTTGTAAACCGAAAATTATGTTAACCGAGGTCCCACTGTTTCAAGGGGCAGCGGGTCTGGCCCATCTGATTAGAGTCTGCAGACCGGTGGGTGTCTACCCACAGTAGATTGGTCAACAGGAGAGTGATCTGCAATAGGGGAGCGAAAAATGTTAAGACTTCCCGTGGACAAAGAGCGAAGATAGGAAATTAACGGAAACTACAGGTGCTGAAAAGGGATCAATATCCCTTTCCACACACCAGCTATTCTAGTCTTGCCAAGCGGAGTGGTAGAAACGTTGAGTTCCGGGAGCCCATGAATTACATAATAATCCTCTAGCAGTATTTGAAAGTCCTGACATGTACCAAGATCCCCTAAAACGGTCCAAGTCACCAACTGTAGATGATCCTGAATGACCAGGGGATGGAATTATCCTGTCAGGCCTCAGAGGAGATCTGGAGATTGAGGAAGTAGCAGGGGATAATCCACTGACAACTCCAAGAGGCTGGGCTACCAGGGTTGTGCTCTCCTCAGATGGGTGCTTAGAAGTACTGTCACACCAATAACTCTGAGTTTCTGCAAGGTCCAAGGAATGAGGCCAAGGTTGAAGAAATGCATCAATGGTGTGACATGCTGGGTCTGGAAGCCAGCTGAAAATACTCCTCTGTCTTGCCATTCAATTGGGAAGCAAAGAGGTCCAAGTGGAAAGGACAACAAATTTAATGAAGAAGATGGAAGATGTCTGGGTTCACTTGTATCCCTCCAGTGGCGAGATAAACAGTCTGCTACCAGATTGTCTGGGCCTGGTAGGTATTCCACCCGAAGTGTGATGTTTCTGTTCAGACAAAATTGGTAGAGTTCTTTCATCAAGTCTGAAAGTAGTTTGGAGCGGGAGCCTCCCAAATGATGTACGTAGCAGCGGATACATTGGATACATTGTCCATCCGTAGAGTCAAGAGCAATCGTAGGTGTCCTTCACAAAGCTGCGTACGTGAAGGAGCCGGCAATCAATTCAAGGCAATATATATGAAGAGTCTGTTCCGAGGGTGTCCAAAGCCCTCCACAAGAGATATCCGAGCAAGTCGCGCGAGACTGGCGTCCGATTCTAAGTTGATATCTGGTTGGGAGAGGAGTATGGCTTTCCCATTTTAAGCTTCCATATTGTGGAGCAACCAGTTCAGAGGTGGATATGAGGGGAACCTAAGAGTTTTCGGATGTCCATTTTTATTGTCTTTATCTTGGAGACAGGCAGGTAGAAGACATCCTGAGTTGAATCGATCTAAAAACCCAGGAAAAGATCGTAATGGAGGCAAGTGGGGATCAAAAACAAAACATAGTGGGGGTCACCCACAGCATGGATGATGCTATCTATAATCAAATAGGTCAGTTTAGTATAGACAAAAAAATCAATAGGATTGGTGACTTAACTGAGGTAGTGTAAGGGAGAGCCAGGTAATCTGTAAAGAAAAAATAAGAGTAGTCAGTATAGGTTCTAGTAGCACTACTACCCAATGATAAGATTGCAGAAATACAAAGGAAGAAAAACATGCCTTGAATCTAGGAAACAAGGGTAATGAAGGTAAGTAGAAAGGAGACCCGGAATGTACAGTTTGATCATTAAGGTGTAGCTGAAAAAAGGTGGGAAAACGTGGAGCGTCGTTACAAAAATGGCCGCCGGCCCCTCACAAGGAGAGGGCGACAAACAAATTGCGTTTTGTGAAGTGGAATCAAAGCAGTCCTTTGGTAGGAATCGCTAAGAAGCTGTTTAGTATTCACATCATACTGTAGTAGAAGGAGACTGCAAAGAGGAAGTGGTCATGGATGTGGGCCAAGCAGAAAATATGCTTGAAACACAAGCCTCATGAGGGTTAAGCAGGGTTTGGCAGGGTTGTTGGTCTTTTTGTTTATATTCTTTGTAATTCTATTTGTTTATCACCTTTAGTTTTAGGTTCAAAAAGAAAAAGAAAAGGAATGGGGGATTCAAATAGACTATCACTCTTTTTTCCTATTGGTCATTCTTTGAATTATGAGATTGCCTTTATTATAGTTTATACTATGCTTGTTTTCATGATGCTGTTGACTAGTTTATTGCTTGTGAGAAAAATGCACGGTTTGTGAAAATTAGTCTAGATCAGACGTTCCAATTCATGCTTTTATTATGAGTTATTTTTACTTTTCTGGAATAAGCTTTGAAATAAAAAACATGTTTAAGGCTCTATTGTTTAATAATTAGATTTTTTTTTTATTGTACATGTAGGATCCAATGAGTGTGAACATTTTCTAGTTTTTATTTTAATATAGGGGAGAACTTTGTAATCCCATTAGCTAGAGACAAAATCAATGTCACCTACAGCTGTTTTGCAGTTGTGTTTGCAGTCTAATAAGATTTTAAAGATTACAACAAAATTGTATCAGGTTAGGAGTGCAAATAAAGTGACTGTAATAGCTTTTTAATAGTTGCTGGGTTTACTATTCCCATAGAACGCATACTCAATGTAAATAAATATGTCTTGAGTATTTCAGGAAAAAGTTATTATCATTTTCACAGCTAAGGGTAGAAAGAGAGATCAGGAGGACATTGCGGTTTGGTTAAAGTCTTGTAAATATATTAATGACAGTACCACATGGCATGACTCTTAAGGATGCCAATGGTTTTGGCATTTACTGGGAAGGAAAATTTTGTTTTGGTATATGGTCTGATACTTGGAAAGAAGCTGGGTAGACAAAAGTATGACTTTATTAGAAATCATTCCAGTTGTGGTAGCAATGGAAGCTTAAATGTAAGGATTTTATAACCAGGAAAATGAGGGTGGTGTTTGACAACATAGTACATACCAGAACATTTTTACACAATTCATCCTCATAGGTTGCCACTTTATTAAGAATATTAGTTTTATTATGCATGTTAAACAATATCTAGCTAAAGATTTTACACACTAAAGGGTAAAATAAGAAGCTGATGCCGAATGCAGAGAGGAAGTCAATTGATTTCCATGGAGAATATGGGACTTCATATTGCCTGGTTGTAAAATCAATTTGGATTGCTTATATGTAGAGTTGAGTGAACCCGGACTGTAAAGTTCGGGTTCGTACCGAACATTACGTTTTTTGGACCCCGGACCTGAACACGGACATATCAGTGTATGTTCGGGTTGGAGTTCGGTGTTCGGCGATTTAATGGCACATCAACAAGCATTTGACCCGTGTGCCCTTAGAAGCCATCACAGCCATGCCTACTAATGGCATGGCTGTGATTGGCCAGTGCAGCATGTGACCCAGCCTCTATACATAAGCTGGAGTCACGTAGCGCCGCACGTCACGTGAGCTCTTATTAGTGTAGGGAGAGGATGCTGCCATTTTCAGGGACAGATTAGGAAAGAATTCTGCAAACTAGTACATTAGTGGGGTGCACTTCATATATGAGAGTCAAACAGAAGCGTCAAATACTGTGGTTACATCAGAGTTTTAAAAAGTCATTTTTTTAATGCTAAATAGTACATTTGGGGTGTGCACTTCATATCTGAGAATCAAATAGAAGCGTCAAATACTGCTGTCACATTGCAGTTTTAAAACTTAAAAATTTTTGGGTGCTAAAAAGTACATTAGTGGGGTGCACTTCATATGTGAGAGTCAAATAGAAGCGTCAAATACTGCGGTTACAGCGCAGTTGTAAAAATTCTAATTGTTTTGGTGCTAAACTGCTAAATAGTAAATTTGGGGTGTGCTCTTCATATCTGACAGTCCAATGGAAGCGTCAAATACTGCGGTTGCAGCGCAGTTGTAAAAATTCTAATTGTTTTGGTGCTAAACTGCTAAATAGTACATTTGAGGCCTGCACGTCATATCTGAGAGTCAAATAGAAGTATCAAATACTGCGGTTACAGCTCAATTGTAAACTCTTATTTTCTGGGTGCTAAACTGCTAAATAGTAAATTTGGGGCGTGCTCTTCATATCTGAAAATCACATAGAAGCGTCAAATACTGCGGTTACAGCGCAGTTGTAAAAATTCTAATTGTTTTGGTGCTAAACTGCTAAATAGTAAATTTGGGGCGTGCTCTTCATATCTGGGAGTCAAATAGAAGCGTAAAATACTGTAGTTACAGCGCAATTGTAAACATTCTTATTTTCTGGGTGCTAATCTGCTAAATAGTAATTTGGGCCCTGCACTTCATATCTGAGAGTCAAATAGAAGCGTCAAATAGTGCGGTTACAGCGCAATTGTAAACATTCTTATTTTCTGGGTGCTAATCTGCTAAATAGTACATTTGTGGCCTCCAGTGCACTTCATATCTGAGAGTCAAATAGAACCATCAAATATTGTGCTTACATTGCAGTTGTAAAAATTCAAATTCTTTAGGTGCTAAAAAGTCAGTTTGGTGCCTGCACTTCATAACTGAGAGTCAAACAGAACCGTCAAATACTGTGCTTTCAGTGCACATTGAAAAATTCAAATTGTTTTGGGTGCTAAATAGTACATTTGCGGCCTGCATTTCATATCTGACAGTCAAATAGGACCGTCAAACACTGTGCTTACAGCGCACTTTGAAAAATTCTAATAGTTTTGGGTGCTAACTAGTACATTTGCGTCCAGAAATTGTTGACTATTGGCGGTTACATTGTCGTCTGACATAAAACATCTGTTAGATTGGTGGGTGAACGCTAAAAATGAGGAGAGCGTCAAATAAGGGACGTGGCCCTGGTCGTGGTGCTGCTGGTGTTGGTGGAGCTCTTGTTGCAAGGAGAGGACGTGGTTGATCTGTGCCAGCTACACGCACAAGTGAAACACCTTCCTCAGGTGCGAGTACGTGACAGAACCTTCAGTGTTATATGGTAGGCCCAAATGCTTCTCTATGAATGGTGAGGCCAGAACAAGTACAGGCGATAGTAGATCGGATGGCTGACAGTGCCTCTAGTTCCTTCATATTGTCTCCCACCTGGTCCCCTGCTGAAATCTCAGAGTTGACACCTGCAGCTCATGGCCATCTGTCTTTCACCTCACCCCCTTGCAAATCAGCCAAGCAGTCTGAGCCACAAGTCAGCAGTCTCATATGCTTTTCGATGACTCTGCTGGCGGGGTTTCTGTGGGCCATCCACCTAGCCCTGCCCCAGAAGTGAAAGAGATTGAGTGCACTGATGCACAATCACTTATGTGTCAGGATGTGGACATGCAAGGACCACCGCAGCACGTCTCTGATGATGACGAAACACAGGTGCCAACTACTGTGGCTTTCTGCAGTGTGCAGACGGCAAGGAGAGCAGGGTTGAGGAGTGGGTGGAAGATGATTTGGAGTATGATGAGGTCCTAAACCCCACATGGAATCAAGGTAATGCGAGTGACGTGTGCAGTTTGGAGGAAGAGGCGGTGGTCGCACAATGGCACCAGCACAGCATAAGAAGGAGCAGGGTGCAAAAGCAGAGTGGCCGTCCTCTAGACACACCCAGGGACCAAGCACACCAAAGCCAGCTCCAAGGAGTTCCCTGGCGTGGCAGTTCTTCAGACAATGTGCTGATGACAAGACATGAGTGGTTTGCACGCTGTGCAATCAAAGCCTGAAGCGAGGCATAAACGTGCTAAACCTGAGCACAACCTGCATGACCAGGCATCTACATGCAAAGCACGAGCTGCAGTGGAGTAAGCACATCAAAAACCAATAAAGGTCTCAGGTTCCTCCTGTTTCCTCTTCTGCTGCTGTCTCGGCCTCTTCCTCCACCTCTGGAGTCACAGTGGCACCTGCCACCCTGCAAACAGAGGATGTGGCAGCAACGCCACCACGTCCGCCACTGTCCCCAAGCATCTCCACACTGCCCCATGGAAGCATTCAGCTGTCCATCTCTCAAACACTGGAGAGAAAGATGTAGTAGCCCCCTAGCCACCCACGATCCCTGGTCCTGAATGCCAGCATTTCAAAATTAATGGCCTTTGAAATGCTGTCATTCCGTCTGGTGGAGAAGGACACAGTACGTGGTTCCCAGCCACCACTACTTTTCCAGGCGAGCCTTCCCTTCCCTGCTCAACCAATTGGTGGACAAAATCAGGTGTGCACTGCGCAACTCCATCTGTGGTAAGGTCCACATAACCACAGATACGTTGCCCAGTAAGCACGGGCAGGGACGCTATATCTCCCTAACTGCACACTGGGCAGCTGGGCCTGAGGCGGATATCAGTTTGGCGCATGTCCTTCCGCCACCGAAGTTTGCAGGGTATTTCTCTTTGCCTCCTGTTGCCTCCTCCTACTACTCCGCTTCCTCCTCCTCTACCACCACCTCATCCAGGCAGTGTAACACCTACACTGCCAACTTCAGCACAGCCAGGGGGAAACGACAGCAGGCTGTTTTAAAACTCATATGTTTGGGGGGAAAAACCACACACTGGGCAGGAGCTGTGGACGGGCATGGAACAACAGACCGATGAGTGGTTGTTGCCACTGAGCCTCAAGCCCAGCCTTGTGTTGTGTGATAATGGGCGAAATCTAGTAGCAGCTCTGGGCATAGCTGGTTTGACGCACATTCCTTGCCTGGCGCATGTGCTGAATTTGGTGGTGCAGAAATTCCTGAAAAACTACCCAGATATATCAGAGCAGCTGCAGAAAGTGCGGGCCATCTGTGCACGCTTTCGGCGCTCTCTCCCTGCTGCTGCTCGCCTGTCTGTGCTGCAGCGTAACTTCGGCCTTCCTGCTCACCGCCTCATATGCGACGTGCCCACAAGGTGGATCTCCGCCTTGCACATGCTGGAGAGACTGTGTGAGCAGCAACAGGTGATAGTGGAGTTTCAGATGCATCACGCACGGGTCAGTTGCTCTGCGGAGCAGCATCACTTCACCACCAATGAGTGGGCCTCCATGCGAGACCTGTGTGGCACCATTTTGCACTGTTTTGAGCACTCCACCAACATGGCCAGTGCCGATGACGCCATTCTCAGCCTTACTATCCCGCTTCTATGTCTCCTTGAAAAAACACTTCGGGCGATGGTGGAAGAGGATGTGGCACAGGAGGAAGAAGGGTCATTTCCATGGTTATCAGGCCAGTCATTCACAAGTGTCTTGGAGGGTGGGTTCCTGCACATCCAGCCAGGGCACTGTTCTGGAGGATGAGGAGGAGGATGATGATGATGAGGATGAGGAGGAGGAACCGTGTTCACAGCAGGGTGGCACCCAAGACAGCAAGTGGGCATCACTAGAGCATGGCTGGGGGGATACGGAGGACACAAACGATACACCTCCCACAGAGGACAGCTTGTCCTTGCCTCTGGGCAGCCTGGCACACATAGTAACATAGTTACATAGCCGAAAAGAGACGTGTGCCCATCAAGTTCAGCCTTCCTCACATATGTTGTTGCTGTTGATCCAAAAGAAGGCAAAAAACCTAGTTTGAAGCGCTTCCAATTTTGCCACAAACTAGGAAAAAAATTCCTTCTTGACCCCAAAATAGCAGTCAGATGTCTCCTTGGATCAAGCAGCTATTACCCCACTAATTAGAAATTATATCCCTGTATGTTATGTTTTTGTAAGTATTTATCCAATTGCAGTTTAAACCTCTGTAGTGACTCTGACAAAACCACCTCTTCAGGCAGAGAATTCCATATCCTTATTACTCTTACTGTAAAAAAAACTTTTCTTTGCCTTAGATGAAATCTCCTTTCTTCCAGCCTAAATGTGTGACCTCGTGTCCTATGTATAGCCCTGTTTATTAATAGATTTCCAGATAAAGGTTTGTACTGGCCGCGAATATATTTGTAAAAAGTTATCATATCCCCTGTGCAACGACTGCTGAGTTGCCCACATTCTAACTTGTGCTGATTACTGGGTGACCAGCCTGCTGGATCCCCGTTACAAGGACAACGTACCATCCTTAATTCCCTCACTGGAGCGTGATGGGAAGATGCGTGACTACTAGCGCACGCTGGTAGACGCGCTGCTGAGGGCATTCCCAACTGACACCGGGGGCTCAGTGGAAGCACAAGGCGAATGCAGAGGAGGAGAAAGAGGTCACCAACGCAGCTGGGGCACTGCCAGCACCTCAGAAGGCAGGGTTAGCATGGGCGAAATGTGGAAAAGCTTTGTCAGCACGCCACAACAACCAGCACCACCATCTGATATGGAAAGTCTTAGCAGGAGGCAGCATTTCAGCAACATGTTGGAACAGTACGTGTGCACACGCCTACACGTACTGACTGATGGGTCTGACCCATTTAACTTCTGGGTCTCCAAATTGGGCACATGGCTTGAGCTTGCCCTTTATGCCTTGGGGGTGCTGGCCTGCCCTGCAGCCAGTGCATTGTCTGAACGTGTGTTTAGCACGGCAGGGGGCGTTATCACAGACAAGCGCAGCCGCCTGTCCACAGCCAACTTGGACAAGCTTACATTTATTAAAATGAACCAGGCATGGATCCCACCAGACTTGTCTGTACCTTGTGCAGAATAGACATTTATACCGGTCTCACCCAGCCATTGTTATACTCAAGTGCACTTATTCTTTGTTTTCTTTTTTTATATGTCCCAATATTTTGGGGGCTACCCCAATTAAAAAAACAAAAAGCAAAAAAACAAAAACAAATAAAAAACATTGTTGGCTACCCCCTCCACTGCCGCTTCCACCTACACCGTCACGGTCACCGCCTTCTCAACCTATGGGTCACCTAGTATAAACTATGTACACAATAGCAGAGGCTTGTGAAGGCCTTTTCTCCATGCATGACGAGTTCAGCATTTTACTTCCTTTTGCAGCCCTCTAGCCCTTTCCAGGACTTCTTTAGAGGCATTTTTGTGCCCAAAAGTTCGGGTCCCCATTGACTTCAATGAGGTTCGGGGTCAAGTTCGGGGTCAAGTTCGAGCCCAAACCCGGATTTTTTTTCAAAGTTCGGCTGAACCCACGGGACCCGAACATCCAGGTGTCCGCTCAATTCTACTTATATGAAAACGTGGAAGGTTTGATATGCATTTATGGGAAGAAAGCTGTTTGCAGAAAGTAGTGTAGTGTTTATGGTACTTGGAGGTTTTTTTATTGATAAAAATAATAATTCATAGAGGAAATTACTTTGTTTAAAACATTTACAACTGTTATTTTGTTTATTTAATTTATTTATTTATCCGACTACAACATATGTTTCCTAATATTGTGCTTCTTTTTTGAGAAATTGTGCCTTGATTGAGCTGGTGTAGGGAAATATGTCTCAAGGCACGGGAGCATATGCGTAAAAAGCTAAAAAGGATGATGGAAATTCTTCTGCCAAGGCTCCAAAGTTGACGACCTAGAAGGTGATTGTGAAGGACCATAATTTTGTGATGGTCTTCACCTGTCTAACAATCTGTAACAGATTATAGAAAAGGCCATAACTTTGATGGAAGGGACACAGCGCAGTCTTTAGTTGCTGAGCTTGGCTTGGTGTCCGTCCCTTGTCCCTGTTTTGTGGATGTGAATAGAGGCCTTATGGTAACAATCTGGATGTTGGGGAGAGGGTGGGAGGAAGTGGAAGGGGTGGTTGATATTGTATGGTTTTATAGCTTTGCACAAAATGTTTAATTATTCATGTTGTATTTATACACAAATATTTGTTGTGCCTCTTAACCAATTTTAAATAAAAGTAATTACTTTTTATTTCCATATGTATTCAATTTATATCCTATTGTATATTTTTTTATGTCCGTTTATTTATTTGTATGGCATTTAAGTTTTAACGTATTTAAAAAAAAAAAAAAAGATATTATTAGCTGTGCCATGGACTTTATTTTTCACTTTGAGTGGTGATATTTGTTTTCTTTAAGTTTCTGTTTTTTTAAAGTTTAGGCATGCAAAATAAGCATTTGTAAAGAGTCTGTTGCAAATGGTGTTGCTAAGGGGGCTGACCGAGGTATAGACTCGGGGGAGGAAGCTGCGTATACACTATAGCTCTAGGAATGCAAACATGTATCTGTTTGTATAGCTCTGCATGGTTGTGATTGTATAAGTGTCTGTGCAGGGATGTCTATATGTGTGTCTTTTCCACGTGGGCTTGTGTGTGTCTGTATGAGTATCTGCATGTATGTCTTATGTGTGCACCTCTTTGAATCAGTATGTCTGTTGACGCTCAAATTTCTTCATGTCCCTGCATGAGTGTGTCTCTGTATATATTCTGTATATATATATATATATATATATATATATATTAGTATATCTGTTCATATATTTTGTCATTGTCTGTGCATGAATGCCTGTGTCTGTCTTTGCATGAACATGCCTGTTTGCACATCTTTGCATAGAAGTGTCTTGTTTTTATTCATGCATGTCATGTCTACACATCTTTTTACTAGTTAGAGTACAGTAAAAAAAGGTACATTTATTTATTAAGACAGTGTTATTTCAGTCAAAATCAGACTAATGTGTAAAGTAGTATGGGCTATCCAAAGCTGGTATTTGACAAGCATAACATTTTGCTTTGGGCTCAAACCCCGGGTACTGTTGGGACCTAACAAGAAGGCATTCTTTAGGTCTTGTTTCCCACAAACCAAATCCTTTCACTTCTACTTGTAATCAAGTCACTTCTACTTGTAATCAAGTGCAAAACACATGTCTGCTTTAAACTCTGTAACTTTTTTTTTTTTTAATTTAGCTTCAGAATGAATTTGTACATTATAAACAAACACCTCACTTTATCAAGGTGTTTACAGACCCAGCATCTGCACTTTACTTCAAAGAATATAAAATGAAATGAGTACATGAAAAAAAGTCAATTGATTTGCACTAGTGTGGTCTCCAGGTGTTTGAATGATGTCCAGTTCACCTTGATAGACATACTGGGAGAATATATTTCTCTGTTATTTCTGACAGCTGTTTAATGAAAGAAGGGTGTTGGGTGATATGTTTCAGTATTTTTCTTTTTTTTGTAACAGTGAAATGTCTTATTTATAAATGTATAGTTTTTATTAATAAATATAGGTGCATATGGTACGCTCAATTTTAGACTGATTTTAAAGATCAAAAAATTGTTAAAATCATCCAAGGTAAGCAATAGGAATTTAGTTAAGGTCATACATAGATCATACATAGAAAGTAAATTTTGGCAGTTTCTGGTATTGTATTCAATCTGGTTAAAAAAAAGACCTACCAAAATGGAGTTCATTGACTTTGCAGCAGGTTTATACCATGTATGATAGTATACCTTAACTTAGTAACCATAGTTTTTTTTCCTTAGTCAGGTGTTTCTAACAATTTTGTGGTTGTTAAATAGGCATTTTTCGCTTCCAGAGATGACAGGCATTCTTTCTACCAGTTTTATAGGCAAGTGCAATCATTATCTCCTAATTAATTGTTGCTACATTACTGCCTTCAAGTCTTTGTCTTTTGATGCATTACTTAACTAAAATGTTGTGTACCCAAGTTAATCACCAACAGTTTATAAATATAGACGGATCTAAGCAAAATACTTTCATGCACTTATTTTGCAAATAAAACAATTTATATTGTACATTTTGGATGTATAAACCACAGCAGCTGTTTACTGCATGTTATTTACTACATTGATCTTTGCAATTTGTCCACAAATCATGTAATGTATTATGAATGGATTCCAATAAATACCCTTACAACCAGGATTTGTATATACAATGAGGTGACAGTCTCAATAGAGATGTTCTTGTTGTTGGTGGCACTAATATCCCATCATGAGACAATGTTATAGGTGAAGACATTTGATTTTAATATAGTACTATGAAATGCAGATCTAATTTCCTGGCTGACTTAAAGTATATAATATTTCTCCTATTTCAGCGAAATGCATACATCAGGGTGTATAGTCAGTCTTGCAGAGAAAGAAAACATTTTTTACAGTAAACTTGGCATACTGTTATCTAAAAATCAGTGAATAAATTCAAAATAATTTTTGTACACCTAACTCATTCAGCATTATCCACATTAAATATTTTTTAAAAGCCAGAAAAAACAAATCTGCAATATATTTTTCGAACAGTCATTTATTTACTATATTAATCTTATTCTGGATAATTGATCCTGTTATACATGCACAATATGGAATTAGTATATCTTTGCAAAAGATATATGCATATAGTTGATTGCGGTGACCACTTACGCAGAGTCTGAAAAATATTCCTTGCACAGTACAGTGCTGTTCAGACAGAGAGCAGTTTTGTACAGTGTGGGTTTTGTTTTCAGGGCCACAACTACCTCCCTCGTATCTTCTTACACTATTTAAGGAGTAAGCTGTATTAATTTTAAAATCATAATTCAATTTCACAAATTGCATAATTTTATACTTTAGGTGCTAATTTAGTTTGCCGGTTTATCCTGTCAGGAAGGGGTGACCCTAACACACAGAGAATTGGGCAAATAGCAAAAATTTGAAAGTAACACTAAAGAGGCTACGAGAACCTTATAGTGGCCAGACTTCTTCTTCTTCTTATTATTATTATTATTATGATATTTATAGAGCGCCATCAAATTCCGCAGCGCTTTACAATGGGTGGACGAACAGACATGTAGTTGTAACCAGACAAGTTGGACACACAGGAACAGAGGGGTTGAGGGCCCTGCTCAATGAGCTTACATGCTAGAGGGAGTGGGGTAAAATGACACAAAAAGGTAAGGATAGTATTAGACTAGTGACAGTTGCAGAAGAGGAATCAGTCAGGAGCTATTAACAGTTTAATTGATACGCTTTTATGAAGAAGTGGGTTTTTAACGATTTTTTGAAGGAGTGGAGACTGGGTGAGCATCTAACAGAGGAGGGAAGCGAGTTCCACAGGAACGGTGCAGCCCTCGAGAAATCTTAAAGGCGAGCATCAGAGGTGGGAGTACGGACAGAAGATAGACGTAAGTCTTCAGCAGATCGTAAGGGCCTAGACGGGACATACTTGTGTATAAGGGAGGATAGATAGGTGTGAGCAGCATTATGTAGAGATTTGAAAGCAAGAACCAGAATTTTAAATTGAGCTCTATACTTTATAGGAAGCCAATGTAGGGATTGACAGAAGGGTGAGGCATGGGAGGTGCGGGCGGACAGGAAGATGAGCCTTGCCGCCGCATTCATTATGGACTGTAACTTAACATGATTGTCAACATAGGTGAATATAGCAAAGTAAAGCTGAAGTCAAGGATCTTAGAAATACACATAAATTAATAGACAAGCTGAGAACAGGGAAGCTAGATAAACAGAATAGTCAGAACGAAGCCAGGTCAGTAAGATGAATAAAAATGATCACAAAATGCACTCTCGGCTAAGAGAAACCACAAGAAAGTACCTACCTTAAGGAAGAGGGAAGTATATATAGGGAGAACTTAAACACTATTGGACAGCATCATAACCCTGCTTCACATCACACAAAGGGATGCATCCCCTAATGATGACCCTTAAAAGTTTTTAAGAAAGTTAAAAGGGTCCTATAACTTTAAGGATGCCTGCACTATGCACAGGGTTGCAATGTTTACCCAGCAACCACGAGAACACTATGATGTGCTGAACACGTCTTACAGCCAGGACCAGATATTGCTACGTGGTATCCTAGACAGAGGTATTCTATCAGCATATGTGGTATGCAAGACAGAGGTATTCTGACAGAGCTCTCCCAGACAGAAGAGGCGCAGACCCCTAATTTTCGAGGCTGCCACATGTCTTTGTCTGAGAGATAATTTAGTGTATTTTACTTAAACTAATTATCTCTCAGGCACTGGAGGTACAATGAATAATACATAAAATCCCCTAAAACCAGTGGCGTCGCTAGGGGGGCCAGAGGGGGTCATGCCCCCCCCCCCACATCATGCTGTTCTCCCCCCCCCTTGGCACCCCCAAATGCCAGCAACTTGCTGGCCATGTGTTTAAATTATATTCCCTCAGCAGTCTGTGTGTGTATGGACTCAGCAGGATGTGTGTGTGTGTATGAACTCAGCAGTCTGTGTGTGTATGTGTGAACTCAGCAGTCTGTGTGTGTGTGTGTGTGTGTGTGTGAACTCAGCAGGCTGTGTGTGTTTCTGTGTGTGTATGTGTATGTGTATGGACTCAGCAGTCTATGTGTCTGTGTTTGTATGGACTCAGCAGTCTGTGTGTGTGTATGGACTCAGCAGTCTGTGTTTGTGTGTGTATGAACTCAGCAGTCTGTGTATGTGTGTGTATGGACTCAGCAGTCTGTGTGTGTGTGTGTGGGTGTATGTGCATGGGTTCAGCAGTCTGTGTGTGTGTGTGTGTGTGTTTATGTATGGACTCAGCAGTCTGTGTTTGTGTCTGTGTGTATGAACTCAGCAGTCTGTGTGTCTGGACTCAGCAGTCTGTGTGTATGGACTCAGCAGTCTGTGTTTGTGTGTGTGTGTGTATGGACTCAGCAGTCTGTGTGTGTGTGTGTGTGTATGGACTCAGCAGTCTGTGTGTATGGACTCAGCAGTCTGTATGTGTGTATGGGCTTAGCGGTCTATATGTGTGTATGGACTCAGCAGTATGTGTGTGTGTGTGTGGACTCAGCAGTCTGTGTGTGTGTGTGTGTGTATATACTTGATACATTTATCTGATTTTATTATATATATGTATATATATGTATAAAAATCAACAGATTCCAGGTGGGACTGGTTTGGAACAGGTTGGTATAAAGCTGGTTAGCAGGATAGAAGCATAGGTCCACAGGAACGTTTACAGGAGCCAGGAACTCAAGTCTTTCAGGATGAGCATCAACTTCATTGTAAATACCCTGTAGTGAGTTGGGTGTAGCCTTTTGTAGCTTCTCAATTAGTCCAAACCAAAATTCCCATCATCTTAAATGCTCTACCACCAGCCGGCTCTTTGCTCGGTGGGCACGTCCTATTCGGTAACTTGATAGTTTACCTTACAGAGCAGGGGAGGTTGAGACCCACCTTGACCATCTCTTGACATTCCATCTGCTCTCCAACCCTGTTGGCAAGGACACGCTCACCGCCACAAACCCCGCTGTTTTACAACTAAAATCAGCGGGGAGCCCCACCACAACTAACCAAGGCCTGTTCCACCACTTCCTGCATGGCAAGAGAAAGGTCGAGCCCGACCTCCATAGTAGTTACTACTTTTTAAAAAAATAATAAAAATGGTTTTTATTCATGTGGTAAATGTGTGGGCTGTAAATGCAGTAAAAATAGAACTATTAAAGGTATTAGTAAATTTAAAACAAAGTATAAAGAAGAAGATTTCCAAATAAACAATTTTATAACTTGTTTTAGTAAAAATCTTATTTATCTTTTTAATTTGTCCGTGCGGATTGCAATATGTTGGCCGGACTATTCGTCCTCTACATAAAAGAGTGTATGAACATATTAATAATGTTAAAAAGGGTTTTGAACAGCATAGCGTTTCAGCTCATTTTAAAAGATATCATAAATCAGATCCAAGTGGTTTAACATTTTTAGGGATTCAGATAGTGAAAAAATCTTGGAGAGGTGGCAACTATATTTTAGACATTGGGAAGGAAGAAATGAAATGGGTACATAAATTAGGTACCCTAGAGCCCAATGGACTTAATATAGAATTAGATTTATATAACTTTTTATGATAAGTCCCCCCCCCTTCTTTTATATATATATATATATATTTAAAAAAAAAAATTTCCTCTGCTCTCACATATTTAAACATTTTTTCATGAATATTGGGATTATTTATATTTATCTATTATTGGTCCATACATTTATATGTCTGTTATGAATTTTTATATGAAGTAATCTCTATATCCCCTTTTTTTCCACGTAGTAGGATATTCACTTGTATACGTGTATTAAACCTAACCTATTTCCTTTATTGAATGATATTATTAGTATTATATATATAATATTTTAGATAATGGACATTTATATGAAGAGACATTTAGGCAATATGCCCTAGAGTCCATAGACTTTGATTACATTTGGGACTAGACTAATTATGTGCATTGAAGATGATACCACGCCTACATAGACGGGTATATATTTTGAGAGACGGCAACCACCCGAACGTGATCTGAGGAAGCCGGCAAGGTGAAACGCGTCATCACGTTTTTGAACGCACGACGTCGGTACGTGTTACTAGCACCTCCTATTCCCGGAAACATCTAACCACCGAAAGACCACAAGTGCATGCCGCGAGTCAAAGTGGGTCTGAACCATCTCGGCTTTCCAGGGAGAGGGGTGATGATCTTTTGTTTTATCCTGTACCAATAAAAGGTTTTATTTCTATTCTGGTGCCGTCCTGCTTGTTTCAAGCACACCATTCAACTGTTCTACAGAATCCTGCAGAGAGGATTTGAAAGCGTTTATAGTTGGAGCAGACTTTATTCTGCTCTACCATTGTGAGTGGTATTCTCCTATTATTATTTTTTGCTTATACTGATTATACAGATTTACACTATATTGTGTCTTTTGTTTTCCTATATTTTTCTATTTATATGTGGAAGTGATTTAAAGAGATACTCCTTCAATCTTCAGCAGTTCCTATATTCTAAGGAGTAAGTGTTTCTCTGTTTGAAATTCACAAAAGAGCACGTATTCACAGAGTATAAATTATTGGATAAAATTTATTTATATGGTATTTGCACTTTATTCACTATTGTCTGACCAATATTTGTTTATAGATTGTTTTTAATTGTTGAATTAGCACTTAAAGGCACAGCGCACTTTTTTCTTTTTTTTAAGTAGAATAATACCAATCCGGGTTGATAGTCGTTAAATACCCTGTTTAATTCAATTTCCTGGGCTTTTTCCATCTGTGGAACGCACAATGCGTTGCGTTCCATTCGTCTCCGATGCGTAGTGACGTCTTCGCGCGCCTTCTGGGTCGTTCTTGGAACACAACAGTGTGTTCCAACATTTCCACCATCTCTTCCGAACTCTGAAGCAACTCTAAACACTTTCTGTATCCAATAACTCAAATGCTAAGATCTTACGCATCTTAAGATCATCCACAAGGCCTTCACCATATACAAAGTACTTTTCAACCACTTTATTGCTGTTTACAATCAGTGGATAATTCAGATCATTTAATGAGAAAATGCCACTCTCCATAGTTTCATAAGATTATAAAAATCTATAAAGATAGGGGGCGCCAGAAATAGGTGTGATAACAAAATATTAACAAATTTTATACTTATTCACACTTGTCCTTCAATATACGTGAGCTCTACCTAAATATAAGAATAATCTATAGCATAATACTGTATTATATATGCAATCTTATTATAGGTGCCAAATTTCAACTCACAATTTGCACAGCCAAGTATAGTAGGCTCTGACTATAACAGCTTTTTTCAAATATCCCTTCAGGTGATCCTCCACTTCTCCACTATATATTCTTATATTTAGGTGGAGCTCACGTATATTGAAGGACAAGTGTGAATAAGTATAAAATTTGTTAATATTTTGTTATCACACCTATTTCTTGCGCCCCTATCTTTATTGTATTATTATTACTGTTATGTGTTTTTAGAGTGGTTTTGGACACTGGGGAAGTCGCACATATATATATATATATGGAGTGCCACTCAGAACACCCTGTTTCACTTGCACTTTGTGTGTTAAGCTATTCTATTATTTCATAAGATTATGCTTACTTATCCCTATATTTAAATAATATGTATTTGACATTTAAGAAAAATAAAATAAGTGAATAACGTTAATATTCACACCACTTTATCTTTATAGTTGTTATAGACTTAGTTGGGTCAAAATGTTGTTTGTTACTCAATTTAATATTTTTGGATTAGCTCTTCAAATTAATATATTTGGATAAACTTTTAAACTGATTTATTGTTTTGAAAAATATTTTAATGTTTTGATATATTGATATATGTTTTGATTTTTAATTTAATTTTGAAAAAATGATTTTAAAATCTATCCAAAAACGTTAAATTGAGACCATGATTCAAAGTTTTGTATTCATGTGAACACCGCTTTCTAAGACCTGTGAGTGCACACTTTTTTATTACATACACTATCTATCTATCTATCTATCTATCTATCTATCCCTGCTTCAATACTTTGGTATGTCATAATACTACAGAAGAAAATGCATCTGTCCTATGTGATATGTTCATACTTTTATCTACATTTGTGTAACATACTGGTATGATTGATTGCAATTCCCACAAGCGTATTATTTCAACATGTGTACCACATTTTCTTTTGAAGTCTTCAATTGCATGTTATTTGATTTAGACTTTGACTATTAGCTTTGAAACACACTTTGTCCTAGGCAACCGTTAGTGTATGTTTCAAATAAGACCATGCAACAAATGTGACATCTTGAGGCTGAAACCCATACGTTTCCTATCTACTTTACATTATTTCAATATAATGCAAACTTTATCCAAGTTAATGATCCACTAAGTATTTTCTTGCATTACAGAAGTTATCTAACATACGTAGTGATGCAGATCACATTTTATGAGATGCATTAGGTACAAACAGATTACATTCTTGTGCACCAAATCCCTATTCACGTTTAAATAACTTGTGCACCAAATCCCTATTCACGTTTAAATAACTTGTGCACCAAATCCCTATTCACGTTTAAATAACTGGAAGTATTTTAGTATCATTTCAATGGCCTTTCAAGTGTAAGTTCACCTGCCATATTAATTTATTTAAATATGTTTTCAATGTTGTTGTTGTTTTGCTAACAAGCCACTAATGTTTAAAATTGGTGTTGCTTACATTAACATCTAAAGGCTGTTTCTATACTTCAAAATACTACCAACTGTAACTGGTGACTTCCAACTTTTGAGAGTTTTACTGTCTGCCATAGAGATCAATAGGAGACGTTACGCTCTACTTGTTTCCATTTTCGACTCAAACACTACCACAATCTCTTGCATCTATTTTGTCAAGATTAATTACGGGATACGTGTGAAGGGGTGATAATAAGCAGAAGTTAAGATGCTCACTGTATTTATAGGGGCATATGTTAATAGCGATAGTCCACTAAATATGGGCATTGTACTTGGAAACTAACTGGTTATTACATGGTCGCAAATATTTATTGGCTGTTAGCAGAAACAGCTTACTAATGCTTCTTAACTCCTTCACATTGGGATGAATTGTGTTTGCAAATTTTGCTCTTTTTTTTTTTACAACTTCTGAAATTCAGTCCATTCCTCCTCTGGATTATTTAAGATTATGCTGGGGGTGTGGGGGAAAGAGCGGAGGAGAGCTGCAGCCTCTCTGCAGCTCTCCTCCACTGTAGGGTGGATGATTAGGCAGGCAGGTTGTGGGGGAAGATGGCTGGCACAGTTCCTTAGCTCATAGGAGCAGCTGGCCACAGTAAGAGGATGAAATGACAGCCCTGAGACCTTCCCACAAAGAGGAGAAGCTAATCGAAGGGTGGCTGAAGCTGAATTAGAGGTCAGAGCTGGCTAAGGATAGAGGACACAATGTAAGTGTGCTGTGACTCCTGGCAGCAGGCAGCACACTCTTTCTGCCCCATTGCTATGTGAAGCATTGATAGTGTGTGTTACTGGCAGTGTATGTGTGACAGTGTGGTTATATCACCATGTGTATGGGTTTGGCAGTGTAATTTGGAGTCTGTGTGAGTGTGTATATATGTATCTGAAATTGTGTATCTGCATATGTCTAAGAGAGTGTGTGGCTGCAGGGAATAACTGTGTTTGTCTGTCTTTCTGACAGTTGTATCAATGAGTGTATTTGGAATATCTGTGTATACATGTGTACACAGGAACATGTGTATATGTTTGCATGTATCAGAGTGTGTATATACGTGCATGTGTAAGAATGTGTGCAATGTGGCTGCAATGAGGGTGATATGGGCAACATCATGGCAATGTGACAACATATAAATATACAATATGTATATTTGGATTTACAACACTGTTTCCCTGCATCTTACTTCATTATTTGGTACATGCAAACTCGTTCTACAATTCCACCCTTTCAACTAGACATCATAGCACCTCCTACATTTAAACTCAGCAAGGGCCCCCAACAACAGCGTTGGCACGACAAATGCTCCAGTTCTGATGAATGCTGTTGGAGAAAGTCTCACTGTGTGCCTGACTTTCTCCACTATAAATTTATGCTGCGCTCATACAGCTTTGCTCTTTCCTCTGCAAAAGTAAATTACTTCAATATCCTCATAACCACACTCTCCCACGAACCCAAATGACTATTTCACACATTTAACTCTCTTCTTCGCCCTTTTGTTCCTCCTCCACCTACTAACTTGACCGCCTCAGACTTTGCAACTCAATTCACTGACAAGATCTCTACAATCAGGTAAGAGATCTCTCTTCTTTCTTCTTCCCCTCACAATACTTCCCCTAACTTCACTCCCTCTACTGTTCTATATCCATTCGCATCTGTTACAGCGGAAGAGGTTTCTGCTCTGCTCCAGTCCTCGCGCCCCACCACCTGCTCTCTAGATCCAATTTTCTCGCATCTCATCCGTACTCTGTCTTCTTCTGTTTCTCTACCTCTCACTAAAATTCTCATTCTCTCCTCTGGCATATTTCTATCGCTCTTTAAACATGCAACTGTAATCCCAATTCTAAAGAAGCACATCCTTGACCCTAACTCCCCGTTCAACTACTGTCCTATTTCGCTACTGCCTTTTGCATCCAAGATCCTTGAAAGAGTTGTGTATGAGATTGACAGACTTCCTTGAGTCTAACTCTCTGCTAGACCCGCTTCAGTCTTGTCTTGCGCTAAGCACTCTGTGGAATCGGCACTGACCAAAGTATCCAATGATCTACACAATCCTATTTCTCCTTGACCTTTCTGCGTCTTTTGACACTGTTGATCATCAACAGCTTCTTCTCATCCTCCGCAATATCAATCTACAAGATATTGATCTCTCCTGGTGCTCCTCCTACCTCTTGCAGCGCTCTTTCAGTATTTCTTTCTCTGGCTCTGCTTCTTCTCACCAACTCCTCTCTCTGCTGTCCTTAGTCCCCTACTGTTCTCTATCTATACTGCCTCCCTTGGTAAACTCATAGGCTCCTTTGGCTTCCAATATCATTTCTATGTGCATGACACGCAAGTCTATCTGTCCTCTCCTGATCTCTCCTCGTCCCTCTTGAGACTTGTGTCTCTGACTGCCTCTCTGCTATTTTTAACTTGATGGCTGCCCACTTCCTTAAACTCAACTTGACTAAAACTGAAATTCTGGTCTTTCCTCCCTCCTGTGTCTCCCTCCCTCCAAGTCAATGGTGCTACCATCAGCTCCACCACGCAGGCTCGCTGCCTAGGTGTTCTCTTGGACTCCAACCTCTCCTTCATGCTTCATGTTCAGTCTATCGCCAAATCCTGCTGCTTCTATCTGAAAAACATTGCGCGCATCCGACCCTACTTAACGCCAGATGCGACTAAGGTGCTGATCCATGCCACTGTCCTTTCTCGCCTTGACTACTGTAATCCACTTCTCAGTGGTCTTACGTGCTCCCAACTTGCGCCCAACTGCGTTACAGTCCATAATGAATGCGGCGGCGAGGCTCATCTTCCTGTCCGCCCGCACCTCCCACGCCTCACCCTTCTGTCAGTCCATACATTGGCTTCCTGTAAGATATAGGGCTCAATTTAAAATTCTGGTTCTTGCTTTCAAATCTCCACATAATGCTGATCCCACCTATCTATCCTCCCTAATATGTCCCGTCTAGGCTCATACGCTCTGCTGAAGACTTACATCTATCTTCTTTCCGTCCTCCCATCTCTGATGCTTGCCTTCAAGACTTCTCGAGGGCTGCACCGTTCCTGTGGAACTTGCTTCCCTCCTCCATTAAAAGATGCTCATCCAGTCTTCACTTCTTAAAAAAATCATTAAAAACCTACTTCTTCATAAAAGTGTATCAATTAAACTGTTAATAGCTCCTGACTGATTCCTCTCTTGCAACTTTCATTAGTCTAATACTATCCTTACCTTTTGTGTCACTTTGCCCTCAACACCTCTGTTCCTGTGTGTCCAACTTGTCTGGTTACAACTACATGTTTGTTCGTCCACCCACTGTAAAGCACTGCAGAATTTGTTGGCGCTATATAAAAAATAACATAGTAATAATACATTTTGTTTTTTAAGGTTGTCTGTCCAATCAATTATTTCCTTTTTATTTCCATTTAATAATGTGCTATTACTTGGATTCTGGAGGTATTTATTTTTGTCCCAAATTGCTTGGTAGTGAAGGGTTATCACTTTTTAAAAAATGCCCCTTAAGTTGGATGTCGTGTACATAACCCTGAAATGTGCATGAAAGAGATGCAGTGCATTCATTATTTTAAAGCTAGATTGTCAAATTATCATCTTTTTACTCAAGGGGGCATAGATAATAAATTAGTTTATCACAGGTATTATCCTTTATGACATTACAGAAACACATCATAATCTGTTTAGATCACAGTCATCATTCTTATATGCAATGGTTAGATGCTTCATACGTTACTTATAGATATTTTAAAATTAGTGTACATATGAGAATACTTACTGTTTTTATCAGTTTCTCAAAAACCCTTCTTTACAGTATGATTTGGCTAAAATGTAAATCATTTAATGTAATTATTTTGACACGGACTGGACAGTCTCCTTTTCAATTTTCTTTCTATACAAAGTAGTTAGTCAGGGCTTTTCTTGTGAGTATTCCCATATGGAAAAATGTGCTGTTTTATTTTTTTAGGAAAAATGTTGCTTCAGCCTACTCAGGGTCTTAAAGGGACAGTCAAGTGCCAAAATCTAAAAGCCCTAATAAAAATGCAGTGATGTAATTATCAATTTTTTTGTTGGGTTATACATTTGTAATTAAAATGATTCAACCCCCAATGAAAATCAGGTTTATTTGCAAATTTAAAGTTTCAATCAAAGTTTACAGACTTTTGGTGGGCGGGGATTTACCGCCAGGCCGACTGGACACAATGAGCTTGAGTTCCTGACAAACCTTAACTTTACTGAGGCTTAGGGAAACAAGCACCCCACTAATCGACTGCTTTCTATTGGTACCTAAGTCTGGCACCTCTTGAGCATCATCGGTGCTGGTTACGGATCCAACTGCTCCTACTTGCAAGTAGCTGTGTCCTCCAGCTGGCGCTAGTCAGAAGTGACTGTTTCACAGTGGTGTTTTACTCTATGTATACGTGCTTAGTTGTGGGTAGTTTGCTGGATTACCCACCAATAAAGTTTTTCACCTTTTATATTAATAAACTGTTTGAGATACTATTCAATTGGGGGTTCCTGTCTCTATTTTTTCTATATATTCACCTGGCCGAACACACCATTTCGGACATCTTTCCTGATATCCTGCTGTGGGAAGTTTCCCTCTCAAGTGGAGAATTGCAAACCCAGAGCCAGGTGTTATAGTTCTCTGGTTCATGTGAGTTCTCTCTCAGATCCCCCATAATATTTTATGTTTTTATTTAGATAGTCTGCACTATATATGTTTGTTATTAATTTCAGAATATCTCAACAAACCCTTAGCCAGTTCAGGTATTTGCACAGCTGGTGCAACTAATGAAGCCCTTGAGACAGCACCTGTTTTACATATATGCACGGCCGGATTAACATAGGGGCTGATGGAGCTGCAGCTACAGGCCCAGGCCCATGGAATAGGCCCATTGATTTAAAAAAAAAAAATATATATTTTTTTTTTTACATTTTTTTTTTCACACACTACTCTTAGGGATTCCACCTGGCTTTAATTTTATTGGCACAGCCAGTATTTGAGGCTGCCTGGCTGGTTCCAATATTGCAGTGATACTGGCAATATAAATGCTGGTATTTTTCTCAGTATAAATGGAAATTACTATGCAAAACCAGCACTGGCCAGTAGGGGTCACTGCATGTGGAGACAGGCAGGTATAGGAAGTTCCAGCATATCCCTCCCTGCCTATCTATACTCACTGATCTGCAGGGGTGCAGCTACAGAGAGTCCAGACAGCAACTCCCACACTGCAGAGACAGCCTACAGCTCAGGGAAGTAAGGGATGGGGGGAAAGGCAGCAGGGAGACATACACTAAGGGACATTGGGAGACATTATGGCAGACACTGAGACACTAAGGGACATTGGGAGACATTATGACACAGACACATGGGGACACAGTGTCCCCATGTCTCCCAGCCAGTGTCCCTGGTGTCTCAGTGCCTCTAGTCTCCCAGTGACCCCTAGTCTTCCAGTGACCCCTAGTCTCCCAGTGCCCCCAGTCTGCCAGTGTCTCACTGTCCCCATGTCTCCTAGTGCCTCCATGTCTCTCAGTGCCTCAAGTGTCACAATGTCCCAAGCTAGTGTCCCTAGTGTCTGTGGCCCTGGTGTCTCAGTGTCCCCATGTCTCCCAGTGCCCCCATGTCTCAATGTCCCCATGTCCCCCAGCCAGTGTCTCTAGTATCTTTGTCCCTGGTGTCTGTGTCCCCATGTCTTCAAGTGTCCCCTATTTTCCCATTGTCCCCATGTGTCCCAGCCAGAGTCCCCTAGTCTCCCAGTGTCACTGGTGTCTCCGTGTCTCTAGGTCTCCCCGTGTCCCCAGGTCTCCCCGTCTTCCTAGTGTCCTAGTGACATGGGGACCCTGGGATACATGGGGACACAGGGAGACATAGGGCATTGAGACACTGATACATAGGATCACTGGGAGGCCTGGGGACATGACACTTAGGGACACTGGGAGACATGGGGCACTGAGACACTGATACATAGGAACACTGAGACCTGGAGTAATCGACATATGGGGGCACTGGGAGGAATCCATCTTTACAGCAGATTTAAACTAAATAGTTTTTGGGTGATTTTACAGCATTTTCTCTTATGTCACTCCTTGTGATTTACATCATGTGATGTCACCCACACATAAATTAGTAAGGCCGGTATGTTTTTCCAAGAAAGGTGGCAACCCTAACTACTTTTCACATACTCTTACTTAAGTATGGAAACTTAAGAGGGATGTAAACTTGTGTGGACTAGCTGACAATGAATATAGTTAAAGGGACACTATAGTCACCAGAACAACTACAGCTTATTGAATTTGTTCTGGTGAGTAGAATCATTACCATCAGGCTGTTTGCTGTAAGCATGGTCTTTTCAGAGAAAATGCTGTGTTTACATTACATCCTAGTGATAACTTCACTGGCCACTCCTTAGATGACTGTTAGAGATCCTTCCTGGGTCATGGCTGCCTAAAATGCATCCAAACATTCAGTGTCTCCTCCCTCTGCATGCAGACACTGAACTTTCCTCATAGAGATTCATTAATTAAATTCATCTATATAAGGAGATGCTGATTGGCCAGGGCTGTGTTTGAATCATGCTGGCTCTGACCCTGATCTGCCTCTTTGTCAGTCTCAGCCAATCCTATGGGGAAGCACTGTGATTGGATCAGGCCACCACTTCTAATGATGTCAGCAGACTGCTTGTTTTTATGAGTCTAACAGCATGCAGAGTTACAGCTTCAGGCTTGAATATAGTAGGATTTTGCTATATTTATGGAGGCATGAGGGGCCCAGGGGGGCTAGATGGTGGTGTTAACACTATAGGGTCATGAATTCATGCTTGTGGTAATGCTGACTTTGGTCTCTCTAACACGGTGGCATGTTCCCTTTCTTCTACACTCACTACATACAGCTTTTCTCTGTCCCGGACCATATACCAGGAGCTTCTGCCTGCTAGTAAGAAGGTAAGGAGACAAGTGGACCAGCGAGTGCTAGGGGACAGTCCTTAGAAAGCGTTGAGTGAGCGCATCATTAGATGCATTTATGCCAAGCTCGGGGTGCTGTCTGCATAGTATGCCCTTAGTTGGCCAGCTGCATGATTGGCAGGCAGCCTGACATGCCAGGCTGGTCTTCTAATTCTTTGAGCAGACATGTCATCTTTTTGGGCATGTTCGCCCCTTTTGGCAGGTTATGTGATTTGTGTCAGTGGCACACCCTTTTATCATGCCCATTGACTTCCTACTTGACTGGACACTGCTGTTAGGGGTTATGGATTTACTTGAAAGATGAAAACATAAATTAGTGAGAGATTAGCCTAGGGTTTGTGTTTTCTTATAGCTGCTGTTTTCTTTCTCTCCAGCACCATCTCCATCAGATACATGATGCTTGGGAGTGTTTTACTGTTTTTGGTCGATATGATTCTGTAAATAGGCCCGTCATAATTGTCAGCACCAGGCCCACTGGGCTCTTAATCTGTCCTTGCATATATGTGCTATTGTAAGGGATTCAATTCAGGGGGTTGAATAATTTTTAGACTAGGGAAGCCATTATAAGGTTTATTTTCTGTTGAATTTGTGAAAACCACTTGAAGCATTTGTATTGTTGAGCTATTTTAATTGCTTTTGTTTGATTTGTTCATTGCGAACATCTGAAAGTCTGTAAATTTTGACAATACGCCTGATTTTTGATAAACTGGGTTGAATAATTTTGATTACAACTGTATCTAAATGCAGCTTGCAAAAGTTGAAGCCTTTGAAAGCCCTCCCCATCTAACTCAGTCCAGGCTGTCTATGGATGTCCAATTACAAACTTCCAAATGCAGCTCAATTAGATGTTTTTGCAAACCAGATGCTCTAAGCAATTGAGTTTAGCTCCACTGAACTAAGCAACCAGGAATTAACAGAACCGGTTGCCTGACTCACCGCGAAAGAAGTGTAACAAGGTTAATTTATAAAATTGCCAATTTCGGGTAAAAATCCACATTTTGTAAAATGAAAAAAGAAGTACATTCCTCACATGTAAAGCACTTCAGCAATCTAAAGTGATTTAGGCGTCTGGAGTGGTCAGAAAAATGTACAATATCTATATTGACAGAACCAGAGCCTACTGTATTTCTTATTCTGTACCAGAGTTTGTGAGTAACTCTGGCGGGGTATTTGCTCATAAACTCTGGTACACAATAAGACACCCAGTAGGCTGTGGTTCTGCTCCAAAGGAGTTCCAAAGGAGTTATGTGGTATGTACATTCACCAGGACTCAAGTAACACCATGTTTATGAAATTAACTTCTTGCAGACCCCAACCCCTGTATTTTTATCAAATGTTTTATTGTCTCAGATGTATTGTACTTTTTTTCTTCTTACTTGTCCCAATTGTACCCATGGACAGTGCTGCAGAATGTGTTGGCACGTAATAAACAAAGTATAATAATAATTAATATTATCAAAGAAAACTGTGCTTAATGAAAGGAAGCTCAATTCAAACATTGAAAATGTAATTGTATGGCTAAATGTTTTAATAACGAAGGACATTGAAATGTTTCATTATTATCAATGGAGCCTTGAAGAGTTCAGCCAAAAAAAGAGAAAAAATAAATATTGTAATGATTCTAGTACCGGTGTTTATAATCCACAATGTATTTAATAATGGCTTTGGAGACCAACACCATAACATAACTTTAACAAATCAAACAACGGATGTGTTTGGAATCTATAAAACCACATTAGGATTTATATGAGTAACTTGGGAAAGATTGTTTCAAAATATAACTTGGAAATCAGAGTTAAAAAAAATACTCTAGTTAAGTACGGTTTTATATTGTTCATGAGAGCAAATCCAAGATAATCCATCTCATTAAATAAGAAAACTAAAAACTCAAAGATAGTGTGTTTGTAGACCTAAGTGCCTAACCAATAAAATGGGAAAAAGTCAAATATTCGCATTTTGATGATCTTAATGATCTGCTAGGGCAGCTATAAAATAGTGCCCATTTATAATTATTGTGAATAATTTAGAAATTTGATTCATGCTTGAGGCAGGGATTGAGTCTAGCCATTTGCATAACTTGCTAGAAATGAATCATTATTAACTCTGGTAATCGTAAAATATCTAGATATTGCTTATTCAAAGTTTAGCTACACTGCACTGCATTATTGGAGATATGTTTTATTTGCAAAAGAGTAATAAATTATAGTTATACAGGGGCACACAACTAGGGGAAGAGTTAAGTTACATTTCTGTGGGCAGCAGACAAATAAAATATGTTTAAACTTTTTACAGACATTCATTATGTGTGCTACTGTCAAGATATGAGTATAGGAGTTTAGTATGCATTAATGTCATTAACCAGGAAGTCCACTATAGAGATATAAGACTTAGTGAAGAGTGAGGCTATGATACTTTGTCAAACTACCGCTAAGTAAGTACTACTAAGGCACAAAATGATTGAGGATCTGCTGGATGGAGTAGGGAGTCTTTTAGAAAAAGTGGACCAAGCTGCACCCATGCTATGCTGGGTGCACTAATGCTATCTGCTTCATCTGTGTGTACGCTCCTGATAATAAACAAAGTACACCTCTGGTTCCATACCTCATTCAGAGTCATCTGAGGAGATCTGTAGCCCTTGATGCCAGATGCTATTTTGATGAGTGGGATAACACTGAACATTAGTTCGGGATGCTTTGCATGTATAATGATACTATGCACGATTGCAGTGAACTTATATTTCTCATTTCACATACACAAATTGATAAGAGGAGTCAAGCATAGCAATTGCTGATGTACAACACAATAAAAGGTGGTTGCAATTACAGAGAAATTAAAAAATTTAGGGTTTTAAGAATTTTAAAGTATTAGAACAAACTACAGAAGCCTTTAGATATATGCCAACAACACAATGGATGAGTATAGTAGTCAAAATATGCAAATTAGTATCTACCTCTAGTTATATAAAAAAGAAAAATGGTTAATAACTAGAAGTCTACACGTGTAAATGTTAGAAAGTATATCGCTACCATTTAAGATTAGCCTTGTAGTTGAAAAAAATTACAGAAAAGAGAAAGAAATAAAATTGACCATAAAGAGAGAGAAAAGACAAGCCTAGAAAATTCTCCCAGTGCTGTTTGTGGTATTCAGGTAGTCATAGATACATCCCAGGTGTAAGTTGCCCATTTCAGTTGAGCAAGAGCATCTTACCAGTAAGAGAATGTAAGGTTTGACTACTTATATTCAGGGGCACCATGGTACTCTGTTCATTATAATAACTACAGCACTTCTGTAGGGGTAATGATGGTTGTAATGTACCTTTAAAAGTTCCTCACTTGCAACATATATGCAAAACATAATAACAATAGTGTAATGATTCTATCCGAGCAAACATTGAAAATGTATGGATTTTGGAGAATAAAATGATTGCGACCACCTCCAAAAATTATTTCTTACAATGCAAATAATATATAGGATGGTGTTTTCCAAGTGATACCTAGTGTAAGAAACATTTGCAATTGGCTTACCATCTAAATATGGCCTCAATTTAATATTTTTGGTAAATCTTTTTCAATGTAATAATATTTTGAAAATGATTTTAATATTTTAAAATATATAAAAATAATTTTAATAGTTTATCCACAAATATTAAATCATTTAAAAGTGTATCCAAAAATGTTAAATCGAGGCCTATAATTCTTATTATAAGCAATTGCATTTTTATATTATAGATCACACAAAACTCATCATACATCATGAATGGCAACTGTTCTAGTAAATTAATAGCTGACAAAATACGTAATATATTGTACCACTATATTTCACTTTTAAAGGAATACAATAGCCTATAATGGTAATAGCTATGAAGAAGCATGAGTGTCAAATAATTGGTAGCTTTAAAAAAAAAATGTTTTAAAAATGAAGGCTAAAACAAAACCTAGTGCTTGATTGACTGAATAAATTTCACTTTTGATGAACTGTTCAGAATGAATTTTTGTTACTGAGTTTATAGGATCTAGGGATGAGTAACACTTAAAAAGGAAATCAGTTTACCAGCAAAATTTATTTTCCACTGCTGACAAATGAAACCAAAACAAATAAAACAAACAAAAACACAAGCAACAACATCCTTGTTTCTCCATCAACCTCTAAAACCTCCAGCTGTGTTTTTTGTAAAGTGTTTCCAAGAATCTAATAATTAACTTTCATATAAGTAATGTAGTCTTAGATTTCAAAATATCTATATTCTTCACACACAATCATTATTCTATCTGATTTCAAACTAGTTTGTTATTCACAAAATTGTCTTAAATGTAAAAGGACAGTCAGTCAGAATAACATCAAATCAGGTGTGACAAATATTGTTCTTAGCAAACAAAAGTAAAGGGAAAACTGCAAAAGGAAAACAAATTCCAGATATTAAATGTGCAAAATCTATGCATGTTTTTGCTTGTAAGTAACTAAACATAGCAAACACATTGCAGTAATGACATGTGTAAACAGTGCATTTTTGAGAGATGTCATACATTAGTGGTTAGTAGTTTGTGTTAAATGTTTGGGTTCGAAAGACAGTCAAGACATTTTCTTTTTTTTTATACATTTACCATTGATCATTCGCACTATGTTCATAAACATTTGTGAGAGAAAAATGAGAGAGTCTTAATAACTATAATCCTGTATTATTCCCTTAAAATGCATTACATGATTATTTTGTCATGGATGTCCTTCCTTTAAGGACCTACTAGGTAATTATCCTGCCATGCTCTATTTTACAAGCAAAGATGGTTTCGCTTCAGGTATAATGGTTATCTGAAAGATGACAGATGAACTGTATACAATGCTCAAAGTGAGGGCACTCACCTCTTTTAATGGGGTTTTAAATCCCTTGATGGTACAACTTGGTGTGAGCAGGGAGACCCAGGTATCAATAAATACTGAGGCTCCCTTCTGTCAGCTGGGACCATTTTTACTGAGGTTAGAGTGGTTAGGCGTAGGATTATGGCTTGGGTTAGGATTAGGGTGAGGTTTATGATTAGGATTAGGTTTAGGATTTGGTTGAGAATTAGGATTTGGTTTAGGATTAGGGATATGATAAAAATGTATACTTTGCAAAGGTATACATGTGAGGTATTGTTGTACTCAGATGTTGCAGAGTACAGTTAAGATAATTTGATGACAGTGACATTCATGAAAGTTAAAAAACATAAGCAGCAAAAATGCAATATGTATGTAAAAATAAAATAAAAAGATTATGCCACAAAGTTTGGAAAAAAATTGTAAGAAAATTGCACCAATAAAGCTTAACGTGTATCATGTGAGAGTCTCCATGGTGTCCACATTTGCAAATGGTATGCAATATAGAGTAATATGTGAACTAATAAGATGCAGCGTTTTTATTTTTTAAATAACATCTCAGGGCACATTATAAACCCAGCCCTGTGTTTTCACAAAAACTTGACAAGGATATGCAAAGGTGGTTATTATATAGTAAGGACTTTTTATTACAGAAGCACACATCTCGTTTACAAAATCAACTGCTAAATGGTAGACATGTGCAATTCGTTTCGGTCCGAATATGAATTCGGAAGAATTTCGGGCAATTCGGACATTAGGGTACTTACGAATGTCCGAAGTGCCGAATAACTGAGGTCCCGAATTTCCGAAATTCCCGAATTTCCTTAGTGTCGAAGTGCTGAAGTTCCGAAGTTCCAAAGTTCCGAAGCACAGTATTGCCTAAGTACTAATATACTTACCCAGTGAAAGAAGAATAATGTTACATTGTATACAATTTTAAATAAAAAGTATACAAACATAGCCAGGATTCAGCTGTAAGCATTTGCAACACTTACAACAATCAAGTAACATACATTCGTATAAAATGTAAGTTACTTAGCCTGTCAATGTAAAGACAGGAATGAATAAGTAGATAACTCCCTAATTCCCACGGTATTAGAGAGCTATCTACTAAAAGGCTGAAAGACCTAAATTGTTCTTTCAGACAAATTTACTAATACTAAGTAAAGATATACCGCGAGTAGGGGCATGTCTATTAAAAAGTCTCCCCTCCCGAGCCCCCACCCATGCCGCACGAGTGGGGGATTTTAAACTAAAGGGGGGACCGATTGACCCCCCTGGCCCCCACCCCTGAGCGGTGGGTGGGGGCCCTAATGTAAAATAATGGGGGGGGACCTAAGGTCCTCCCCCCTGGCCCTCACCCCTGAGCGGTGGGTGGGGGCCCTAAATTATAATAAGGGGAGACTTAATGTCCTCCCCCTGGCCCCCACCCCTGAACGGTGGGTGGGGGCCCTAATTACTAATAAGGGGGTGGGCCTAATTTCCTCCCCCCTGGCCCCCACCCCTGAGCAGTGGGTGGTTTGGAATGCCGAACCGAAAATTTTCCCCATGCACATGCCTTCTAAATGGCAATGTATTTGTTAATGAAAAAAATGAAAGCAAAAATAAAATATGCCAGAACACATACAAATGTCACTTCTGCAGCACAATGTCTTCAGTATAGGCAGTGCTTTGTAGCAGGCTTTTAAGTAGGGAGAGCTTGCAGCTTGTGCTCTCTCTGGCTCTTCTTGTAACCGTGTGTGGTTCCCTTATTTACCACTATAATGTCTTAAAGCATAGAACTTAGTAGGGCTAACCATACAGATATCTTAGCCATAATTTTATATAGTGTAAGAGATCCTCTATTTAACATATATAAATAATTGAGAATACAATATAAAATAAGGATTGTCTTGGAAGCAAGATTGTCTTTTTGGATATTTATTATATAAAAATATAAAATCCATTATAGCAGAGTTTATAAGATTAAATTACATGCTTGCAAATATCATTATTAGGTTAACATACCCTGCTGAACATGTCATCATGTCAGCCTCTCTGTCATTTTAAGATGGAGCAGCGTCTGTCTCCAAGTCTCTCCTCTGTGTCTTAACATTTAAAAGTACACCTATTTATACCTTAGGTGTCTCCTTAGGTGAGGTTACAGTAGTTCAAATATGAAAAAGTAACACTTCTTTTACTTTATTCAATTTAGGACCTCCCTTAACTTGGCAAACATACAAGGCCATAACTAAAGGGTGTATACGTCATGGAAATTTTCCTGACTTAGTTCAAGATGGCATCTTAAAGTCTGAATAGGTTATCTGTTGTTTATACTAAGTCGTAAGTGTACAGTCGTGGGAGATTCCACGGATTTGGGGAAGTTCCATTAACTTGGGGTTACCACAGTATATTGTGTACTGCAAGTGTCATAGTATAGCCTTGAAGCTTGTTTATGCATTATTGTTATTGTAATTCGTCTGGGACAAAATGGCGCAAACATATTATGCACTGAGGTTATTGTTTAAAGAAACATCTATGAAAAACAATATGTTCCATTTCTAACACCTTGTCAGTTTGCAATATCTCTTAAAGACAAAGTACACAGTTTAAGTAATACAACATTTCATTCTAAAACTTGTAATATTTGCATTTGCCCATAACATTCTTGTGTTATCAATACATAAGCCCTCATGCAAACGTCCACTCATTTGGTTGGTGTTACTTCAGCAGATCTTACTATCTGCCAGTCCCATCTGGGCACTACTGCTCATACTAGCTTCATCTATAAGCCCACCCTGGATTATACAGGATTTTCTGCATTACTTGTATGCTTCCACTGTCCCACTAGCAGCTAGCCTTGTATTTAGGTAGTGCTTACATACTATTTGCTAAGTAAAGTCATGGGAAAAAGAAAGTATACTCTTTTTGAATTTTTTGGTTATAAGGAGCATTCCATATCCTTATTGTTTTACCATAATACAATAAGGATGTGGAATTCTCTGCCTGAAGAAGTGGTTTTATCAGAGTCTGTACAGATGTTTAAACAGCAACTAGATGCATACTTGCAAAAACAAAAAATTCAATTATATAATGTTTCACTTGTAGTGTAATAGCTTCTTGATCCAATGATAAATCTGACTGCCATTCTTGGGTCAAGAGGGAATCTTGTTTCCTAATTTGTTGCAAAATTGGAAGTGCTTCAAACAGTTTTTTCCCCTTCTTTTGGATCAACAGCAAAAAATAAATGTGAACTTAATGGACACATGTCTCTTTTCAGTATGTAACTAACTATTTAGTATATCAGGACATAATAACAATCATCTGTTCCTTTAGCAGGTCTTAATATTAAGCAAATATAACCTCAGATGAAGAAAAAAACATGACATATTACATGTCATGATTTATTTGACATACATAAAGCCAAAATGTAGAAGCCATGTGTGAAAAAAAACTAAGTACCTTACTGCTTCCACATGAATTAATACGCAACTATGTGACACCAACAAACAAACTATCTAGCCCCTGATCAATTGGGCTTTCGCCAGAATCACTCCACTACAGTATACTGTCCTCTTAAAAGTTTGCAATGACATCCAAACTGGCATGGAACAAGGAGCCCTAACTGGAGCTATTTTCCTTGATTTTGCAGAGACCTTTGACACAGTAGACTACGACATTCTACTGCACAAATTCAAAAACTCAGGTATTGGTGATTGTTCGCTAACCTGGTTTCGATCTTATGTATCAGATCACTTGCAATATGTGTCCATTTCTGACAGCGACTCCCTCCCTCTCCCAGTCATGTTTAGTGTTCCCCAAGGTTCCATTCTCGGCCCCCTACTATTTACATTATTTATAAATGATCTGCCTAATGTCTGCAAATTCTCAAATGTACACATCAAATGTACGCAGATGACAGTAATCTATGCGAGCAAATCCAATCTACCGCAGCTTGAGGCTGTGCTCCAAGACCAGTTTACAGAGGTAGAAAAGTGGATTGCAAAAAACAAACTCTTTCTAAACACTGACAAAACTGTCAAAATGATCTTCGGAACAGTACCTAAATTACACAAATTACACAATTCCCACCTATCCATCAAAACAAATTCAAATGTCACACTGACCGCAGTCCACTCTTTCAAATACTTGGGTATGATGTTAGACCCAATCTATCTTTTGGCCTCCACATAGAAAAACTTGCATCTAAACTTTATCCAAAACTAGGTGCCCTGTGGAGAAACCTGCCTAAGCCCTACAGTAAAGGAAAAGATTATACAGCAAACGCTGATGCCAGTCATTGATTATGGGGATGTAGTATATGCATCTGCATCGCAATTCCACATTAATAAACTCAATAAATTGTATAACTCGTTCTGCCGATTTGTGCTACAATGTAATTACAGGACCCACCATTGTGACATGCTAAAAGAACTAAACTGGCTGTCGCTGGAATCCAGACGCACCCTTCATCTTTCCAGCCTTGTGTTTAAGAGCTTTTCTGGGAAACTCCCACCTTACCTGAACAAAATGCTCTCTTCGGCTGTTCCCACCTCCTATAAACTCCGATCCAGTACCAACACTTTATTTAGGCTACCTCAATACAAAAAGAAAGAAGCCTGATCCTCCTTCTCCTACAGCGAGCCGCAATTGTGGAACGACCTCCCGCACAATTTAAAATCTTCCCTAAGCCTAAAGTCCTTTAAGAGATCCCTCTCTACATACCTCAAAACAGAATGCACCTGTCATGGTTGATTATATATTTCCTACCTGTTCTATGTTAAATTTTGTATATATTGTGTATTAATATTGTTTTTGTATTTTATTGTACCCTAATGTAACAATGCAATGAGTTGTGGACCCAGGACATACTTGAAAACAAGAGAAACCTCAATGTATCCTTCCTGGTAAAATATTTTATAAATAAATAATTTTCAGACTTGCTAATGACCTTCTAAGGAACATATGATTGTGATTATGTCCAGATATGTAAACCCATAGAATTCAAAGAGGGTGTACTTTCTTTTTCCCATGACGGTACGTTTGCCTACTCATGTAAGATTGTCTGTCTTCCTAATAGCACCTTTAATTTAGCACCATTAACATCTGTCGGGGGGATGCTTAGTCTTATGGTAGGATATTGAGGGTTTTATTTTTTTTTTATTGCTGTACATTGCCATTATGATGTGTGTTTAGAGCAGGTTACACCATGGTTTTGAAAAAGGGATATGCTTTTGTCTCATTCTACATCAGGTTGCTTTTCTTTATTAAATTAGATTTTTTCCTTTCCTTTAGTAATCTATGTTTGGCTATTTGCATATCAACTACAGAGGGTCACTAGTACTAAAAATACTTTAAACTACTTCATAGATAGGTTATATATTTTAATTGCCATCTATTCAATGTTTTTTCTTTCCATATTTTATGTTCTTGTTGCTGTAAATTCTGAAACATATTGTTTTATTCAGGGTGTAGCTGCAGATCCACGGCATATTATAGCCCCACGTCCCACGGTAATGACGACGTCAACGTGCGTGTGAAGACACGCAAAAGAAGCGCACACACGTTTTGGGGTCAAAGGCCGGTTACGGACAATCGGATCTGCAGGAGGGCTATTTAAACTGATGTTTACTTTTTCTCATTGCCATGTCGTGGTTTCCCTTAGATGGTTATCCGAGATGTGTGTTCCGGATCGTGTATTTCTGGTTTTTGAGTTTGGCTTCATTTTGACTTCCCTGACTTCTGGTATCTTTGACTATTGGCTTTTCCTTATCGCTGTGTCTCGTTCGGTGTCCCTGACCTCGGCTAGTATATTGACTATTCTCGGGTACATTTACTCCGGCCATTTTAAGGTCCGTTAAGACCCTTAGTCCTAGGTGTGATACTATTTTGTGTCCATGCATGGTTCACTGGCTTTGTATCTCTTCCTGAGTTATGTTTCAAAGCTGTTGTATACAGCAAACGCAAACTCTAAGAAATCCATGTTTAAAATGGAATGAGGCAAAAATGTGAGTCTTTGTTGAACTAATTTGCATATGCCCACCCAGAATCCTTTTCAGTAGTAACATCACTGCATATTTGTGATTTATGTGGGAAAAGCAAGTCTTTCATTTCTCCAAAGGCCATGAGAGATTAGCCCAACTGCCACGTCAAGGCAAACCTCTCAGGTGGATTCTACACTAACCGTTCACTTTGCTTCCTTGAGCTTCTGGAGATATATCTAATGAGACAGTTTTCACTGTATGTATTGGGGCTGATGTGTGCTGTAGTCATTGCAGTTAAAAATGATTTAACTGCTTTTGCTTTATGTGGGCAATATGCTCAAATGCACACATTAATTTTTTATTCTGTTGCAGATTTTAGTAAACTGGATTACTAGTAATGCTTTCAGGGTCCTTTCAAATATATATAGGGAAGGTTTTTGACCATTTTCTTTTGTATAGTTTTGTCACACCTACTCTACTTGAGGAAAAAAAAATGCTTTTATACTAACATTATACTAACATTTCAGGCCCTGGGTTAAAACATTCCAAATATTTGTATAATGGATAAACAAATAAGTGAAAAATAAAAATTGTGTACATTTACATATCTTTCATTTTACGTTTGTCTGCAAAGCATTCTGTACACATAATTGCTATGTTATGATAGCTTTATTTGTTAGCTATGCAACTGTTGCTTCAAATATATTTTATGCTAATATTCAATCAAAAAGTGCTCAGTAGTGAAGAGCTTAATGGTGCCTCTGCCTAGCAAACACTGGCCTTCTGCCATATAATTAACCCTCACAGGGCTGAGGCTTATTTAACTATGTAAACAAATAGTACAAACAAACATTTGCGCCAGTATAAAAATAAAAAAATAAAGGGACCCTGTAATCAACAAAACAACTCTAGCTTAATGAAGCAGTTTTGGTGTATAGAGCATGTCAATGCAGTCTCACTTCTCAATTCTCTGCCATTTAGGAGTTAAATCATTCGGTTTACACAGCCCTAGTCACACCTCCCTGCATGTGACTTACACAGCCTTCCTAAACACTTCCTGTAAAGAGTCATCTAATATTTACACTTCTTTTATTGCAAATTATGTTTAATTTAGAATTTCTTATATACTGCTTTGTTAATAGCTTGCTAAACCCTGCAGGAGCCTTCTGTGTGTAATTAAAGTTCAATTTACAGAGTTGGAGATAAAAGCTTTTAAAGTAAGTTGCATCGGATTGAAAATGAAACCATTTTGTTTTCATACAGGCTGTGTCAGTCTTAGCCAGAGGAGGTGGGGCTAGGGCTGGCTAAACAGAAACAAATGAGCCTTTGCTCTTAAATAGCAATGATTTGAGCATTGAGACAGCAGGGGCATGATCTATACACCAAAACTGCTTCATTAAGGTAATGTTGCTTTGGTGACTATAGTGTTCCTTTAATAAAACAAATTATTAAAATATAAAAGGGAACAATAAGTAGATACTATAGAATTTATAAAATAAATTACACTAAAAATTAAGTAGTACAATATAGTCCAGAAATTCTTCTAATGGCCTGAGCTTGTTTGCAGTCTATTCCATCCTCATTAGGTGTATATATGGATAGAAGAGAGAGAAAGAGGGATACTAATAGTGTAGCATTTAGTATACTTGGTTAGTGACAAACAACAAAGTGCTTAAATGGCCACTCACATTTTTTGGAGTTTACATACAAGCTCCAGTAATATCAGCATGTAGCTGTATTATCCACACTATTGGATATAGGTGTAGGCAGTGTCAGACTTGTAGGCCACAGTCGAACATGAAATTACAAAGTGCAATATTATAACTACAGGGTACAGAAAGTGTCAAAAAATATAAATTGTACAGTCATAAGTGTAGATCTTTGTATTTAATTTACTTTATTCAAATCATCATCATCATCATCATCGCTGTTACACTACTTGGGGGATTTGGATTGGAACTCAACTGCAGCTTGTAAAACTCCATAATTACAATTGTGAAGAAAAGGAGAATCTTTAAAGTATCAATACTGTAGCTTTAAGAAAAGAGAGAATCACTGGTAACTTGATTCAACCGAAGTTTTAATAAGTGTTAAACTTAAATGAATTGCATTTAGGCAATAATCCAATAAGAAGAAGTGCAAGTAATCAACAACACAAAGTTCATTATTAAGTATTTCCTCAGAGATGCATTAAGTAACATTCTTTAGGTAAATGAGAATAATCTTCAATAGAAACAATAAGCAAGTAGCTAAGAATATTTGCAGAGCAAGAGCAGTTCATAGTGAATAAACATGATGGGAGTTGTCCTCCATATAATTAGTAGCTTGAAGCACTGAGTGTATTTGCAGAGCAAGAACAGTTCATAGTGAATAAGCATGATGGGAGTTGTCCTCCATATAATTAGTAGCTTGAAGCACTGAGTGTATTTGCAGAGCAAGAGCAGTTCATAGTGAATAAACATGATGGGAGTGGTCCTCCATATAATTAGTAGCTTGAAGCACTGAGTGTATTTGCAGAGCAAGAACAGTTCATAGTGAATAAGCATGATGGGAGTTGTCCTCCATATAATTAGTAGCTTGAAGCACTGAGTGTATTTGCAGAGCAAGAACAGTTCATAGTGAATAAGCATGATGGGAGTTGTCCTCCATATAATTTGTAGCTTGAAGCAATGAAGATTTGAGTAAGCAAGCATTAGTTCATTAATAAAAGATAATGTAGACAAATAGCTGAAAGATATACTTAAGGTTAATATGTGCAGTCCTCCAATAGTTCAGAGATATGGTCCACTTGTAAAGTAGCAAAGTATCCTTTCTCCAGTAATCCTTTTTGCCTTTGGGGTGACTAACCTGCACTTTTCATTTTCACATTAGTCCAGGGCAGAGGAAAGTCTGAGCCTGGAACATCCTGTTTTTTGTCACAAAACTTAAAAAATGGTTTTACACAAATCAGTGTAAGACATTGAGCTGTAGTGGTGGATTATAGTGCTTAAAGTGTCATTTAAGCTTAATTTGTGCAACATGTATATCTATATTTCATTTAGCTGGGCCTTTTCAACATTACTATGATATCTAGAGATTCACTTAGTAGAAAGAATCCGGAATAACGTGCATTTTAGAGACTGCACTGATTTACCTTATAATTATAATCCCTCCCCCCCCAAATAAAAACCCCGGTAATTCATATTCTGAACAGCCAAAACCTGCCACAAGGCATATGTCATTTTACTCAAGTAATTGAATGGATTACTTTACAGTCTTGATGGATTCACAAAATGCACTTTGATTTTACTGAGCATGTAATCAAGAAAGTACTTTCAGAATTTGTTTCCACAGTAGAAATCACATCTGTACTTACATTCACTATTCATATATTGGATTTTATGAACAGTAAATTATGGTGAAGCTCATTTGGCTTCACATTTGCAATTTAGCTTTCAATTAACAACAATTCATTGTTTAGTAAATTATTTCCTATAAAGTGCCAATACATTTACTAAAATAATTGAGATTTTATTAAAAAAGTCACACTAAACAAACTGTCAGATGTTATTCAAACAGTTTGAAAAATCATTCTAATATTATGGGAAACAAGGAATGTTTTAGAGCTATATCAAAATGGGGTTTACATTAAACAATGGCCCCATAGAAATATTTTTGAATAAACTTTTAAAATAATTATTATTTAATATTTTTTGAATTTTTTGCTTTAATGTGTTGTCATGTCAATATATATATATATATAATAATAATAATGTGTTTTGATATTTTAATATTTTGAAATAATAATTTAAAACGTTTTACAAAACTATTAACAGGAAAAAATAAGAGTAGGTGACAGCAGTCTCTAAAAATAGACAGGGATTGAATTCATTGCTGTTGAGGAGTAAAAGCACAGTTTGCCTCCTCACCAGCAATGGGTTGCTATTGACTATACAACTGCCAATATAGAAAAAAATGGAAAACATTTAATGGAGGGAGAACACATATAGAAAAGTACAAATGTTTTGAGACACAGCACTTTTTCAATCTACAAAGCCTCAACCAGTCTCCCCCTGCTCAAGAAAGCACATGTACAGGCCTATCTGAAGTTTGCCAATGAACATCTGAATGATTCAGAGGAGAACTCGGTGAAAGTGTTGTGGTCAGATGAAACCAAAATTGAGCTCTTTGGCATCAACTCAACTCGCCATGTTTGGAGGATAAGGCATGCTGCCTATGACCCCAAGAACACTATTGTAACGGAGCTCCCAGTATATCCGACTGGGTACCTCCGCCAAAGGACCGCTTCCTAGCTGGACCAGGGGACAAACCACAGCACTTCTTGCCCTCAGTCGTCGTAGCTTGACTGGGGCCCTGGAACCGCCACCTCCCTCCTGGAGCCTGAAGGGGAAATTAGCTCTGACACCTCCAGGCACTGGATGACACTCAGTCCTGGGAACTCTGGAACCAGATGGGGAATTAGCTCTAGTCTTTACAAGGACTTTCCCCGTTGACTCTCCTGCAAGCTGGAACAGCAGACACAGGAGCAAATCTTCTTTCCCTCCAATAACTGGATGACACAGTTTTGGAGTGTAAGCAGGAATCTCAGTTTAATGGGACACACTGGCCTTTTATACAATTTTCTCAACAAGGTTGACGCCCTGGTGGACCTTGTGGGGCACAGTACACAAAACATACAAGCCAATAAAAACAGTGTAACAATGAACAACACTCCCACATACATTACACAATTCCTCCCCTCTGCCTGTGATACAATTAATGTAGATAATACAATAACCTAATTATCCACAGGCAGAAAAACACACATTTTCCCCAAAGTACAGAAAACACCCCAAAACATAAAATATCCACATACATATTACATCCTGATAGCCCTGATCTGGGTGAATAACATTTCCAAAAATCACCCAGAGCAGAGCAGGGGTTCAGGAAATTCCTGGAAGTCTCTTTTGACCGACCGCACGCATGATTTCATGCCCAAAACAGTTCCAGAGGATTAGGCTGTGCGGCCGGTCTATTTCGGTAGTTTGCAAACGAACAAACTACCGAACGGAGTCAATAGTCTTACCCTGGAGCTTGTTCCCTTCATCCAGATGAATGATCTCACCGAACAGTGCTCTTCTAAGCTGAATAGAAACAAATGCAGGCGATGATGGAAGTTCAGCGGTGTTCAGGAGTTTCTGTATCCGATTTCAGTTCCATGAGATTCATGCCCAAACACTGCTGCCTGCATTCATGCGAGCAAGATGGCTGCCACCTCGTGGTTCATAGAAATCGCAGCCACCCAGACGAACTATTAGAACACTGCGGTGAGAAACGTTCAAAGTTGTTAATAGGTATTAACAAGCTCCAGGGTCTGTGTTTGTGCGGTTGTTCGGTAAACGAACCATATAGTCCCAATTGCGTGAACAGAGCATGTTTAAAGTATATTAACCAATTCTGCTGCAGGGGCGTTTATCACAACCATCCCCACCATCAAACATGGAGGTGGAAACATGCTTTGGGGGTGTTTTCCTGCTAAAGAGACAGGACAACTGCACTGCATCAAAAGGGCGATGGACGGAGCCATGTACAGTAAATCTTGAATGAGAACCTCCTTCCCTCAGCCAGGGCATTAAAAACAACACACAGCTAAGGCAACAAAGGATTGGCTCAAGAAGAAGCACATTAAGGTGGCCTAGCCAGTCTCCAGACCTTAAATCCATAGAAAATCTGTGGAGGGAGCTGAACGTTCAAATACTTTTTTCTCTCACTGTGTATGTGGAAATGGATAGATGTACTGGTCCCTTCTAGATTAACCAAAACAAGTTATCACCCAGAGCTTGAATCTATATCCCATAGCTTGGATTTCAAGGCATCTACCGGTAGCTTCAACCAGACTCCTTTTTTAGACCAGTCTCCAACCACCAGGGATGGAGGGGTACACACCTACAAGACACATGCTCCTCACATGGAGCTTTACACTCAGAAAAAACAAGGACAGGGGGTAATTAATCTTTCTAACTATACTTTGACCTATACACAGACTATAGCTTTAAGAAAAGGATTGAACTTTGTACCCACATGTAGACTGATTGATTTAAAACACAAGCTGAATTGCAAAGGTATTTCATTCAATGAATCTTAAAGTGTTCTCTGCAGACCCAATTCGCCAGGAGCTGTGTCAAGAACAAGACGATAATCCTACATATTGTGTCTCCATTTTTTACTTTCCAGTAAACTTGATTTATGTAGACAAAAGAGTCTATTTTTCCTACTGTTAATAAACATGTTGTACATTAGGTAGAAAATGCAAGTTTGTTTATAATGGACTTTGAGGACATGATTACATACTCTGATACCCATCCCTTTGGACAGTTTGTGAACCATAAATTCTGCTATATTGATGATTGTTTGTTAATGTGTTCTGATACAGACAACTCTTTGGGACAATTTCTTGCGTATTTGAATTCCTGCCATACTAACATTCAGTTCACCATGTCATTTAACAAAGACAGTGTGAATTTCCTTGCCATTTTGGTGTACAAAATGGACCACGAGCTATGTACTGATGTACTGACCTATTTATAAAACTGACTTATGCTAATAGCTTTATACATGCTAAAAGTTTCCATCCAATTAATCAAACTTCATCTATTCCCTAAAGCCAAATGGTATGAGTAAGGGGCATTGTAAGTGATAACACTAACCTGGATCCCCTCCTGTTTACTATGATCTCTAAATTCAAAGAAAAATAGTACAGCACATGGACGCAGGCCAAGCCGAGACTAGAGAATTGCTCTTGGTGTAACCACGTTTCTTGCAGAGAACGAACAATAGACTACCATTTGTAAATACATTTTCGACTTCACTAACCTAATTAAAACCATAATTCAGAACATGTATCATATTCTCCAACTTGACAAAGTTATGGGACACTTGTTCAAATAACCCCTGTTGTTTGCCCATAAATAGGCCAACAACGGCAGTGATATGGTAGTAAAGACTAACACTACTCCTCTAATGAAGTAAAGATTCTTATGCAAACCAGTTCTTGAAATGTTCCCATTTCTCTCCTGCATTTATTGCAACAGGATCATTAAAGGAGATTAATGCACACACCACATGACAGGTCAGAAGATCTTTACAAGAGACTTCTTCACCTGCCAAACCAATTATGTAGTTATGTTGCCCATGTGGTCTAGGCTACCTGGCATAACTATTAAAGTCCTAAAGGAGAGAATTAAAAAAAAAAATATTGCCATAAGAAATGTATTTACTGACACATCTGTCTAGACATTTTCATGTCATGTGACACAATGCCTCACAATTGAGATACCAAATATTAGACATGTTCCCCCATTAAACAGGGGGGATAAATATAGATTACTACAGTGCCAACTCATGGTCTCAATGAGCAGCTGGGGACCTCTGACACGAGGTAAGTCTGTCACTATTGTTTCGTTGTATTTGTTTTTTATGCCATACTTGCTTGACCTTTTGTATATATTATGTTTTTAGCTTTACCACTGAAGTTTTGCTATTTCCATCTTCCTTACTCTTATTACATAATTTCTGTAACCTGGGTTCGCATAATCCCCGGTTTTAAACAGCCCTAGTGCTATGTTATGTATAGATCTTTCAAGAGATCTATGGCAATATACTTCAGCACAGAATGCACCTGTCATGGTTGAATATATTTATTACCTGTTATGTATTAAATTAATATATGTGTACATATATAGTTTGTATATTGTATTTTAGTGATATTGTATCCTATTGTAACAATGCAATGTTTTGTGGACAAAGACCCAGGACACACATGAAAACGAGAGAAATCTCAATGTATCCATCCAGGTAAAATATTTTATAAATAAATAAATAAATAAAATATAATTGAAATTAAGTGGTCTGGGTGACTTTAGTGGTCATTTAATGTTATATATTGCTTCACTAAGTGCTTCTAAATTAATATATTTCTATGCTGCTGTAGAATATATGGTTATAATTGGTTTCAATTGGTCTATTTCTAAAGTTCTTTCTAATGTAGTCTGGAAAGTAATTTGAATAACAACACACTATATTTTAAATGTCTAAAATACATATACATACCCCACAATCAATTCACACAATCAATTCACATTTTTGCTTCTGTTCCTCACCATAATCTCATATGTTGCAGGATGATCTTGGTTCAGGCTTTTGGTCCAGTCATCTGAGAAGATTTCACAGAAGTGGCACACCAGAGAAAATCAGTGAAAACCTCTGAGAAGACATGATACAGATAACAGATTAATGTTATGCATGAACAAGAATTTCTACATATGTGATCCGTAAGTCCAATCGATACTTCTAAGAGTATTCTAACAAATGCGTCAGACTGCTGGTGTGGACCCTGCAACAAAGACAGAGGCAACGCCACATCCACAAAATTCACACCCACAATCGGAAAGAAACGAGATTTCCGGCCGAGATCATGCAGAAATTCTGGGAATATTAAACCGGCCTGTACAACCTGGTCGAAATACCCAGCGAACTCACCCCCTGCACAACACCGGCACAAGCGTATGGGCTTCCTTACCAGGCATGTCACCCGTAAGCTCACCCCAGAAATGGCTGCAGATCTTGAACAACCCCAGCCCTCAAGCTATCGAAAACCAACAAGACACCGGGGCCAGACGGCCTCCCGGTGAGCTACATACGCACCTTTAGAGACAACCTATTACCACACCTACTAGAGGGCCTGAACTCTATCCTGATTGGACGGTAGTTCCCAGAGGACTTGCTTCGAGCAATAGTCACGGTTCTGCCGAAAGAGGGGAGGGATCTCGCTTGTCTCACTTGTTGTGCGAGCTACCATCCCATCTTCCTTCTGAATGCAGACCTTAAAGGACCACTCTAGGCACCCAGACCACTAGGCACCCAGTGGCTGTCAATGAGACAGCCACTAGAGGATTAGGGGGAAGGCTTAACCCATTCATAAACATAGCAGTTTCTCTGAAACTGCTATGTTTATGAATGGGTTAAGCCTTCCCCCTAATCCTCTAGTGGCTGTCTCATTGACAGCCACTAGAGGCGCTTGCGTGCTTCTCACTGTGATTTTCACAGTGAGACCACGCCAGCGTCCATAGGAAAGCATTATGAATGCTTTCCTATGTGACCGGCTGAATGCGCGTGCAGCTCTTGCCGCGCGTGCGCATTCAGCCCAGGAGGAGGAACGGAGGAGGAGAGCTCTTACACACACACTAACAGACACACACACTCACACTAAGAGACAAACACGCACACTAACAGACACACACACACATTCACTAACAGACACACAATCACTCACTAACAGACACACATTCACTCACTAACAGACACACACACTCACTAAAAGACACACACTTACTCACTAACAGACACACACACACACTAACAGACACACACTAACAGACACACACTCACTCACATTAACACACACTTTTTAAAAAAATATGTCCCTGGGTGTGCCCACCTTCCAGTAATGGGTTGACAGGGTGGACAAAATCAATGCAATGGAAACAATGACTGCAGTCTCACAGGGTCGCTCTGATAAGTGTACCCAGACATGGGCCTCATGGTTTATGTACATAACCGCGAATCATTCAAGCGCCAAAACTAACTCTCATTTCCCCACCCTGCCCCCTCACCCCTCTTTCCTTTTCCTTCCTTTCCCTTTTTTTCACTTCTCTGACCCCCTCACCACCATGACTGCCAACAACCCAACTGACCTGATCACTCTACCCCCTGGATTGGAGACGAACACTCACTCGGACGTTCACCACTCACCAGCAATACATCCCTAATCCGGCCTGAAGATCCTGTAGGACACAATTCCCAGCTACCACTACTCCCCTTCCATACCACATGTTACACAAACGTGCTACTGAACTATTGATCTATACTGTTGATAGACAAAGTATACGATTAAGGGTTGCTAGAAAAGAGAGCTACAGTTAGTTAAAGTAACATGATACAAACATGTACAATAAGTGGGACAACCCTTGTTCATGTTTCACTACTATGCTTGTTCTCTTGTAGACACATTCCTTTTATGCTTATACTGTAAGTAACCAAGATGTGTATTGTCCAGGCTTGTATACCCCGAGTTTTGCCCTAGTTGCATATAAGTTACATAAGACAAAGCTACAATAAAGAATGCCCAGAATACACACCACAACAACCCACGCACAGGCAGGGAGATACACGATACACCAGCACTGTCTTCCTAAATTCTACCCCTATAGGGTAACGTAATAGTTTCCTATGCGAGCCACCGGATAGTTTGGACATGCAGTTCCATAGACGCAGTTACACACACTTACATCTAGATGGACAACCTGGGTTGCACTTGTGCTCCTGCGCTAAATGAAATGATTACTCTATCTAAAAAAAAACAAGCCATATGTCTTTTAGATGCCAACATAACGCTCGGCAGCCGTGATTGTAACACAAGCTGATCCCATGTGTAACACTTTATGCTTATGCTTCCACCAATAACCCTGTATATGATTATGCATTTAACGAAACTGTCGATTCACCCACCCTAACTCTCCTACTTTATCTTTAATGCTACAAACAATTTGACTCCTAATGTCTACCTACAGCCATCAGAGAGATACTAATTTACTAATGCCTATCGACACTGTTATCTTGTATCTGCGCTCCTCAATATACATGTAACACGTAAAATGAAAAATAAAGATTGTCAAAAAAAAAAATATTTCTACATAGAGGCTTGTGAGCATTCTGACAGCATTCTGGTCATGAAGAGGGCTGGCTGTCATGTAGAGCACCTCAGCACCTCATCTCATACTTCACCCCTGCATCTTAGATTTCTTTATCTAAATGCTAGAAAGTAGATTCATGCTACATGCTTCTATTCTCTTTGCAATAAAAAGAATGTTCTGGTTTTCTTTGGAAAATTACAATTTAGAAAAATATGTGACTTTCCATGTATATTGAGTAATTGTAGGTGAAAATATGAACAACAGCAATTATTTTATTCATTCTTTGAAAAGCCGGCTGTATATACTCATTTTGCATGGTGGATATAATTCATGGTATTTTGGATGTAGAATGTTATCTAGATTTCACAGATATGCGTTTCCCATTTTATCTGTTTATTATCAACTGAGTTTCTTTTTCCAGATGAAGAATTGTGGATGTGATGGGAGAACAGATGTGGGTACTGGCTTTTTTTTCTCATTATTTTGAGTAATGCAGGAGCACATTGTCATCCTGACAGTAAATAATTGCAAAAAAAAGAAAAAAAACCCACAAAATACCACTCTCTTCCTGGGGATGCTAGCAGCGGCTACTTTCACAAAATTAAAGTTTTCTAAAAAAAAAAAATAGGTCATCTGTCACATTATAGGAAAATTGCTGAAATAGATGTATGACATTGATCTATAAACCTATGGAAAATAATAATTAAAGCTCACCAAAGAGATGGAAACAAATTAGGAGACAGGGCATTGGATAGAATATGAATCAGATATTATATGCACTAAATACAAATAATGTTCTATTCCATAGCGGAACCCTCCAAAAATTCATGGGATTAAAGGAACACTATAGCATTACATATATAAACAAGTATTGTTAACGCTATAGTGTCCTGCTGTCAGCTTAGGTCCGTCTAAAATGATGATTTACTTTCCTTTTCTCCCTCATTGCAGTGCTCTCTCCTTGGCCAGCTCTCTCTCTGTAGGAAGCCATTGAGAGGCTAGTTCATGAGCAAAATATCATACTGCTCTAATCAGTTGGTTTCTTTGAGACCAACTGATTTGAATACACAAGATTAACTTTGTCTGAGTGACAGTCAATGGTGTCATTTTAACCCTAAACATTGCTGTTCTTGCAAAACTGGCAATGATTTCAGTTACATGGTTAAAACAACTTTAACTTTAATAGCATTGCGTTTGCTTTTTTTTTTAGAAGCCTTTTTTTTTTTTTTTTAACTTTGCCCAAATAGACAATGATTTTTTCCATGACTATTTGTATTTAAATTCCTTCTGTCTCTACTTGTCATCTACATATTTCTATTTATCATTTAAGACACTGTGGATCGGATTCCAAAGCTCCATTGGCCTTTTCTTTTCATTATCAAGTTGACAGCCTTGCCCATTATTTACTGGGGCTCCCTATCTATTTGTCTTTCCATTACCATATGGAATAAAGATTTGTAATGAAAAACAAAAAAAGCAAACTAAACTGTTCACTTTAAAACCATGTTGTTATATAAGTTGTGTTTATATTAACCTTTCTCATATTTAATTTGTTAATTCAGTTTCTCTACTGTCGCTTATTACAGTCACTGAATGGTTGTTCCAGATAGATACCACTATTTATTTACAGTTGAAGTTCTTTATGTAATACTTCAACTCTATTATATTTTGGTGTTATCTTGCTTGTTCTTTATGTGTTATACTAATGCTACTGGAACAAACTTCATATACCATAATTTTCTTTTTACCACTGACTCTTTCTCTCTTACTTGCATGAAGACACTTGGGTTACAATGAAATAAGAAATGAAAAAATGAAAGAAATGGTGATGATATGTAAACAAAAATATGTAGACTGTATAGAGGTATAATTGCAATACAAATAATTTAACAGGATTCTTAACTATTGCAATAAAAAACAAAATTACAAAATAAGTACAGCATACAAATTTACAATTGTTGTGTTAATAAGTGATAAGTCATATTTGAAAGTGCTTCATTGTTAGTGTAACGAACACTGGTATTTCAGATACCCGTTCGTCCGTTTTCTCACGAACTGCTAGAGGCTGAGTGATTATAGCTCGCAGTTCAGGTGTTTATTTAAATGTTCTCCAGATGAAATACAGCATCCAAGTATATTCACCAAGCAAATCAGATGGATACCCAAACATCAGCCTAGACTAGATGAAGAGTACAAAAGGAAGGAATTTATTCAGGCCAACCAGCCGGTTTATATGCAGTTGCAAATGTACAGGGTTTGCGGTGACATATTCCAGGGGCATTCCCCACTGGACCTGAGAGGGGACAATGACAAAATACATTCTGCAGTTGCATTGGCTCTCAGGTCTAGGACACTCCTACATAAAACAATATAATCCTTCCCCTGTGCCTGGGAGATAATTGTAGATTATGCTAGCTTTAGTTTACCTATAATCTTAATTTTATTAATGACAGGAGGCGAGTATTTGCTTAAGTCTCTCTTTACTAGAACTGCACAGCAGCACAGAAAAAACAACCAATCAGAAAAATGTTAGGTACTATAAAACTCCCCTCCCCATGCCTTATTTCCTCTTTCAAGCTGCGACAAAACAGAACAAAAGGCAGAAAACATAATGGGGAAGAAACGAAGTCCTAGATATAATGAATACAACAATGTCCACCATCCGAGAAGAACTGCCACACCAGATAGTGTTGATGGACCGTAAACTGAAACGAGAGAAAAAACAGAATCGAACAGGTTGATTTTCCAATGAAATGTACTTTGAACAGGTACCCAATGTAGCAACCAAAATTACCATAACCTGCATAGATCCCAACCCTACTTATGAAAAACAGACATAAGAACAAGCGACAGGTAGCAGAGACAACAAGCAGAGTTACATACGTACCTGCTGAACCCAAGCTATAAAAATTAAACAAGGGAAATTAAACAAGGGAGGGATAAGAACGGGTGGGAAATACTCGCCTCCTGTCATTAAGGAAATTAAGATTATAGGTACACTAAAGCTAGCATAATCTACAATTTTATAACATGACAGGAGGCTTCGTATTTGTTGTTTTAACGCTCAGCCAACAATCCAACGCTGTTTGTTTCATTGGTACCTATTCTGTGAGATATAAGAGCAATCCTAAATGGATCTTCCAACTGCGAGAAGTGTCAGTAGATGGATCAATGAAGATGCTAACTGTCGAGGCACCCCAAAATACTGAAAAAACACCATCCGCTGGTAGATCCCTCGTACATGGGGTTGCGACATGTTTCCTAGCAGCTGGTCCATGAGCTGCCAAGCTGATCTATTAGCCATTTTCCTTAAGGCGTAAATACCTAAGGTCATTTGCAGATTTAGGGCCGCGAGAAGAAAACTGCACCAGGTCTTGACTATTGATGTGGAAGATGGCTCCACCGGTCACGCCAGGGTCATCCGGTGATGTGGCCTTGCAGGCAAATCTCCAACCTCAAGTAATGCGTCTAAGTCTACTACCAATTTAGTAACAGGAACGAGTAGGGTATTTTCGTTCCTTCACGACCTACCCAGTGAGTTGTCTCATCCGAGAATGAATTTATTATGCAGGCAAGGGTGCGGTCAAGACTAGACGTTTCCTAAGTGATTCCAGTAATGCAAATGCACTGTGTAACCCACGATTGCGGAAGAGAAGGAACTCCCAAAGGACGTCCAATCAGAGTCCCAAACTGAGCTTGTGTAGGGAGATCAACTACCCTGGGATTGTGAATATTGGGAATATCCAAAGGAAGGGAACGTAAACATGGGTTGAGGTTTCCATCCAGATATATCATCGAAGAGTGATAAGATGTCCGGATCCAATGGTAACTGGGACCTGTAACCAAGAAGAGTCCTTATGTGCTGTAATGAGAAAGTGAAATAATCCGATTTATTCATTTGTATGATCCTGGTCCATGCCTGACCCGTCAAAGTTCGTGTAGGAGCTCCTGGTCTGCACGGAACCTACAAGATAGGGTATAATATAGTGAGACCGTAGGTCCCTGTACCCCTGACTGTCCGGGCATGTATCTCCAAGAGAAGGCCCTAGGTCAAGGGACCCAGGAATGTGAATTCGAGAACCGAAGTCAAGGCATCCCTGTAGAAGAATACCTCCTTCTTAGCCTGGAGTCCCACAAACTCATAGCGTTCTCTAATACGCAGGCAAGACTTAAAGTCCCCTCACTCACGACAGGTGACTCCAAGGATTAGATATAAAGAAAAAATAAGGATTCAATCGTCCGAAGCAGGTGTTGTCCAGTTTGAGAACGTCGGCAGCCTTATCCGAGCCTGCTACACATCCTGAGCAGTGCTCCAGCGGTAGGTTGCGTCCCGACTAGTGATGTCCATGTAGGAGCTGGGGACACACAGGGTTCCTCCATAGAGTCCGAGTAGGTAGGTTAGCGAGAACCCAAAACCAAGACGGTTCCCGTGAGGGATTTAGAGTACAGAAGGAGGGCTCTCCAAATCCGAATCAAGTTCTCCCAATATGTTCTCAGAGGAATAGAGGCAGTCCTTCATCTTATCCCAATATTGTTAATGACCAGGAAAACCAAGTCGACCGAGGATTCCGGTCTTTCCATGCGATCCCTGTGTACGGTGCACCTGCTGACCTTCCCTAGTCTTGTTACTCAGCACGGCAGTGCACGTTTGCTCTATGAAGGCCTCAGGATCTCATGTCGCCTTGACATGGGAAAACTGTCTGCGCAGTTTGTTCGCAATGGTCTGCATAACCTAAACAGAGTGCGATTGCTTAGGTGCATTAGGTATAGTGCAGATTATATCAAAACCTGCACTCTTATAACAACTGAGGCACCTCCGTTAGCCGTACCGTCTCCAGGAGTACATCCACAAGGAATGGTCTAGGGTCACCAACAAAATGGGCCAATTCCAGGAGCTGAACCCAAGATGGCCAGTTCACATAGCCCCTATACTGTCCCATAAAGTCTCCAGGGTGTGTGTAAACAAGAGGGAAATCTCCCCCAGTAATACCTCTTAGAGTATTTCTCGCGTAGGATACAGTGTCCCGGATCCAGTAGATCCATTATAGGAGGTGAAATAGAGGAATCCAGTCTAAACATGTATACCCTGCACGAGCAGGCAGTCCTCTATAACTAAATCAGTAGCATGGTTGATAGATCTAATGTAGGGGTACTCTCCCCTTGCCCAGTTGTTCTGAAGCATCGTCTCCCTTGCATACCGGTGAGGTACTATACCCCTGTACCAGAACTGAAGCATCAGCTGTAAACTTGGTATGAGGTACGGACCTCCATATTGAATGGAATGCAGGAGGGACACCCCAGTCATCGTTGTCCTGTGCAGGTACAAGCCTGTGTGATGAACAAATGGATGACACCGTAGTGCGTTGAGTGTATGAGAAAGAGAGCCGCACTCTCTTATAATGTAACCGAACTCTGTCAGCATCCAGCTGATAGCATGAACGGGCTGCACTCATTAATGACAAAAATTAGAGCCTACCTCCGTGTCCGGTTCCTTCTTATGAGAGTGTGTCACACTCAAACCTGTCCTCTGTATACCTCTCAGTATTGGCTGAGGTTGATGGAGGTCCGTGCCCTCTAATAAGGAATCAGTGTCCGGTTCAGAATCTCGTGTAAATAAAAATATCAGTCTCGGGCGGAGGAGATGGAGGACTGCACCCTCTTGTAATCCAAACTAGAGTCCATATCAGACTCAGGGTGATCGACTGCAGTGGTTCACCATTTAATGGTATCAGCGTAGGACTGGGATCCTGAGGAGGGCCCCTCTCTTACCACGAGACCTCTCTCTGAATCACTCACTTTGGAAACCATGATGCAATCTACCAACGGACCGCCCGGATCCCGTGCGCGTGCGCGGGATCCAGGATGACAGTCGGTAGTCTGAGGAAAGCTGGAGACATTCTCTGCAATCCACGAGAGCCCGGGAGGTCGGAGGAGGTCAAGTCAGGCCTCTCGATGACCCAAGCGATAGGTAAAAGGGAAGGCACGAAAACAAAGAAAACGATAATAAAATAGATAAAGGTAAATAAGTACCTCAGAGAGAAGGTAAATAGCAGACCGGAAAAGCAGGTCAAGTAAACCCCTGAAAAGGGCCAGGAGCTAAACATGACGCATACCTAAGATGGATACCGGAAGGCAGCTAAAGGGTTAGTTGCTAAAGACAAGGAAACACCGTGCTCCCCTGACGTCTGAGCACTGGTCCTTTCCTGTGCAAAATTCTCCTTGGAGATGTGGCGTCGCCAGGCTAGTGAAAACTGTGGTTGCATGCCCGGGGATCTTCATAAAAGCCTTGCCTCTCAGGGCATGAGGTTTAGGGCCTTCACCCTTCCAATCATACTTAGGTGCCCGTAAACTGGTGCCCAATTGAATAGTATGACAGCAGTGCTTACCTTGACACTCACCTTTCTCCCTGTCAATAGTGGTTACTGTGCTTACCTCAGTGATATTTCCCCCCAGGCCTGTGGCCAGAGGGGGGTTCGGGCACAGATAGATCAGGCCAACAACGAGCACAGATCGAGTAGGCCCGTCAGGAGGGCACAGACATAGCAGGCCAATTGAATGGGCACAGACATAGCAGGCCAATCAATGGGGCACAGACATAGCAGGCCAGTCAATGGGGCAGAGACATAGCAGGCCCGACAATGTGGCATAGACCTAGTAGGTCAGTCAGAGGGGCACAGACAGAGCCGGCTATACACAGGTGTTGTGTTCCGACAGCTGCAAGGACCAATATGCGTGGGTAGAGTCCCCTATATATGTCTAATGAAAAGCAGGGGGACCTTGGTCAAAATAACTCCAATCTGTAAAACCCACTAGCAGGGTAGGAATGTGTCTATAGCGTTATACCGGAACTGGTAGACTTTTAAAGTCTGCGGCCAAAAACAGGGATATCCAAGCTGTAGGAACCACAGAGTGGTACATGGTGTATTGCCCATAGACTGTCTTCCAGCCCAGTCCAAAAAAAAATAAAATATATATATATATATATATATATATAAATATGGTAACTCATAGCAATGTTGTCACCTAGGCTGTCCCTTTATTGAAGGTATTAGCTTATAACTGTATGTAGTCACCATAGAGGACTATATAGACTTGCAGTCAATGGTATGTACACAGATCCCTGGGTTATAGATAAACACTGAGCAGGGTGGGGGGGATCCTCATAGATTGCCAAAACCTTAGGGCGTGAACTGAATAAGGCCCTGATTCACAGAGGGGAGGAAGCCCCTCCAACAGACCTCAACGAGCAAGGGATCGATGGGGGAGGGGCCGCTGAAGTCAGCCTCCTGAAGTCCCCGAGTGGCACATACACCACCAGGAAAAGGCAAGTCCAAGGGGGTGACAGAAGGACCCCAAAGACCCCCACAAACCCAAACAATAGTTGATAAATGAACACAAACAGTGATAGTCTGAAGTATAGGTAACTAAGAGAATCCTACAAGATTATTATTACAATACTGCATATAGGGATACAATCCCACAAAGATTATTACAATACTGCATATAGGGATAAAATCCCACAAGATTATTATCACAATACTTCATATAGGGATAAAATCACACCAGGTTAAAATAAATTACTGAAAATATAGACTAAATCCCACAAGGACAATATAAAATACTTAGTATATAAGCAATAAAACCCAAAGCCACCCACTAAAAGCAGGAGGCAGTGGTACTCTGACCTGTACTGACTGCGGAGCAGCAAAGAAAGAGGAAATGAGGCATCGGGAGGGGAGTTTTATAGTACCTAACATTTTTCTGATTGGTTGTTTTTTCTGTGCTGCTGTGGAGTTCTAATAAAGAGAGACTTAAGCAAATATGAAGCCTCCTGTCATGAAACCCCACAAAAGTAATATACCCTGATAGCCCTGATTTGGGTGACCAACATATTAAAAAAATCACTCAGATCGGTTCAGGGGTTCGGGAGTTCCATGGAAGTCTTAATTTGGCCGACCGCACATGAGGCTCCTGCCCAGAAAGAGTTCCATGAAAATAGGCTGTGCGGTCAATCTCTTTAATGAAGTCTAAAAAAATGAATAAATCCATGAACGGTTCCCGTGGCTCATAGGTAGCGTTTGTTACCCTAGTTCATAGGAACAAAACTACCGAATAGCGCTCTCCTGGCTGGTGGGTGAAAAGCAGCAGACGTTTGCGAAATTGACCAGCATGGGAAGTCGAGTGTCTGATTTTAGTTCCAGACACTTGACAACCAAGTCCTGCTGCGACAGATGGCCGCCGTTTTCTCCTGCTAGTGGCATTCAGCTATACGAATGGCGGCCACACAGAGAGCACTTAATTAGCAGTCTTCTTTGTACTTAATGAGCCAGGGGGGTGGTCGGTGTTTGGTAGTTTTATCTACAGAATGAAGAAAAATCTAAATTACTGAACACAAAGTGTAGTTTCTTCACAGTCAGATTTTAAGTACTGGTGATTTTACGGGTTAACAAGCTCCTATCCGTGATTGTCACACTGTAGAGACACAACATGATTTATTCTGGATTCTATTTATCCCATATGTACTAGAGTTATTAGTCTAGTGCCAGGAATGTCAATAAGAAAAAGGTTACTGTTTCATTTCGATGGCGATGACAAGTACGTGGTGAATAATTAAATATACACTTTATGTATCATAACCACTGTAGTGTATTGTATTGAGTAGGGTTTCCTGAGGGAGTTAGTGTGGTTATATAATTTAATCTTCACTTTCTTTTCATTCTTACACACAACTTTTAGACTCAAATCCTACCCTCTTACAATGTTTTATAAATTTGGAGAAGCATGGCTTTTACCATTCACCTTTCTAAGTACTTGCATGTTCTGAACTTTCAGAAACACTTAATTTGCACTTGAGGCATAGCATTGGTATCTACATTGCTCAGTGCACAGCAGTCGCATGCACTCCGACAAGTTAATTTCATAGGTATCTGAGAGCATTAAATAATCAGATGGGGATGCACTCACAAATTCATTTAACAATAACCACTACATTAATTTGTATTCTCACACATGTGTGGGGATACAGAATAAAGGCTCTGCAGACCATTTGATGCCTGTGGAATCTTTTTGCACAAGAATGCAGGTTCCTCAAAGATGTGGCCTGTGAGATCTGCCATTGATTTTTTACTTACACGAACAGGAGGGTATAATAGCGGAAATACTAAAATAAATTAATTTATAATTAATATAACTCCTTACTAGGTTTTATTTTATTTGACTTTCTTATCTACCAGGACAAAAACATATATTCACCATATTGACTGTGGTGGACGAAGTACAATTTCCTAGGGTTGCCTGAACTGATATTGGAATTACCGAACAGAGTCGTATCCTCCAGTTCAGTAACCGAACAGAGTGAGTGTGGTCCCCCCCTTTATTGACTCAGACCCCCAACCACTGACCACCCCTGGCTGTTAACCACAATTAAAGGATTCACTTGAGTGCTTTCCCTGGGTGACGTACAATTAGTATTACCGAATGCACGTGGTCCAGGGCATGGCGGCCATTATGTCTCCCGAACGCAGGCAGCGGCAGTTTTTTTGAGCATGTCTCCACGAACCAGGGCAAAGATGGTACCGCTACCCGTCCCCCTTCCCAACCAACTAGATGAACGGCGTTCGGGAGATAGGAACTATTGAACAGGGGGAGCATTTGCTCCATAGCAGCCAGGGGGAGCATTCATCAGTGTTTGCACAGGAACCCCCAAAAGCCCCAAATTTTGTTAGAACATAACTTTTGTTCTACTGAACCGATCTGATCGCTTTTTGGATATGTTGTGCGCTCAGATCAGGGCTATTCAGGAATATGCATATGTTGTGAGGTTTCTGTATTCGTTTCATGTATTTTTGGGGTATGTTAAAAATATATGTAAGTTTCTGTATTTGAGAGATAATAGAGTTATCCTAATTTGGGCTCAATTATCTTTATTTGGAAACCCCATTCTAGGGGCAATGCATAAAAGTGGTGTGTGACAGAATAAACGTCAGTTGACTCCCAGAACTGTGTCGTCCAGTTTTTGGGGGAATCGGCTATATTCACTAAACAGTGCTTCCCTTCCAGCTTCAGAGAATTCCAGTGGAGATATTCAGTCTCAGCATTGCAGCTCCGAAACATTGACAACTAAGCAACTATCAACAGATAAAGAAATTATAAAATAGAGGAGAGTACAAGGGTAAGAATAGAACAACAAATGCTTACTATGATTTTGGTTAAAAATCTAGTGCAAATAAGAGGCAGTTTTGAATGAAAAGCAATTTATTTTTATTTAATGTTGCTAAGCGACAAGTCCATTTTAACTTTTTTCAGTTTTATAGTTTGTGCTTTTTCAGTTTCACATTGACCCATATATAACTGATATGAACACACATGCCTTCAGATCAGCTTTCCACAACCTGGTAGGTTTTGTCCTGGTAGATTCATGGTTTTATGGCAGATTTAATGGACTCACACAGCTTTCATTATTATAATTTACATTCCCATTACTCCAGGACTGTGTGAGATGAACAATTAAATTATTATAGTCAGTGTGAACAGTAAAACATGAATTAAATAGAAGCACAATTTAATTTAAGAAAATACAAAATATGATCTATTTTTCTATAAGCCATTCTATTATTGCTAGTTTCCATAGATCATAAAGTATGTGCAAATGTAGATTTTAAGTTCAGGTTTAAAGATAATACTTAATTATTTTAGATTGATTCATGGATGAAGATTGTTTTTTTGGGGGGGAAATAAAAGGTTTTCAAACGGAGGTTGAGAAGTCATAGGGGAAAAAGAAAACAGTAAATTGAAAGAGAGCATCAATAACATGAGGCTGTACAGAGGCTTATTCACGCAGAAATTAATTTGATATAACTGAAGTAAATGAGTCGTTCACTGTTTATATTTCCAGTCAGATGGGATTTTTGTTTTTCTTTTCGGGCAAAGCTGTGAAGTGCTGTAATTTACTTGGAGCAAAAATCATCTTAATTATTCATCAAGGTGAAATCTGTCCTGTCGGGAACTGTGTGTGTCATTTCCTTTGTATTAGCTAATAATATACTATGTAAATCAATGCAGTACTTATTATTACAAACAAAAACCTGGCATATTGCTGTGCATGCACAATAGCCTCCCAATGCGTTCCTATGGGAAAGCATTGGATTGCGAGATCATCAAGATTGATGACCTCAGCCATGAATGGACTGCGGCAGGGTCAGTCATGGTGAGACCGGCATGTATAGGGAGTAAATATGAGTTAGACACATTTTCACTGTTCTGCCAGGGGGTCCAGGGACTTAAACTGCCACACCAGCACTACAGTGTCAGGAATACATATTTGTATTCCTGATACTATAATTTTCCTATAAGTAGATTAAAATCTACCAAAGAGCAACTAACTTAAAACCAAGACAGAGTGTGCACCCAAGGCAGAATATTCTTGTTTTGTTCCTTTCAAAAATATTTGTTTGGCCACTGCTAATCAGATTTAGCACCTAAATTCATGATGCCATAATTAGTCTTCAACTTGACTGAAAGACATGGATTTATATGGTGAACTGTGATGGAGTTTAATACATCCCCTTCAGAAAATTGCTAATAATACTGACATAAGTTAATGCCAAGAACAAGCTGTGGAATCACTGCCTTTACCCTTGCTTGAAAAAAAAAATAAATGGACTAAAATGAATTCCCACTGAGAGTTTTTATTCACATCATGTTTTAGAAATATTCCTGTGTGTGGTCTAGTTTGTACACTCCAATGCGCAACAGTTAAAGATAGCAAAAATATTTAAATGATCATCATCTGTCACACTACCTAAACTCACGTAATGCGGTACATTTGGTGTTCAATATTTTTTATTTCTTGGTATTAACACCATATGTGTATAAAAGTGCCTTGTGCTCTAACATTTTTACAGTAATAGTCTTTTTTACTTTGAGCAATTTTAACAGTATTAGGTCCCACCTCATCAAGGTTTTTATAGACTGTTCTTTGAAGTCACCATCTCATGAAGATTTTGATGTTTGTCCATTTTCTGGATTTAACAGTTCAGCAATATCCTTTCAAAGTTGTTTTGTTTTTATGCTTGAGCAGTATATGTTTTATTGAATATATGTTAGACTTGTGCAGGGTGAATATGTTGGATCTGCCAAAACACTATGGTTGAAAAATAAAATACAATTCTGGTTGTCAAAAATTAGATAATGTCGTTGTTTGGCTTGGCCAAATTTGGTTCTAAAAAAAAAACTAGGGAAATTTGAATAGCAAAAGTATGAGGTAAACAATAGACTATGACTGTGCTGGCATGCAAACATTACTACAATAGTGACTGGCCTAATGGATCTTTTTTTTTTTTTTAAAGACCTTCCACACTGTAGGCAGTCAACTGCAGCCGCATTCATTTTCATGCCGTTTTTGTTTGTCAGAATAATTTTTCATGAAACCAACGCATGGCCAAAGTTCACCTGAACTTAAGCACACCATGGATAATCGTCTTAAACTCCTGATAAATCGATTGTATAAACCTAATTGTTTTACCATGCATAATTCCATTACATAATATTAGTTCATCCTCCAAAACCACCACCATTTATGATTATATGCATGTTTTTGCTTATACACTGTTTATGTAAATATAAATGTAATTTACCCACACAAGATATATTATACTATTTGCTTGGACATGGAAACAACTTTCACCAGGAATATGTGCATTTAAAGGATCACTATAGGGTCAGGAACAGAAACATATATTCCTGACCCTATAGTGATAAAACCACCATCTAGCCCCCCTGGGCCCCTCATGCCTCCATAAATATAGCAACATCTTACTGTATTCAAGCCTGAAGGTGTAACTCTGCATGCTGTTTGCCTCAGAAAAACAAGCAGTCCACTGACATCATCAGAAGTGGTAGCCTAAACCAATCACAGTGCTTACCCATAGGATTGGCTGAGACTGACAAGGAGGCAGATCAGGAGCAGAGCCAGCATGATTCAAACACAGCCCTGGCCAATCAGCAACTCCTCATAGAGATGAATTGAATCAATGAATCTCTATGAGGAAAGTTCAGTGTCTGCATGCAGAGGGAGGAAATACTGAATGTTTGGATGTATTTTAGGCAGCCATGACCCAGGAAGGATCTCGAACAGCCATCTGAGGAGTTGCCGGTGAAGTTATCACTAGGCTGTAATGTAAATACTGCATTTTCTCTGAAAAGACAGTGTTTACAGCAAAAAGCCTGAAGATAATGATTCTACTCACCAGAACAAATTCAATAAGCTGTAGTTGTTCTGGTGACTATAGTGTCCCTTTAATATGTTAAATGGTACCATTTAAATCTTTTTGTTACTATGTTTTAAATATGTCACCTTTCCTTTAACATAGTTTATTTGGTTGTTTCATGTACTGTATATACTTTCATTTTTGCCTTTATCCCTCAGGCTCTAAAAGTGCATCCTTCCATGAATATTAATATTAACTTCGGCAAAAAGTTTGAGTTCGGCATTAAACTTGACCCGAACTTTACCCTGAGCCCGAACCGCATTGAAGTCAATGGGGACCCAAACTTTTGGCCTCTAAAATGGTTCTAAAAAAGTCCTAGAAAGGGCTAGAGGGCTGCAAAAGGATGTAAAATGGATTTAAGAGTAGGACAAGTGCCCCGGAAACAAATGTGGATAGGGAAATAACTTAAAATAACATAAAATACATTAAAATAATAATCTTGAACTAGGATCGTGAGGCCCCGCTTTCACTGTCTGTATTCATACTGAAAATCAAGATCAAGCAAGCTTTTGCCCTTCTGCTCCGCGGGAGGTTTCTGTCCTCCCTGAGCTCGCCTTAGGATACCTGCGTTACGGTTTAACAGGTGTACCGCCCCAGTCAAACTCCCCACCTGCCACTGTCCTCAGAGCGGGTTGCACCCGGCATGCGCCAGGCGCTTGGAGCCAGAAGCGAGAGTCCCTCGGGGCTCGCCCCCCCTGCCTCACCGGGTAAGTGAAAAAACGATAAGTCCAAATGTAATATGAACTAGGAGGAGGAGGTGGATGTGGAGTAGGAGGTTGAGGAGGCGGTGACCGTGGCAGTGTAGGTGGAAGCGGCGGTGGAGGAGGAGGAGGTAGCCAACACTGTTTTTTATTTTATTTTTGCTTTTTTTTAATTGGGGTAGCCCCCAAAATATTGGGACATATAAAAAAGAATAAGTGCACTTGAGTATAACAATGGCTGGGTGAGGCCGGTATAAATGTCTATTTTGCACAAGGTACAGACAAGTCTGGTGGGATCCATGCCTGGTTCATTTTAATAAACGTGAGCTTGTGGACAGACTGCTGCGCTTGTCTGTGATAACGCCTCCTGCCATGCTAAACACACGTTCAGACAATACACTGGCTGCAGTGCAGGCCAGTACATCCAAAGCATAAAGGGCAAGCTCAGGCAATGTGCCCATTTTGGAGATCCAGAAGTTGAATGGGGCAGATCCATCAGTCAGTACGTGTAGGCGTGTGCACACATACTGTTCCACCATGTTGCTGAAATGCTGCCTCCTGCTAAGATGTTCCATATCAGCTGGTGGTGCTGGTTGTTGTGGTGTGCTGACAAAGCTTTTCCCCTTTTTAGCCATGCTAACCCTTGCCTTCTGAGGTGCTGGCGGTACCCCAGCTGCGTTGGTGACCTCTTCCTCCTCCTTTCGCCTTGTGCTTCCACTGAGCCCCCAGTGTCAGTTGAGAATGCACTCAGCAGCGCATCTACCAGCGTTCGCTAGTAGTCGCGCATCTTCTGATCACGCTCCAGTGAGGGAATTAAGGATGGCACATTGTCCTTGTAACAGGAATCCAGCAGGGTGGCCACCCAGTACCCAGCACAAGTTAGAATGTGGGCAACTTGGCAGTCATTGCGCCGGCACTGCAGAATGTAGTCGCTCATGTGTGCCAGGCTGCCTAGAGGCAAGGACAAGCTGTCCTCTGTGGGAGGTGTATTGTCTGCGTCCTCCATGTCCCCCCAGCCACGCTCCAGTGATGCCCACGAGCTGCGTTGGGTGCCACCCTGCTGTAAACATGTGTCCTCCTCCCCCTTCTCCTCATCCTCCTTCTCCTCATCCTCCAGAACTGTGCCCTGGCTGGACAATTGTGTACCTGGAATATGCTTGTGCAGGAACCCAGCCTCCGAGCCACTTGTGAATGACTGGCCTGATAACCGTGGAAATGACCCCTCTTCCTCCTCCTCTTCCTACTGTGCCACATCCTCTTCCATCATCGCCCAAAGTGTTTTTTCAAGGAGACATAGAAGCAGGATAGTAAGGCTGAGAACGGTGTCATCGGCACTGTCTATGTTGGTGTACTCGAAACAGCGCAACATGGCACACAGGTCTTGCATGGAGGCCCACTCATTGGTGGTGAAGTGGTGCTGTTCCGCAGAGTGACTGACTCATGCGTGCTGCAGCTGAAACTCCACTATCGCCTGCTGCTGCTCGCACAGTCTCTCCAGCATGTGCAAGGTGGAGTTCCACCTTGTCGGCGCGCCGCATATTATTCGGTGAGCGGGAAGGCCGAAGTTACACTGTAGCACTGACAGGCGAGCAGCAGCAGGGTGAGAATGTCGAAAGCATGCAGCAGCAGGGTGAGAATGCCAAAAGCGCTCACAGAAGGCCTGCACTTTCTGCAGCAGCTCTGATATATCTGGGTAGTTTTTCAGGAATGTCTGCACCACCAAATTCAGCACATGCGCCAGGCAAGGGATGTGCGTCAAACCAGCTAAGCCCAAAGCTGCTATGAGATTTCGCCCATTATCGCACACCACAAGGCTGGGCTTGAGGCTCAGTGGCAACAACCACTCATCGGTCTGTTGTTCCATGCCCGTCCACAGCACCAAAAAAATGTGAATTTCTCAAAGTGCGATGTAACCACAGTATTTGATGGTTCTATTTGACTCTCAGATATGAAGTGCATGCCCCAAATTTACTTTTTAGCACCAAAAAAAAAGTGAATTGGTGTCATGGCACAGCCCAAGCCCTACTCACAGCAAGGTGTGGCTGCCTGTTTGAGAAACCTGGCTGGGTTTGGACTCACAGATCCAGCAGTCCAGTCAGGTTCTTTGATGTGCTGTCCACCAGGGGGCTTCAGTTTCTGTTTGTATTTTTCTGCTTCCTGACTCCCTTCCCCTGGATTAAGCAGTGCTGACCCACTTGCAGCCCTTTTCCAATTAGGGTCAGCTGCATCTAAACAGCAGGCTGTAAAAGCCAGCCCTGCCTGAAACCTAGCATCTGGTCATTTTGCCTGTTTGGTGTCTCCTGACGGATCTCTGATTCGCTACTGACTGATTTCCTGGATTCTGACCTTTGCCTGCTTTACCGACTTCATTACTCTGCTGCCAGCCCTGACTTCTGCTTCTCATCTGACCCTGCCTTTGGATTTTCCCTTAAAGGACCACTCTAGGCACCCAGACCACTTCAGCTTAATGAAATGGTCTGGGTGCCAGGTCCCTCTAGGATTAACCCTTTTTTTATAAACATAGCTGTTTCAGAGAAACTGCTATGTTTATAAATAGATTAATCCAGCTTTTAAAGCCTCTAGTGGCTGTCTCATTGACAGCCGCTAGAGGCGTTTGCATGCATCTCACTGTGAAAATCACAGTGAGAAGAAGCCAGTGTCCATAGGAAAGCATTATGAATGCTTTCCTACGAGACCGGCAGAATGCGCGCGCAGCTCCTGCCACGCATGCGCATTCAGCCGAAGAGGAGGATCGGAGGCGGAGAGGAGGGTGAGAGCTCCATGCCCGGCACTGAAATAATGGTAAGATTAACCTCTTTCCTCGCCATCCAGCCCGGCGGGAGGGGGACCCTGAGGGTGGGGGCACCCTCAGGGCACTATAGTGCCAGGAAAACGAGTATGTTTTCCTGGCACTATAGTTGTCCTTTAATCTGTACTGCGCTTTTGGTTTTTGACTCCTTCCTGTGCCCTCTCCTGCAACTGGGCTCCAACTCCCGGTAAACACAAGTTCCCTGGTGACTGTTACAATTGGTCAAACTGCGATATAACCACAATATTTAACTCTCAGATATGAAGTGCACACCCCAAATGTCTTTTTAGCACCAAAGAAATGTGAATTTTTCAAAGTGTGATGTAATCACAGTATTTGACGGTTGTATTTGACTCTCAGATATGAAGTGCATGCCCCAAATTTACTTTTTAGCACCAAAAAAATGTGAATTTGTCAAACTGCAATGTCATAGCAGTATTTAAAAATGCCTAGATGTTGCCCACTGAGCTACCAGAACAGGAATAAAGTAATGTGCCTGGCACACATACACTTGCAAAAATAGCCACCGATGCTCACCTAACAAACAGACTGATTGCTTATTTCTCTGTGGCACTGGGCTCAGGGAAGGGTACAAAAATGTAGTATAGCACCCACAAAAATAATCACTGTAGTTTGCAGATTCAACACCAGAATTCTTTCCTAAGCTGTCCCTCACAGCTGCAGCATCATCTCCCTACACTAATAAGAGCTCATGTGACGTGCGACGCTGCGTGACTCTAGCTTATATAGATGCTGGGTAACATGCTGCACTGGCCAATCACAGCCATGCCATTAGTAGGCATGGCTGTGATGGCTTCTAAGGGCACACGAGTCAAACGCTTGTTGATTGGCTGCCCTGCAGCTTTTCAGAACGCGCCATTAAATCACAACTCTAATTGTATGTAGTTTATTACACATATTTATTTGTATGGAGCTTTCTCAAAATTTTACATTTTTGAGTTTTGAAAAGGTTCCCTTGTAAAAGAAATGAATGAGTCAATCACACAGACTTATACTTATGACACAAGTGCTGTAATCCTGCTGCAAACAACTGTTCATACAGAAATATGGCAATTTAAATATACCCACATACCACAATGGGTTAGGAAAACAAACAGGTGTGTTACAATACCTCTAGAACAGGGGTGGCCAAAAGGTAAATCCCCAGATGTTGTAGAACTACAACTCCCATGATGCTTTGCATGCATTTAACAAGAATATGTTTGTGGAATCCACCAGTAATGGTTTAATCCTCAAGGGACAGACCTCCAGTGGATTACAGAAAACACCTAGACGGACACTCCAGGGGTGTCCTGGGGCTTAACCCCTAAATAGACAAAAAAATTCTAAGTAAAATCACTGGAAAACCAGTGATTCGAACCTATACTGGAATTATGATGTAGAATAGTAAATATTAATTGGTAACAAAATATATACAACACAACCTCTTATTCAGATTGAAAGGTCATCCCAGTGTGAAAAAAAGTGTGAAAACAGCCTTTTAGGCAAAACCTCCCTTGTACTAATCCGTGACTACAATATACTATAGACTACTGACTTTATATTTATTTGGTCAAAGTCTAATTATAGTATAAAATATTCATCACAAGATTCACGGAAAAAAGTATCTAATTCCAAGCATACTGCCTGTTAACATCAGAATTGTGGGATACTCATTGTAACAGTATAGTATCAATTTCTAGATAGGAGAATGTCTAAATATCCATATTTAACTAAATAGCTTGTTTGAAGCCCTATGTACACTAAAATTGCTATAATAGCAATAACTAAGTAGTTAAACTGAAAGGATATCTCTCAGACTAATATGATGAAAACAGGTGTTCAGTCTTTTCACCTGTTTTCATCATATTAGTCTGAGAGATATCCTTTCAATCTGGATTGTGTTGTATATATTTTGTTATTACCAATTAATATTTACTATTCTACATCATAATTCCAGTATAGGTTCGAATCACTGGTTTTCCAGTGATTTGACTTAGAATTTTTTTGCATGCATTTAGAATGACATAGCATCATGGGAACTGTATTTTAAAAACATCCGGCACTCCTGCTCTAGAACATTTTTCATACTGTTGGCCCTGACACTAATAGAATAGGGATCATTTCACAGTATTCTTAGGTAGTAGGGACCCAGAGATTCCCACTTTTTCTTTGATAATAATGATAATTTATCATTTATTGTTTGCTAGTGAACTAGTTAAGGAGTTGTGAATGAAATTATAAAAAAAAAACAAAAAAAAACATCTGAGCCTTTTTCCTTAATCCAGGGTTTAATCTAGTTATTTGGGGCCAATTCAGAAAAAAATTAGATTGGGTCTTTGTTGCTTTACTGTATATATATATATATTAAAATTAAATGACAAACATCAAGAAAGACCTCAACAAACCCATGACCTTTTTGTTAGATACAATATGGAAAATCAAAAGTAATTGATTTCAAAGGAAAGACATGAAAGTCGCATCCTATCCAAAGATGATCTCACAGAAAACAAATTCAGATACTTTAAACAAACAGTATTTCAGAAAGATGAGCTGATTTGACCTTTATAAAAAAACAAAAATGCAGTGAAACATGTCAAAAGAAGAAAAACAGCATTGTTTAGAAATTAACAGGATAATATTGTACTCAAAGCATTGATCCACCCAAACAGATCATTATAAATAACTAAAGATTAAAGAAAACATCTAATGAAAGCTATAATGTATAGGGCTCATCCTATAAAAGAGAATGCTTGAATTTCCAACATATATGTGAATGTGATTGGATTGGAAAAAATCCAATTGGCTAATTCAAAATTAAATCTGCATTCTGATTGGCATATTATTTTTACATAATCTTCTATGCAAACTCACTTTCCTTCTTAATCCTTCACCCCTTTATTCAGACTTCTTTCTTACTTTAGATTTTCATCTAGTCTTAAATAAATCTGTTAAATGGACATTGCAGGCAAAAAAACATCTAAAAATAAATGTTCATATTTGCCAATTGCATATGTCTATCTGTATGTGCATATTCCTGCTTGGATTGTATTATGTTTGAATCTGTGAGTACATGTAGCAGTGCAAATGCATGCTGGGGCAAAGATGTGCTTAGAAGTAGCTAGGGTAAAGGTGGGTTTAAGTTTAAGGAGGGTTAATTTAATATTTAGATTGCATAGGGTGTTAAGAGGACAAAAGACTTAATATTTGCACAGAATTGCCATTATGCAGAATGGGCTGCCAATGTCACGTATCCTGGGGGGTGCAACTAGGTCCAGTGCAAATATGCAGATTTATCAGTATGAGCAGTGTGTCAAGCTGAAAGTCTGCACATACATATCCCAAAAACCATGACCATTTCAGATGACTAAAGTGGTCATGGTGGTTGGGGTAACCCTTTCGATTTGTGAAATAGGAAAATGTTTGTTTAGGTTTTAAGGGTGGGGGTTAGATTTAGTTTTAGGGAAAATGGTATTTAGGGCATGTGGAATTTGATGGGCTATTTGCAAAGTATTCTCCTATGTATAGATTCTCCTAACTTCTATAGTCTACTCAGTCTCCATGATAGCAGAGCTTCAGTATCTGTTACACAGTGTGCATCACTGAAAGCTGTCCCTGCTCTGCCTGCAAAGCATTTCCTGTAGGCCAGGCTGTTAGTGAGCAAACGTAAAATGATCCCTACCACCTGCTGTCCAGCCTCACATACTGGCACTGAAGGAGGCTGGCACAGCACTGCGTTTTATACCCTTTAAAATGGTTTCTTTAAAGCATAGGAGGATGACTGGGCTACAGAAGACACTGGCCAAAGCTCCCACCAGCCCACTTAAGCTCCAAAAGGGCGTCTGATACCCTGGTCCCGTTACTCACTAATTTCCTACATATTAGACAGTTTTGATTTTTTTTTTTTTTTATAGCTCACCAAACAAAATAGCTGTAGAATGTCATGTATCATTTGTTTTTCATTTTAAGGGGAAAACTACGCTAATTTGGTTCACATCTGGTACATATTTTTGAGCATTCTGTGTTTGTGCTTGTTGATAATTTAGATCAGCTCAGATTCAATACACTTTGGTTTCATTAATCTTTAGTTGTATCTGTTTGTACATATACTGAATTTCAGCCAAATTGAAGTAACCAATTTGCCCTAAATTGAGCCAAATGTTCCTGATAAGTTGCTGCAAAATCAACCAAAAGAATAATAACTAACCAAAAATTGCATAATCTTCCAGCTCTGCTTCTTTACTTTAAAAGAAGACTCTAACATCAAAAATGAATATATGTGTTTTTAAAGTTATAGTGTTCCTGGTGACTTTTAGACTATGGTGCAGAGTCTTTGTCGGGCAGTTGTTCCTTTTTTTTTTTTTCTGATAATCTCCAATACAATGCTTCTCATTGAGAAGCATTTGAAATCTATTGGGCATGTGCAGCAATCTCCACATTCCACCAGTCAGAGGCTTCTGTGCGAGAAGCATTCAAAGCATTTGGTGGCATCATGCTTTGCCTGATGACACCAAATGTGAAAACGTAGTTTAAAGACAGATAACCACTAGAAACATGTTTATGGGAAAATTCAAACAGTTATATGAACTGCCAATATTCAGTGAGAAAGTCTTATGCTTGAGAGGTTATGGGTCATTGGAAAGAGATGGGTTATTAAATAAATATCTAAGATTTAATCAAGGGCAACATGTTTTCGTAAGAGTTGTTTTTAATGATTAATCAAAAAATGATCCATAGGCATAACAATGTAATGCAAAGTGGGTATATTTCTTGGCTCATAAGGACACAATGTACTTACAACCATTTTGGCCACAATGCCTTAGTTATGTACAAAGTGATACAAGTGAAACAGACATATTCATGGTAAAAACAAGGTATACCCTCTTTGAATTCTATGGTTTTACATATCAGGACATACTAGCAATCGTTTGTTCCTTAAAAAGTCTTAAAATTAGGTAAATACAACCTCAGGTGAACTACAACACATGACATATTACATCATGTCATGATTTATTTCACAAAAATAAAGCCAAAATGGAAAAGCCATTTCCATTACTGGTTCCATAGGAATTAAGAGGTTAAGTAGCAAACAGGTGCTGCTAATTATACGTCCTTGATTAATTGATCATCAGCAAGTGACCACCTCTATAAAAGCCAAAGTTTTAGCAGTTAACGCATTACCAAGGAGGAAGGACAACAGCAATGATCTCAGAGAAGCAATTGTTGCTGCTCATCAAACTCGGAAGGGTTTTGAGGCCATTTCCCAGCAATTTAAGGTCCATCATTCCACAGTTTGAAATTTATTAAAAAGTAGAATACATTCAAAGCAGTGGACGTCCTGGCAAATTCACTAGGGATGGGCATGGGCAAAAATATTGGTTTGGCACTTTATTAATTCGGCAATTCCCTAGCTCTACCCCATAACCCTAACCCGATCCCTTACCTTAACGCTTACCCTAACCCTTAACCCAACCTTCCTCTAACCCTACCCCTAACCTTCTGGTGCCAAAATTTGTCTAAATTTTAATTCGGACCAAAACTAATTGGACATGTCTAAAATTCATCCCAAGGTCAGACCATCAAAATCCAAACACAGCATATTAGCACAAACACCTCATACCAACTGTTAAGCACAGTTGTGGAAGGCTGATGATTTGGGCTTCTTTTTGCAGCCACAGGACCTGGGAACTTTGCAATCATTGAGTCAGTCATGAACTCCTCTGTATACCACAGTATTCTAGAGTCATGTGAGGCCATCTGTCCAACAGCTAAAGCTTGGGGAAAATTGGATCATCCAACAGTTCAATGATCCCAACCACACCAGTAAATCCACAACAGAATGGCTGAAAAAAATAAAGACTCAAGGTGTTGCAATGGCTTAGTCAAAGTACAGACCTCAACCCAATTGATATGCTGTGGCTGAACCTTAAAAGAGCCGTGTGGCTGCAATCCTCAATTAGCTTATGCAATATTGTGAGAGTGGGTCAAGATTCCTCCAAAATGATGTGAACGACTAATAAAATAACACAGAAAATGATTACTTCAAGTTATTATGTTATTCAGTAACATGAGTTATTATTCAATTACAGCTGTCTATTTCAGAAACTAGATGGGCATTTTTTAAATAAATAAAACCCGTATCAATACATTTTTGAGTGCATTTATATTTTGTTTATTAGCAGTGTGTAGCAGCAGATGCTATCTTTTTAAAACTATATTGAAAGATATTTAAAAATCAATAAACAAATAACATATCTTAAAGGGACACTATAGTCACCAGAACAACTACAGCTTATTGAATTTGTTCTGGTGAGTAGAATCATTACCTTTTTGCTGTAAACACTCTTTTCAGAGAAAATGCAGTGTTTACATTACAGCCTAGTGATAACTTTACTGGCCACTCCTCAGATGGCTGTTCGAGATTCTTCCTGGGTCATGGCTGCCTAAAATACATCCAAACATTTAGTGTCTCCTCCCTCTGCATGCAGACACTGAACTTTTCTCATACAGATGCATTGATTCAATTCATCTCTATGAGGAGATGCTGATTGCCTCCTTGTCAGTCTCAGCCAATCCTACGGGGAAGCATTGTGATTGGATCAGGCCACCACTTCTGATGATGTCAGCAGGCAGTGGGCAGGTCAAAAGGAAACCGTGACAAAGCAAGCAGCTCTAGACTTGAATACTAGTAAGATATTACTATATTTAGGGAGGCATGAGGGAACCAGGGTGGCTAGATGGTGGTTTTAACCCTATAGGGTCAGGGATACATGTTTGTGTTCCTGACCATATAGTACTCCTTTAATATACATGTGCTATCTATCAATCAAATATGTATTTGTTAGTAAGTTTCATACCTGTCCATCTATTTTTACAAATTAGAAATTTCTTAGCAGATTGGGTGATCTCCAGTGGAGATTGGTTCGTATTTTGTGTTGCAAAAAAACAAACAAAAGAAGTCTATTAGCATTGTATGGACTACAGCTAAGTGTATGTTTGAAAAAAACATGTGTCTGGCATAATTATATCTGCAGATTGCAATTACCTTTTTATTGATGACTGGAGATGCAGCTGATTTCGAACATACGTTATCTAATGTAGATAAGTGAGACAAGTCAATGGGGCAGCATCCCACCTTCTATAAACTTCCTCAGCTGCCACTGGTGATCTCACATTGCGTTACTTATAGCATTTTATGCACTATATTGATATTGAAAACTAAAGGGTAAATAAGAAAAATTAGACTGAGCAATCATTACCCATTTTTGACATACCCATTTTATAATTAATAAATTCATGAAGGATGCCTAGAACTCGCACCCCACTGTGTCCTTGACTGGCTGCAAATGACAAGAGTTTTAGGACACAGGAGCTTAAGTGCCACCAGGTCAGTTTTATGAACCTTGGAGTGGTTGAAAAGCATTATAGAAGACACTGAATAGAAGAACTAAAAAGGGATCTTGTCATGATTTTTGAATCAGTGGATTGCACTCATAATGTTACTGAGCATATCCTCTATAGCCTCCTAACTTGCATAACTGCTGCTCATGTTTACATCTTGCAGAGGCTAATTTTCAGTTGCTGTATGCTGGGTATAAGATGTTACCATCTCCACCTGATTTAATATTTCCACAGACTGGTACTGGATATTATATTTAGATTGTTTTATATAGTAGGTTGTGTAGATCCACTATGCTCTCATTATGGTGCAAAACGCCATCTGCCCCATAGATTAACATACTGGTATCGGACTGCTAGTACCTAGATATTTAAAAAAATAAATAAAAAAAATCCTTTAAGACTTGTTTTAACAGCGGAGCACAAGTTACGAGTAAAGTTCCTTTATGATTCTATATTATCAGTCATTTTAAAAGAACCTGGGCTCAGATATTCATATTAATAATTCAGATCTAAGAAAGAAAGTCCTTATTATTTTTTAAATATATATTTTTTTTACACAAAAAACACTTCTACATAATTTTGCATATTGATTTAACCCCTTAGTGATCAGACCGTTTTTCAATTTTCAGTTTGTGTTTAGCTGTAATTGTCCTCTTACTCATGTACTGTACCCACACATATTATATACTGTTTTTCTCACCATTAAATGGTCTTTCTAAAGACACCATTATTTTAATCATATCACATAATTTACTATAAAAAAATTATAAAAATATGAGAATTTTTTTTTAAAAAAATACACACTTTTTCTAACTTTGACCCCCAAAATCTGTTAAGCATCTACAACCACCAAAAAACACCCGTGCTAAATAGTTTCTAAATTTTGTCCTGAGTTTAGAAATACCCAATGTTAACATGTTCTTAGATTTTTTTGGGAAAGTTATAGGGCTAGAAGTACAAGTAGCACTTTGCTATTTCCAAACCATCCCCCCCCCCAAATTAACACAAGTTAAATTGTAACACTGATATCTGTCAGGAATCCCTGAATAACCCTTCACATGTATATATGTTTTAAAAGACGACAACCTAAGGTATTAAAATGGGGTATTTTGACTCTTTTCATGCAATCATTTTACCACCAATCTATGCCAGATAAAAAATGGAAAAAAAATAATTGGTGATATTTCTTGACACACATAACACTTTAACCCCTTAAGGACACATGACATGTGTGTAACACTTAAAGAGAACTTTAAACTACCAAAGAACTTTACTACCAAAGAACACCCCAATATGTGTTTAGCAACAACTCCTGAGTACAGTGATACCCCCCTATGTATAGGTGTGTTGGGTTTACTGGGGGCTTATAGAACTTATTTGGAGGGTGTGCATTTCTATTTTCCAACTTGGAATTTTCTCAGCTGGTCGTCATGCACCCATGTCCTATTTAGGACATTTTTGAAGCCAGCCAATGTAATTTACCCCCATCAAACCAGATGTGTTTGAAAAGTAGACACCCTAGGGTATTTCAAATGGTGGCATTTTAACACTTTCCATGCACTAATTCTGCCACCAGTCTTTGTCAAACCTTTTGGGTAGTCATTTTTTCGTGGTTTTTTTCTCTCACATTGTACTTTAGGTATGGATTCACAGTTTCTGTTATGTGTTACTGACAAAGAATACTCCAGTACGTGTTAAGCAACATCTCCCGAGTACAACAGTGCCCTCAATGTACAGGGTTTATGGGTTTTTGCAAACTTACAGGGATCAAATGTAGTGCTTTCCCCGTTTCCATGTTTGCACATTGAAATATGCTAGATTGGTTTGCTGGGCCTAGGTTGCCATTGAAGCCGTATGACAGCCCAGGAATGAAAATTAACCCCATCATGGCATATCATGTCCAGTCTTTTGTAGTAGCCACTTAGCCACAAAAGCTTGCCAAATTTAGCGTTCATATTTGTTTTATGCATTTTTTTTATACACAAAAACTGCACTTTTACTGTTGATTTCATTGTCGTGATAAGTTTTACTGTTTTAAACACTCATATTTGTGTTCAGCGAAGTCTCCCGAGTATAAAAATACCCCCCATGTACAGATTGTATGGTGTTTTGAAAAGTTATAGGGTCAATATGGGACTTGCCCAATTCAGTTTGCCAGATTGGTTTGCTGGGTCTGTGTTGCCTTTTGAGACCATATGGTAGCCCAGGAATGTGAAATAACCCCATTGTGGCGTATCATTTTTAAATGTAGACAACCCAGGGTTTTCCAAATGGGGTATTTCCAGTCTTTTGTAGTAGCCACTATCACACACCACCAGGCTGGGCTTGAGGCTCAGTGTCAACAACAACTCATCGCTCTGTTGTTCCCCCAAACATATCAGTTTTAAAACAGGCTGCTGTCATATCCCCCTGGTTGTGCTGAAGTTGGTGGTGAAGGTGTTACGCTGACTGGATGAGGAGGTGGTAGAGGAGGCGGAAGCGGGGTAGGAGGAGGAGGCAACAGGTGGCAAAGAGAAATGCCCTGCAATCCTCAGTGGTGGAAAGACATGCGCCAAACTATTATCCACCTCAGGCCCAGCCACCACTACGTTTGACCAGTGTGCCATTAGGGAGATATAGCATCTCTGCCTGTGCTTACTGGTCCATGTATCAGTGGTTATGTGGACCTTGCCACAGATGGCGTTGCGCAGTGCACACCTGATTTTGTCTGCCAATTGGTTGTGCAGGGAAGAGATGGCTCACCTGGAAAAGTAGTGGCAGCTGGGAACCACGTACTGTGGGACAGCCACCGCCATCAGGTTTTTAAAACTGTCCGTCTCCACCAGACTGAATGACAGCATTTCAAAGGTCAGGAATTTTGAAATGTTGGCGTTCAGGGCCAGGGATCGTGGGTGAGTAGAGGGAGTACTTCCTCTTTCTCCCCAGTGCTTGGGAGATGGACAGCTGAACGCTTCCACGGGACAGTGTGGAGATGCTTGGGGACGGTGGCGGACGTGGTGGGGATGCTGCCACATCCTCTGTTTGCTGGGTGGCAGGTGCCACTGTCACTCCAGAGGTGGAGGGAGAGGCCATGTCAGAAGAGGAAGCAGGAGGAGCCTGAGACCTTTCTTGGTTTTTGAGTTGCTTACTCCACTGCAGCTCATGCTTTGCTTGTAGATGCCTGGTCATGCAGGTTGTGCTCAGGTTTAGAACGTTTATGCCTCGCTTCAGGCTCTGAATGCACAGCATGCAAACCACTTGTGTCTTGTCATCAGCACATTGTCTGAAGAACTGCCATGCCATTGAACTCCTTGGAGCTGGCTTTGGTGTGCTCAGTCCCTGGGTGCGGTGGGCAGTAGCAGGCGTACTATCTAGGGGACGGCCGCTCCGCTTTTGCACCCTGCTCCCTCTTATGCTGTGCTGGTGCCTCTCTGCGACCACCGCCTCTTCCTCCAAACTGGACACGTCACTCGCATGACCTTGATTTCATGTGGGGTCTAGGACCTCAACATCCTCCACATCATCTTCCACCCACTCCTCAACCCTGCCCTCCTTGACGGTCTGCACACTGCAGAAAGCCACAGCAGTTGGCACCTGTGTTTCGTCATCATCAGAGAGGTGCTGTGATGGTCCTCGCATGTCCACATCCTGACACATAATTGGTTGTGCATCAGTGCACTCAATCTCTTCCACTTCTGGGGCAGGGCTAGGTGGATGGCCCACAGAAACCCCGCCAGCAGAGTCATCAAAAAGCATAAGAGACTGCTGCATGACTTGTGGCTCAGACTGCTTGGCTGATTTGCAAGGGACTGAGGTGAAAGACAAATGGCCATGGGCTGCAGGTGCCAACTCTGAGCTTTCAGCAGGGGACCGGGTAGGAGACAACGTGAAGGAACTGGAGGCACTGTCAGCCATCCAATCTACTATCGCCTGTACTTGTTCTGGCCTCACCATTCGTAGAGCGGCAATCAGGCCTACCAAATAATGCTGAAGGTACTGTCGCCTACTCACACCTGAGGAAGGTGTTTCACTTGTGCGTGTAGCTGGCACAGATCGACCACATCCTCTCCCTGCAACAGGGGCTCCACCTGCAGCACCGCGACCAGGGCCACGTCCCCTCATTCTTTGAGTTCACCCACCAAACTAACAGATGGTTTATGTCAGGCGACAAATGTAACCGCCAATAGTCAACAATTAAGTTCACTGACAGTAAGGCAGTGCCGGTGTCATAAAGAGAAAACATTTCTAGAGGTCACACAACAGTGTGACAGGCGTAATTAATACAGTTACTTCACTGTCTCAAAAAAGTGATTTTTTTTTTTTTTTCTTAAAACCAACAATGTAACAGTAGTATTTAAGGGTTTTATTGGACGGCAAGAAATGCACATCACACCACAAATTTCTTTTTTAGCACCAAAGAAATGTGAATTTGTCAAACTGCAATGTCACAACAGTATTTAAAAATGCCTAGATGTTGCCCACTGAGCTACCAGAACAGGATTAAAGTAATGTGCCTGGCACACATGCAGTTACGAGTGCCCACCTAACAAACAGACTGATTGCTCTCTGTGGCACTGGGCCCAGGGCAGGGTACAAAAATGTAGTATAGCACCCACAAAAATAATCGCTGTAATTTGCAGATTCAACACCAGAATTCTCTCCTAATCTGTCCCTCACAGCTGCAGCATCCTCTCCCTACACTAATAAGAGCTCATGTGACTCCAGCTTATATAGAGGCTGGGTCACATGCTGCACTGGCCAATCACAGCAATGCCATTAGTAGGCATGGTTGTGATGGCTTCTAAGGGCGCACGAGTCAAACGCTTGTTGATTGGCTGCCCTGCAGCTTTTCAAAACGCGCCATTAAATCGCCGAACACTGAATTCGAACCCGAACTGTTACTGAATTGTTCGGGGTCCAAAAATTGTAATGTTCAGTACGAACCCGAACTTTACGGTTTGGGTTCGCTCATCTCTAATCATATCGTATATGCGAATGGCGGGAATAGCCCGAACGCAGTTATTCTCTCCTGGTCGTTAGTGTGCTTGCGTGAAGGTGCTGAAAGTGGTTAGACTGAATTTTTTTTCCAAAATAGAGGATGCTGAACTGGTGGGAAGTACGAATGGTGGGCGGAAACCGGAAGTGCGGGCTGACGAGGAGACGCGAGCAGACCAGGAGTGAACAGCAACGTCATGGCGAAGGTAAGAAGGGGGAGTAGCATTTTATAGGAATGCTAACTCCTTCCACAAATACAGGCCTTGCGGCCTTAAACATATATGTCATGTAAACGTATATAATTGAAAACATTTTTTTATTAACTTTATTTCTATTTTATTTTTAACTTTTTTTCACCAGCATGGGTCTGCCTGTCAGTTCAGGCAGTCCCCCTGCTGGCAGGACTATGGACACCTATTGAAGGGGGGGAAACACACAATGCATCCATTACACACACACACACAATGCAACCCTTACACACAAAGACAATGCATCCTTTGCACACATACACAGAAACAGACAATGCAAACCCGTACACACATATGCAAACACACACACTTCTTTTCTTACATACACACAGAAACACAATGCATCTCTTACACTCAATGCACACACATACAGACACACACCTTGCATCCCTTATGCATACAAACACCGATTCACACAATGCATCCCTTACACACAACCAGAAACACATAATACATCCCTTATACACAAATACACACTGCTTCCACTACACACAAACACACTACATCACCTGCACAAACTGGTAACCCTATACACTACATACCATAAGCATATTAGATCCTCTACAATAACACATAACACATCCCCTACACACTCCACTCCCTGTGAGCGAACTCATGGGTGGGTGGAACTTATGAGTGGGCCTTATGGGTATACTCACCGTCAGGCCCTGGGGCCCAGACCTTGAGCTGTGTAAGGGGCCCCAAAAAATGGAGCTGCTTCCAATTCTCCCAGAACATTGAATTTTGTGACCACAGCTGCAAACAGCCTCCAGAGATCCTGTTCTACACCAGACCAGTGGAGCCAAACTGCAGCCCATCATCATCCTCATCTGCTTGTAAGTAGGCAATCTAGTATATTATTAGTGACACTAATCTATAATGTACCTCACATTAAAGGGACACTATAGCTTAATGAAGTGGTTCTGGTGTCTATAGCTGGTCCCTGCAGGCTTTTTAATGTAAACACACACTGTGTGCAGCACTGGCGTTAGTTCATATGGGTGGGGCATTGTGATGTCACATGGGGGGCAGCAAATTTTTATTTTGTCTAGGGCGGCAAAAATCCTTGCACCGGCACTGATCCTGGGCAGGTGCACCAGTCTACTGGTGACCCACAGGAGGGGAGTGCACTGATTGCACTGCACTCTCCTCCTGTCCAGCCCCATCTTTACCGCAGTGCAAGTGCCCTCTGCCCCTAATTTACAGTGGCTCACACTCACAACAAGCAGTGCCTGGAGCCGTGAAGGAGCGGGTATGGCAAAGAGCTACTGATTAGCATAACATCAATATCCGTTATAAAACCAGGAAAAGGTGGGCATGGATGGTGAACTGATTTGGTGGTGCAATGGGCCACTTGACTGGTTTTGCCCCCCAGGCCTAAGGCTGCCAGCCCTCCCCTGCCTGATACGTCCTTGGTCACTAAGGGATTAATCTGCAAAACTTATTTTAGGGTGGTATAATGCAATATTGTGTGATGTATTAAAAATACCATGGAATTTACTGACTGGTACACAGAATGTTAGTAATCAGCAAACAAAGAGTTGTGTTGAGTTCTGACTTGGCCCCAGATTTGGCCTACATTTTGATATTCAGGTATCAGTTACACAACTAACTGCTTAGTTATTAATCTTCTTGGTTTATTGGATATTGCATTTCAATAAGACTGATATATGTTCTTTTTTTAGAATGTAAAGGCTTTATCTTTTCATATATAGCTGTAAAAAAAAATGGAATAGAGAAAAACATATCACATATTCCATGTGTTCATATTTAGTTTTTGGTCCTAAATATGTATAAAACTCATAAACTTCCTGTGACAGAACACTTAGTGGTAAACCACTCAAATAATTCCACATGATAACCACACCTGCTCTTATTACCATCAGCAAACTTTTCCACACAACACTCAGAATTCAAAAGCAACTGAAATTCACAACTTTTGATATAATTTATGTTTAATTTATTCATACCACTCCAATAGCGAACTTAGTATTTTTTTTACATTTGGTTTTCTTACAAGATCATGATAAAAATTGTTATCAAGTTATATTCATCTTTCCAATAGGGAACAAAAGACATTGGTGCTTTATTGAAAACATTCACTACATAGCTGGCCACACATCAACGTAAATTTCTGAAACCATACGCCTTTATGTTGGACTTCTACCAAACTCAGCATGCTAAAGTACTGCCTATGTTTCTATAACATAATGATTTCTGTACCATGAAAGAAAGAATATATTTTTCTATCCTACTACTGGTATACCACATGCAATGTAGCCAAAACAGACACATATTGTAAAACGGTAATGGAGTGACCCGAATCTTTATTGAGTCTGCCCACTGTGCAATGTCAATCAATATTTTTCTTCATTTGTACATAGTACAAGGTTTTGAAATTTTAAGTGGCATTTTCATACATCTTAGTGAAATAAAATTCACAATAATAATAATGTGTGATTACTAATGTAGAATAAGGAAGTAATATCTCAATAATTTCTTAGTTTGGATCATGTACCTTTCTGTAAATGATGGCAATGCACTACTGATATTTTTGCAAAGTTGGTGGTCTATACTTTACATTATATGATTTACTGTATTAATGACAGAGTTATTAATCGACTGGGACGTACAGTAGTTTTCTACAGTTAATCTTCAGTTTAATGTGCAGGAGAAGGTTGACATACAAATGTTTTTCCACAGTTAACAAGTATAGAAGGAGTCTTTATGTATATGAAAACATGAAAAGTTAGTAATCATCTTACTTGATTTGTACATGATAATTTCAAATGAAAAATATATATAAAATGGCTCTTAACGCATCACATTAGTCTTCTAATTCCATATAATTGTCTATATGTGTCAGAGCATTAAACATGTAGACAATATATAAGTCTTAAAGAGAGAAATTCAGCCTATAATAATGCTCAGAAAACCCATCTGGTCAAGGCAGTTTCCACCTCATTGCATATAACCTTCTCAAGCTCAGAAAGGGTAATAGATTACCATATTGCAATGGTAGAATCTCCATCTAAGCAAAGGAGATGAAGGGCATGGGTGATATCAGCTTGGGCTAACTTTCCGATGAAAGTCATTGGCTTCCTTAAGCAGATGCCTAAATATATTGTAGCTGGTCTGTCAGCATTGCTGTATATTTTCTCTCTTACTATACCTCAGCTAGTTTGTCTTTCTCAAGAACCGCTGGAATTTGGATCAAACTTTAGATTGTCTTGCCCCTGTTCATTGATTTTCTCTCATTATGCTGCAGCTTTAAGATTGGTCTTGTGCCAATATTTCTGTCCTTAGACCAGGCTTCCTGTCATTGAGTCACTGCAATGGACACGACCTACTGTACCTCAGGCTCAATCATACTCATCCTGCCATGATATGACTTTTTTACAATTCAGATGAAGTAATGTTTCCTTTGATTATAAGACAATATATTTAACCAGGAAACAAGAACAAACTTAGCTTTTGCTAATTTAAAAGTACATTGGGATCTGGATGCTTATATTTTTCAAATTAATTGTACTCATTTAACTGAACGTGGGAGGATGAAAGATAAAGTTAGTTTGACACAAATCCAAAGGTTCTATCTATATATATATATATATATACCGCCAAAATAAAAAGATGCACTCTCAGGACTTTCGCAATTGCGCATTTAATGTAACAAAATCTGTGTTACAACATAGTGATTAATGTTTCGACACCCAACCTTTGTCTACTAGCATTTTTACACCCAAGCAATATTTTCTACTGCACCATATGTGGAAGGTTAAGGCTATTTTCTTGCTCATGTTGATGGTTGAGCGTCCATAAGGGGAGGTTTATCATGACAAAACAGGTGCTCTCCTGCGGCAATGAGCTTAAGAACGAACATCACTATGAAAGCCAATAGATTGTCAATCATGATTTAGAGCTTTGAGACCTTAATAGCACATGTTTGTCTTCAGAAATCTCCAGAGTGCATTAATGTATATGTTAAAATTTAAACATAGAACTGGGTGAATCTCAACTCTTCTATTAATGTAGACATTTTAACAATACATATCTATTTAATAAAAATCATAAAATAAATATCCTACCACATGTGTTCATTTTAAGTGTCTTCTTATTATAGGAAATGCATGCCTAGTTAAAAAGAAAAAGCAAAATAACAGTTTTGTTCAATTCACATCAACATTTTGCTTTCCACCATGTTAAAATACTTTTGCTAAAACACACTTCTAGTAAAATGCTAAACATAATAAATGTAAATGTACAATTACCATTAACCTATAGGCCACAGGGGAAGGAGCCGTTAATTTACGGATGACACTTGGGGTTATAGAGGAAATTAGAGAGCAGTGTTCTTTCTTACACAACATCCATCATAAATGTATGTTTACATAAATGAAAACAATAAATTAGTCTAATGTATGGCACTATGAAATATTGTCATTAATTAATATGCTATGTTATAATCCTCCATTCTAAAATGTGGAAACATTTTAAGTCAGACCATTACTCAGAATATCATATTTTACCATGTGTAAAGATTACTTAAGACTCCAAAGACATCTGGTACCCAACTTCATGACTGACAACTCCCACCGCTGCATTGAGCAATACATTTTCCCAAAAGGCACTACGATAAAGAATAACTTATAGCGCAGCAACATTTTGTTCGTTATTTTTTTTTATTTTATTTTTTTTACTGGTTGAGCTACTGTGTAACATATCAATGAGCAGAATGGTTACTGGCACTTTTCCAAGACTTCATGAGTATAATTTAGAAAACCAGGCTTCATGAAAAGGTTATATATATTGAATGGTTTATAGTTCTTATATCTTAGATATCATTGAAGAAAAAATTTCTTTCCATCTACAATCGACTTTTCTAACAAATAGCTTGAGAGACATACAAATCATATAACAAGGTCACTCCCAAACTGTTCTGTAACTTGTCAGGCACAAATTATCAAACATATTAACCATGACTATTGTAGCTTTTAGAGGACTCACAGAAATATGAGCCATAGACAGGAGGTCTATAAAGAATCACACATTTAGTGCAAAATTATCTTTGAGTAAATTAGTTTATTCCACTTGATAATCTGTTATAGTATGGAAAAAGACATCTAGGGGAAAAGAGTGTGTGACCAATTGCTCAAAAGAGATGGATATTATCTATAAGCTCTAACTAGAGTACTTTATTATTATTCATTTAACACTTTAAAGGGACATTCCCTTCCAATCATCCCCACCCCGCTGTCATTCATTCCCTTCCACTCCTCCCCACCCCGCTGATTGTTTAACTCAGTGCAGCTAAACTCAAGTGACAGCAATTCTTGAGATAGAATGGGAGGGATTGCAGATGCTTCAGACAAGAGATCTGCAGCTTTTGCAAGCTGTTAGATATTACCCACAATGAAAGAATGCTGATTTTCAATGTATGATTCAGTGATGTAGTTTGCATTAGTGTGACTGTTTACTTTACATTTACTTTACATTTATTCTGTGTTATCATGTACCTATTAAACTTATTTTTTTCCTTCAATTATCATTTTTTTTGTGCTAATTATTTGCATAAGCAGTACATGTCTATTCATCATAATATTATTAGTATTATTATTATTGCCATTTATATAGCGCCAACAGCGCTTTACAATATTATGAGAGGGGGCTTCAAGTAAGGTGAGGTCAGAATCAAGTAAGACAACAAGACAGCGCACTTGCAAGGATGGGCTTATGTGGATACCACTAATTTGAAGGGAGAATGAAAGAGGAGGATCAGCATTAGGAGGAGGAAAGACAAAGAGCCTTACTGATAGTCGATACCCAAAGTAAAGTGGGTGATGTGAGGAACATATATTGTATAACTACATATAATACATAAGGAGGACTACAAAAAAAGTATTGGTGGCCCATATATTCAACACTGAGGTAAGAAGTTAAGTGTGGGGAAAATGTATGTTGAACATAAGTGATGTAAAAAAATTGGTGTGTACAAGCTCTGATAAAAAAAAAAAAGGTGTGGGACTCGGTAATGTGAAGAAGTCCCCAGTGATAAGTATGGGCTTGTTATATCATGCTGCAAGGTATACAGTCTACGATATACTAGACAATGTAAAAATAGACAACAAGAACTGTACAAATATACAATGCATCACAGATGTGGCAGGACTAGCTTACGATATACCATATAATGTTTGAAGATGTTACAGATATTCATATTAACTCTATCATATTACTAAACTATACAACAAATTTAAGTTATATAATATATATATATATATATATATTCAAGCAGGTCTACTAGGTTCTTGCTTTGTGTCCTGAATGGTATGTGTGGGGGCTGATGAGTGTCAAGGCCCTAGTCCTGGATGAAACATAGAGCATCCAGAAGTACATCATGAAGGTGGCTCCCAAAGATGAACTGCTAAGGGAATGCCTGAGACAACAAAAGACAGAGGATGCAGAAAAAGAAGATATTCCATGGCAAGAAAAACCTTTCCATGGTGTGTACCACTGGCAGATAATGGTTATGACTCACATGCCAAAATCCTACCAGTGGTTGGAAAAGGCAGAACTGAAAGACTGCACTGATGCATTAATCCTAGCAGCACAGGAACAATCACTATGGATCAGATCATTAGAAGTGGGAATCTACCAAACCAGGCAAGACTGAAGGTGTAGACTGTGCTAAGAGGTCTCTGAGACAATCCAGCACATAGTAGCCAGATGCAAGATGTTAGAAACAACAGCATACACTGAGAGACACAACCAAGTTGGTGGGATTGTGTTCAGAAACATCTGCTTAGAATATGGGCTGGACCTGGCAAAGTCCAGATGGAAGATACTACAAAGGGGAGTTGAGAATGACAGTGCTAAGATCCTGTTGGACTTTCAAATCCAGCTTGTTTTTGAGGAAGGCCACATGAGTGAAAAATTGGACAGGTTTTTTTTATTTTGTGGCAGACAAATAAACCCTGCATGTCAGAAGAGAATAAGCTGTTTTAGATACCCTCCTCTATGCACAGGTGAGTCATATCAACTATTTCCAAACTGGACTATCTATTTACATGTAAGTTGCAAGCAGGAGTTAATTGTCTTTCTAGCACTACCCTGCAGACTTATGTTAATAAGGAAATATTTAGCATTCAAGTAACGGGCAATATTAATTTCATATGTTCCGATATTAACTATATGTATGGGAAGTTGAAGGGAATTGTATTAAATAGCTGTCAGCTGTAACACTCCTTAAAGGTTCATTCATAATTCTCTTCCAGTATATTTATTATTATATCAGGCCAACTTGAACGTTCAATAACCTGACTGCTTATAAAAATGTGAGTGCCTTGTCTCACATAAGAGCAATTACTTCAATATTTTTTATGACATTATAGTATGGAAATACAATGTATCATGCACATAGATGCCAGATGCAATACCTGTTTAAACCTCCAAATGACATCTGGCTGACATTACATTCACACATATAGCAAACCTTAAATAAACTATTTGCTCATCTCCAATCTTTATTAAATACCAGCAGTCCTTCTGTAATCCAGGAAATATCTATATTCTTCTTATAAACACTGTGTTCACAATAAAGCAAAGACATGGATACCTAAAGGAGTTGAAGACCTCAAGGGACTAGTCAAAGGTAAAATTTATTATAAAAATAAATAAATCAAATAAAACAAAATACTATATATATATAATAAAATAGTAAGAGGCTTGCACTCACGTTTTTTTGAAATAGAAAGAGACTCCTTTTATTGTATATCTATTAAAACCAGACCAACGTTTCAGCCACCATCCGCGGCTTTCCTCAGGATCAATACAACACACACAATACATATGATAAAACAAACTTATATAGTCAAGCAATTGATTAGTTAGTTAGAAAAAACACTCACCCCTCAGGTGTTCACTTCATTTCTCCGGCATCCCACTATTCCAAGTGCGCATGTGCCAGCATATCACAACCCGGAAGTTGCATGCTGACGTCTCCCTCTGTTGCCCCGGTTACCCGATGTTACTTCGGGCTCCATAGCAACTGGGGTAACATATCTAAATGTGCGCCGGGACTGTGAAACACCTAATCATGCATACGATCATACTTATTTACAGTGACATATTATAACCTAACAGTACACATCCTTATAAGAAGTGATTAAATAACATGCTTATAACAATCAACTCTTATATGCTGCATAACAAATATTTAGTCAATGCCCGTCATACACAACCATGTGCTATAACCTTTTATATCTTACTGAACTGATATATAGATATATATATATATATATATATATATATATCTCACTAGAGCTAGTCTTTATCTAAAGTGACTTGAATGCTTTTATGTACATTAAAATGCATAGAACAAATCCAAAGGAACAACCGTGTGTTATATGTACATTAAAGTGCTTCATGTGACTTGAATGATATTGACATGTGTACTACCATTATTTACATCGATTCATTTATGTGTTATGTATATGTATTTTCAGGTACTCATGTTAAAGTACATTTTAAGGACACATATTGATTTAAAGTGCATCAGAGTTTTTAAAGTGACTCAGAAACATGTGAGTTTTTCCAATATTTTACAGACAATATTTGTAATCTGTCAATATTACTCTATGTTCCTTCCTTTGTCTTGTTATCTTTTAGAGTTGACAAATCTGGTAATAATTTTAACTGCATGTTTTAGAGTGCTCTCACCTTTTTATATATCTTTTGTACACTTTAATTGTGTGGTTGAGTGATTCACACTAGGTTATAGCAGCACCAATTTGTACTGTTTTTTCCCACAATTTTTATATTTACATTATATTTATGCTCATTGAACACTAGCCTTCTAAATAGGAAACCTCTATTTATAATCAGTAGTGCTAACCTGGACTTGAGTAAACTTACTCGACTTTAATCCAGTGGCGGATCCAGAGCCTGATCTCGGGAGGGGCACTTGTAGATTATTTAAAGAAATAATCCAGACACAATAACAACTACAGCTCAGTGTAGTGGTTATGGTGTCAATAGTGCCGGGACCCCCTCCCAGAGTAAGTAGTCAAACCGTTTAAGAACAGTTTAACAACTTACCTGAGGTCTTCTGGGAAATGGGGCAGTAGTAGGGCATAGGAGCAGTGGTGTGTGTGAGTGGTGCAGTGTGTGTGTGTGTGAGGGGGACAGTGTGTGAGCAGTGTGTGTGTGAGTATTGCAGTGTATGTGTGGGACAGTATGTGTGTGTAACAGTTGCAGTGTGTGTGTGAGTATTGCAGTGTATGTGTGTGTATGGGGCAGCAGTGTATGGGGGCAGTGTGTGTGTATCGGGTAGTGTACGTGTGTAGAGTGTGTGTAGGGGGGCAGTGTGTGTGCAGGGGGCAGTGTATGTGTGTAGAGTGTGTGTATGGGGGACAGTGTGTGTATCGGGTAGTGTATGTGTGTAGAGTGTGTGTATGGGGGGCAGTGTGGGTGTATGGGGGGACAGTATAGGGGCAATGTGTGTGTATGGGGGTGTGCATGGGGGGTAGTATG
>OW240917.1:128611743-128625923 GCA_933207985.1 Pelobates cultripes | reverse complement strand
CCTGCTAGCTTTTGTGAGTACGTATGGACTATGTAGATATTTTATACCATACCTTTGAGTTTTCAAAAGGGAAACCTGCTCCGTCTTTATTGCGTCCAGACGCTGAGCTGAGTTGAGGCCCAGCATACCATCAGTACAAGGTGCAGTCTAGATAATGATTTGCTGTAGAAATAAAGAAATATTCACTCAATTTCAGATTGCATCAGATAATAAACTCCTTAATACACAGTAATGAGATTATAAAGTTCTACATAAGAGAACATTTAAATAACACATGATGAACCACACTGTCTAGACTGTATAGGCCTTTAAAATATATATATACAAATTTTTCAATACCTATAACTATATTTCTAACATGGAGTCAAACATGGCACTCAACAAACCCCTAGTCAGTTCAGGTATTTCAAGTGTTCCAGCTCAAGCACACCTGGTGCAACTAATGAAGCCCTTGATTAGTTGCATCAGGTGTGCTTGACACAACACCGGTTTTGTATATTTGTGCTGTTGTAAGGGATTCCATTCAGGGGGTTGAATAACTTTCAGACTGGAGAAGTCATTATAAGTTGCATTTTCAGTTGCATTTGAGGAAACAACGTGACACATTCGTGTTGAGCTATTTCAATAGATTTTGTTTGTTCTGTTCATTGTTTTTTTAATGGGGGTTGAATAATTTGGATTACCAGTATATACATTTATATCTCTATATTTATAATATATACACACATATACATACAGTTATAAAATATACAAACTTTTGCCCAAATGCTTCCTCTGTAACGTTTGCCCAAATGTTCCCAGTCATTTCTTCTTTGAATAGTAATATATATGTATAGTTATTACAATAAGTCAAATGAGTAATCCTTAGATCTTCATTGTGTATAGAGAGATATTGGTTATAGCTTTATTATATTAACTGTGAGAGGATGCAATATCAGAGTTCCATCCATGGTGTAAAAAAATAAGTGATGAGTGATGGGGAAAAAGAAAAGATAATTAATGGCTAGGTAACAGTCACTGAATGGTTATTTTTTTCACAGATTAAGTGAGAAGTGACTGATAGAGGGGATAAAAGGAGGGGCAGTAAAACACCCATGTTTATTTATAATATATTTAATAAAATTATACATTTCAAAAAATATTTCTTTCTTACTGCTCTTCCTCGTTTTCTCTGCATTGGTTACTTTTTCTTACTTGATCTGTGAACCAAATACCATGAAATTGCGCATACTGTGAAATATATACATACTATTTATATCATATACATATTTTACAGTACCTCTAGTGGCCCATTTTTGTGCTTCTTTTTTATGTTTGTCAGAAACATTTTCCTGAATATTTTCTATGGACAATATTCAAACGAGTCAGATCATCAAATGTGTCAGAGGTCCTGATCTAATTTAATTTTTGAAAAAAATGTTTTTGCCGATCCAAATTTTCTCGCTATGCACAAGTCTTTATCACACTATTTTGTAATAAAGAGTCAGAAAACGAGAATGAAAACGATTTCCCAAAAATGTTTAGTTACTAAAGGAGACTTTTTTCTTTCCGATCCAGAGCTCTTTCTGCTCTGGAGCCAGAGGAAATGATTTGATTTCACTCTCCTGTTTTTATTGGAGTTGTTAACTGCCTGCATGCTCACAATGTCTCGTTCTGATGCCAAATCTCAATTTCTAAAAAACATCCAAAAATGTAGACAAGCTACATTAGTTCTTACTAATGTCGTGTGTCCCTTAGACAGCCTATGATCATGGTTACAGGTGTGTTTCTGATATCTGTATATGGACAAAACATCATAGGACTTGGATACGGACTTGTTTATAATCATACCTTCATTAACTACTCCTTTTGAACACACTATTTAGCAGTGGTTAAGTAGCCCCTAAATATAGTAGCCCTATAATATATAGCTGAAGGGGGGTGAAGGGCTGCCTAGCTTGTGTTTGTGATAACAAAAGTGCTCATTAATTCATATGCAAAGTTAGCCCAGTGCTGTTGCATATGATATCATGCATGTGAACACATATGAATACATAAAAGGACACTATAGGCACCCAGACCACGTCAGCTCATTGAGGTTATCAGGGTGCATAGTTCCAGGTCCTTTAACCCCTTCAGGACGGGTGACGGACGAGGTCCGTCACACAGGGGAGACCCTTAACGACGGGTGACGGACCTCGTCCGTCACGCGGTAAAATTAACCCCGGATCGCCGCTATCGCGGCGATCGCGGGGTTAATGGTGCTCCCGGTATGCCTCTGCATTAGAGGCATACTGGGAGCACCCGGTCAAGCTGCCCAGCACATGTGCTCGCTCTGACCACAAGTCTGAGCGAGCACATGTGCTCTCTATACTCACCTACCGGCTCCCTGCACTTCCGGGTTCTGTGTGAAGTGCAGGGAGCCGGATCAGTGCTGATCCTGCCCCCTGCTGTAAAAAAAAATAAAGTTTATTTAAAGTCCCCCCCCCCTTACCCATTTTAATAAAAAATTAACCCCTTCCCTGCCAATTGATCACTGACTACAGTGATCAATTGGCAGGGATTACATTTTACTATGATCTGATTTTTTTTTTTAACCCCTGAGGGTTAATTCTTTTTTTTTTAACCCTCAGGGGTTAAATTAATTAAATTAATTAATTAAATTATTTTTTAATTATATATTTAGATAGCTGGGGTGGGTGGAAGTTAGTGGGGAATTGGGGGATTTGGCGTTAGGCTAACTAGGGGTTAACGTTAAAAAAAGTTTTAAAAGAAACTTTAAAAAGTTAAAAATTAAGCTTAAAAAAATGTTTTAATAACATTTAAGTAAAAAAAACAAAAAAAACACACTTTACCTAGTCCAAATAAAAATTAACCCCTTCCCTGCCAGTCGATCACTGCCTACAGCGATCAAATAGAGATCACAGTATTATACTGTGATCTAATTTTTTTTAACCCCTGAGGATTAACTTTTATTTATTTTTTTAACCCTCAGGGGTTCAATTTATTTAATTAATTAATTTAAATATTTTATAACTATATATTTTGCTAGCTGGGGTGGGTGGGAGTTATGGGAAAATGGGGAATTTACTGTTAGTGCTGCGTACTGCTAGTTAGGGGTTAACGGTAAAAAAAAAAAGCTTAGAAAAATGTTAAATCTGTAAAAAAGTTTTAAGAAAGTTTAGGAAAGTTTAAAAAAAATTTATAAGCAAAACAAAAGTTTAAAAACTAGTTTTTAAAAGTAAAAAAGTTATAAAAAGTAAAAAAATACATTTTAAAAACGCTCATTACCACTACACCTGGAGCAAACTAGAGAAAAAATTATCCCACGCCAAGGTTCAAAATATGCCTTTTGAATTACCCCAGGGTGTATTCTTTAATAAATAGTATGTGTTTGTGGGGAAGTTTCAATAACCAACCGCCTAAACTACTCCAAATTGGAACATGGACACAGCGTAAAACTTCAAAGTTAGAAAAAAACTGAATGGCTGCGTCTCAAATGCGCCCCTTCAACATCCACATATACCTGGCAAAGGTACATACGGGGGTATTGCTGTACTCAGCCGACATAGCTGAGCAACATATGAAGTATTATACAGTCATAGCACACATAAGGTTTGCAAAATATGCTGCGCAAACTCACTTTGTATGTCAAAAAGGCAGAAAAAATGCTTATTACCACTACACTTGGTACAAGCTAGCGGAAAAATGATCCCACGCTAAGGTTCAAAATATGCCTTTTGAAATACCCTGGGATGTCTTCTTTAAGAAATGGTATGGCTTTATGGGGAATTTGGATTATATAGCCTGGTAAAATACTCTAAAATGGGACATAGGCACAGCATAAAAATTCAAAGTTTGAAAAAAACTGGAATGGCTGTGTCCCAAATGTGCCCCTCCGATGTCCACACATACCTGGCAAAGGTACATACGGGGGTATTGCTGTACTCAGCCGACATAGCTGAGCAACATATGAAGTATTATACAGTCGTAGCACACATAAGGTTTGCAAAATATACTGTGCAAACTCACTTTGTATGTCAAAAAGGCAGAAAAAACGCTTATTACCACTACATCTGGTACAAGCTAGCGGAAAAATGATCCCACGCTAAGGTTCAAACTATACCTTTTGAAACACCCTGGGGTGTCTACTTTAAGAAATGGTAGGCCTTTGTGGGGTAGATTGAATTTAAAACCTGCGAAGATGCTTGGAAATTGCACATAGGCCCAGCGTCAAAATTCAAAGTTTGGTAAAAACGGATATGGCTTGGTCTCCTATATGGCACTGTAGCTTCACAAAATAGTGACAAAGACATTCATTGGGGGTGTATTTTTACTCAAAAGACTTAGCTGAGCATAATTTGGGAGGTTTGAACTTAGTGGCACATATGAAATATACAAAACGCCCAGCAAAAATGCAATCCGTATGTAAAAAATGCACAAAATTATTTTTTTACCACATACTTTGGCATATATTGGTGAAAAAATGGGGGCATGTTAAGGCACAATATGCACCTTATAGATACCCTGGAGTGTCTACTTTTACAAATGGTAGGCCTTTGTGGGGGTTTTTTGAACAGTCAAACTGTTATAATACCCCAAATGGAAGCTAAGGCTCATTAAATCCATCTCTCAAAATTCTACTGTGAATACTGTAAAGGACAGGTCTCCTATATGGCACTGTAGCTTCACGAAATAGTGCCAAAGACATTCATATGGGGTGTCATTTTACTCAGAAGACTTAGCTGAGCATAATTTGGGGGGTTTGAACTTAGTGGCACATATGAAATATACAAAACGCCCAGCAAAAATGCAATCCGTATGTAAAAAATGCACAAAATTATTTTTTACCACATACTTTGGCATATATTGGTGAAAAAATGGGGGCATGTTAAGGCACAATATGCACCTTATAAGATACCCTGGAGTGTCTACTTTTACAAATGGTAGGCCTTTGTGGGGGTTTTTTGAACAGTCAAACTGTTATAATACCCCAAATGGAAGCTAAGGCTCATTAAATTCATCTCTCAAAATTCTACTGTGAATACTGAAAAGGACATGTATCCTGTATGGCACTGTAACTTCACGAAATAGTGCAAAAGACATACAATGGGGGTGTCATTTTACTCAGCAGATGTAACTGAACACAAAATAAAACTTTGTACAGGAATAGCACACACCAACTTTACAAAATATACACGAGAATTTCTCTGTTATAAGTTTGTGTGCCAAAAACCAAAAAGAACACAATTTTACTCCAATATTTAGCAGAGGTTGGCGGTGAAATGGCTACGTAGAAAGTGTCAAAACAACCTTAGGTAAATAGCCCGTGATGTCTACTTTATATAAATATATACTTTTGTGTGGCAATTTTGTTTTCTTTTATGGCTATTAAGCTTACAAGACAAACATACCAAATTCTAAAATCGCTCCACATTAAAAGTTTATTTTACTCCTTGTGCTTTGTGACCTGTAACTACCAAAAAAAACTTAAAATCCCAGACACATTATATATTCTGTAAATCAGAACAAATAAATAAATTTATTTTTAATTACTTTCCTTAACCTGCACTAATTATGCACACATTATTATTGCAAAAACTGTAAAAAAAAACAATATTTTTCATTTTTTTTGCATTTTTCTGTATTTTTTTTATAATAAGTAAGCATTTATATATATATATGTTATATCAAATTAAAGCCCTTTCTGTCCTTTAAAAAACAGTATATAATATGTGTCGGTGCAATAAATGAGAGAGATGCAAATTGCAGTTGAACGCAAACAGCAAGAAAATGCAAAAATTGCTTGTGTCATTAAGCGTAAGTCAAGCTTCTGAAGCTGTGTCCTTAAGGGGTTAAGCTAAAGTTGTTGAGTCTTAAGTATTGGTTCTGGATCAACGAAAACGTGCAATACACTCACACACTTACACTTGTAAGAGGCTTTTAACTTTACTGTTTTATCGTATGAATTGTAATAAAGTGTAGATAAATGTCATGGATATTGGAGGGTTTGTATGCAAGGATTAATTATATTTGGTATTATAGCTCCCAGTAATGTGAGAGAATGCACAATCACGTTTATATTTATTGACGTTACGATATTTTAAACAGTGTTGCGCTCTTGTATTCATTTATTTTTTGTATGTCCTATATTTGGAAACTTGTCTGCATTCAGTTGAGGAATACATTAACTGCAAACGTATATAATATTCCTTTAATTTGCATTTTAATAAATAATAAAATAATAAACATCTTTTATTAACACTGAAGTCCACACAGACTCCTTGTTCTTACCTTGACAGGGAGAGCTGTATTTCCCAGCTTCCTGAGGCTCTGTGCTGTTGCCAAAGCAGGGATGAAGTTATATTCTGGCTCCAGAAACCTTTTAGGGTGCCTGTACAGCAAGCAGTGACAGCTAAGGAGCAGCGTAGGCTCCTGCCGTTTGGCACCTTGTGAGTAGCAGCGTAGGCTCCTGCCATTTGGCACCTTGTGAGTAGCAGCGTAGGCTCCTGCCATTCGGCACCTTGTGAGTAGCAGCGTAGGCTCCTGCCGTTCAGCACCTTGTGAGTAGCAGCGTAGGTTCCTGCCATTCGGAACCTTGTGAGTAGTAGCGTAGGCCCCTGCCATTCGGCACCTTGTGAGTAGCAGAGTAGGCTCCTGCCGTTCGGCACCTTGTGAGTAGCAGCGTAGGCTCCTGCCATTCAGCACCTTGTGAGTAGCAGCGTAGGCTCCTGCCGTTCAGCACCTTGTGAGTAGCAGTGTAGGCTCCTGCAGTTCGGCACCTTGTGAGTAGCAGTGTAGGCTCCTGCCGTTTGTCACCTTGTGAGTAGCAGCGTAGGCTCCTGCCGTTCGGCACCCTGTGAGTAGCAGCGTAGGCTCCTGCCATTCGGCACCTTGTGAGTAGCAGCGTAGGCTCCTGCTGTGCAGCACCCCGTGAGCAAGAGCTCTGGTGAGATTTGGTGCTCCCTGTCATCCAAGGCAGACTGCCCCCTCCTCTTTAGTGCACCAGTCTTCCAACCCATTCATTGCTAACTGTTCCTAGCCAACTCAAGCTAACTGTTCCTAGTCAATGAATGAGTTCCTATATATAGACATATTCATTGAACTGCCATTAGCCAGCCTGACACCATTACTCCTGTCTAATGCTTTCTGATTCAAGCCTTGGACTGTGGAGAATGTTTGTGAGCAGAGTTTAACTGTTTGTTTACGATTTAACCCCTTGTGGTAAGTTGGCACCCAAGGGCCTCCTCACCCCATAACACTTTCATTCCAATGACTTTAACATTGCATGAGCTCATTCTATATCGAACAATCAGTGTTAATTCTGGCAGCATTAGCTAAAACTACTAAAACTTTGGCGCTTACAGTTAACATTATTCTCCCATATATATATATACATTTATTTTTTTATTGCTGTAAAAAGCAGTGTCGATTTCTGCAGAGCGCTCGAGAAATCAGCTTTATAGTGATCAGCAATACTAAATCTATCTTGATTTGCTAATCTAGTTGCAACATAATTAACATCAAATTTAAATTATTTGTTGCCGCTGACAACGCAGGCAGAAATAAACAATATAAATAGCTTGCGCAGTTTACAGTAAATGAAAGTACTTATGTTCCTATTAGCAGCAATTATATATTGTATTCTACAACCATGACGAACCTCACGCCTAAATTACAGATGTAGAACTGTTGTTTGTAAGTTAATGCATTGCACACATGTTAACATTTACACCTTATTTGTACAATTAGAAATCACATTTATTGGGCCTCATTATGTAATCGTCAACTTGCGTACCTCTTTGAACTTTCTTTAAATGTGCGGGAGGTGACTGCATGCTTGATTTTAGAACAATACCTTAATAGCAGTATAAGGTTTAACATGATTATATGTGTAGCTCATAATGAGTTGCTTGCATAATGTTAATTTAAAAGACAATGCCAACAATATTAACCTTTGGCAACTTATGGAAGTCAGTGAATAAATTGGATCTATGAAATAAAACATAAGCCCATTCCTTTTTAAAGGGACATGCATCACTTGACATTTTTTTAAAGACAGCAGGTAACATATTTAAACAAAAATAGAGACCACAATGAAGCAAGAAAAACTATGAAACGTGTGTAATAATTTTTTTAAATGTTCTTTAAACTTGGTCAGATTGTATTGATAGGCACGCCTCTAAGCCTGCGGGAATTTCTCAGCCCCCTTAACCACCATCTCATTTTCCCACCAGTCCACACATGGCGTCATTGTGCAGCAGCAGGAGAGAGAAAACCGACACCGGAATCTCCTCTGCATGATCACACTGATCAGACTCCCTCTCTTCTCCCCCTGTCAGGACATTACAAGGTGTAGAGATCATCAAACTGCATATGTGTAGATCTGTAAGACAAGCCCAGTGCATGTTTCCAGCATTTCAAGGGATAGGAATTTGATTGGTTAGACCAGTGTCCCCCAAGAGTGGGTGTGGACAACAGAAGAAAGATGAAGCAGGTAAACATTAACAAATCATATTTATCTGTTTTTTTTTTCAGACTGTACAGTGAGACAACTGTCTCATTCAAAGCTAAAGCTGAGATGCATTCATTACTAGACTTACGTATAGCGAAATTCAGAATATTGACTCCTCCCCCCCTCCCATAGTCAGCACTGAGCTGTCAGACATCTTGATTATAGAGAGGGAATCTGGACTGGAGTTAGAGACTGGATTTCTTCAGTGTAAAATTTGTGTAGTTTCTTTTGATGACATTGATCATTGCATTGATCAATATTGATCATTGCATCTTTCCAGTTATCATGATGATGAGCCAATCGGATATGAAAAATAATCAATATTGAAGCACGTCTATAAATAATGGCGCACTTAAAGAGTATAAAAGAGTCCAAAATATAGTGCAGATGGTAAAAGCACTAATTAAAATACAACACAGGTAATAGGATACACTATTTTTCTCTGTTTATGTCCCAACTGAGGATGAACTTGCAGTATCAAATATATCTACTGGGTGGGGATCATACCATCCTGAACCTTACCCATTAAACTTACATTATAAGCTGCAAACTTGTAATTTTTATTCTTATTCTTGTTTTTGACCAAGCCAATAGTAGCTACTATAGTGCACTATTGTAGATTTTCTTCTCATATATGACTATGCACCAATATTTGAACATATAGCAACTTACTTGTGTCTCATATATCCTTAAGTGAGGATTGTACCACTACAAGCTATCACACCTGGAACTGGTAACTAGCTCCTACTCTTGTGAGTGTGAAATCCACCAATTTATGTTGTGCTTCTTTATACTTACCTGAAAATACTAAAAACATTTATTTTGTATTTTTGTGTACCATTAATCTACTGTTTAAGAAGCTATACCACCTGATCAGAGGAAAAGAATTTGGACTGCGTTCCTTGAACTGCTTCATGATTTTCTTGTGGACATTAGGTGCATCCTGAATCTTTCTGTTCCCTGCCTTGTGTAAACTCTGTATACATTTACCAATTCTAGCATATTTTAAGTGCAAATTTGATACATTTTGAGATTAAGCTGCTAGTAGATAGAATTCTGGTCACCAATAAGTAAAGGGCTGTTATGGGCAAAATGCAAATATTGTATTTCTCCAACTGTGTACTTTGTCTTTAAGAGATATTGCAAACTGACAAGGTGTTAGAAATGGAACATATTGTTTTTCATATTCTTTAAGCAATAACCTTTTACCTACTTTCAGTGCATAGTATGTTTACGCCATTTTGTCCCAGACGAATTACAATAACAATAATGCAGAAACAAGCTTCAAGGCTATGCTATGAATCTTTCCGTACATAATATACTGTGGTAACCCTAAATAGATAAAGATGTTCAGACTTTAAGATGCCATCTTGTCCTAAGTCAGGGAATTTCCCATGACGTGTGCACCCTTATGTTTTAGTTATGGCCTTGTGTTTTTGCCAAGTTAAGGGAGGTCCCTAGAATGAACAAAAACAAAAGAAGTGTTACTACGGTAACCCTAAAATGAAGACACCTAAGGTATAAATAGGTGCTCTTTTAAATATTAGAGAACACAGAGAGGAGAGATTTGGAGACAGATACTGCTCCATCTTATAATGACAGAGAGGCTGACACCATGACATGTTAAGGAGGGTATGTTATTCTATTATTGCAAGGATATAGTTTAACCCCTTAAGGACTGGACTGTTTTTGCGATGTTGTACATTTGCGACCAGGAATATTTTTACACTTTTGTGGTGTTTGTGTTTGGCTGTAATTTTCCGCTTTCTCATTTACTGTTCCCATACAAATTATATATTGTTTTTTTCAGGACAAAAGGGGCTTTCTTTACATACCATTATTTATATAATCTCATGTATTTTAATTTTAAAAAAATTAAAAAAATATGATGAAAACTTGAAAAAAGTACATGTTTTTTGACTTTTACTTGAAAAATCTTTAACTCATCTACAAAATCGAATGAAAAAAACTGCTAACTAGATTCAACATTTTGTCCTGAGTTTAAAAATACCCAGTGTTTACGTGCTTTTTTGCTTTTTTTTGCATGTTATAGGGCTATAGGTACAAGTAGGATATTGCGGTTTCAAAACATACATTTTAAAATTTATCAATAGTGACATTGTAACACTATTATCTGTCATAAATCTCTGAATAACACCCCACATGTACATATTTTTTTTAAAGTAGACAACCCAGGGTATTCAATATGGGGTATGTCCAGTCTTTTTTAGTAGCCACTTAGTCGAAAACACTGGCCAAAGTAAGCATTCATATTTGTTTGTGTGTGAAAAAGTAAAAAAACTAAATTGAACGCTAATTTTGGCCAGTGTTTGTGACCAAGTGGTTACTAAAAAAGACTGGACATACCCCATTTGCAATACCTTGGGTTGTCTTCTTTTGCAAATGGTATGCCATCATGGGGGTAATTCTCATTCCTGGGCTACCATACGCTCTCAAAGGCAACGTAACCAACCTGGACATTTTCAATGTAAAAATATTTGACCCATATATTTGACCTTGTAACTTTCAAAAATGCTATAAAACCTGTACATGGGGGGTACTGTTTTACTCGGGAGACATCGCTGAACACAAATATTAGTGTCTGTGCAGGGGGACTGTCAGCACAGACAGTCCCCCTGCAGGCAGACACTAGGACACCTATTGTGACCATGTGATCGCTGTATTAAGCGATCACATGGCCACAGGGGTCCTAATTCAGTGTGGGGAGACTGTCTGGGCTGCAGGCAGTCTCCCCACAACCGGAGCAACACTGATCGCCGCCGGGACGGTTAGGACGGTTCAGGACCGTCATCGGTCCGCAATGGGAAAATCCCGATGACGGTCCTGAACCATCCTGGGCTGGGAAGGGGTTAATCTTATAAACTCTGCTATAAATTATGGTAATGAATTTTATATGTGTATATTTATATTTTTATATAATAAATATCTAAAAGACAAAACTTTATTGCTTCCAAGACAATCCTTATTTTATATTGTATTCTTAATTATTTATATGTATTTTAGATAGAGGATCTCATATTAACTATATTAAATCATGGCTAGGCTATCTGCATGGTTAGCCCTGCTAAGTTCTATGCTTTAAGACGTTATAGTGGTAAATAAGGGAACCGGCTGCTGTTACAGTGCCAACACGGTTTAATTTAGTAACTAACACACCTTACACTGGATAGTCTAAAGCCATCCCTAGTATCTCTGTGGATCTGTCCATAAAAGAATTAGGAGGTCGGTGACACGTTCCCTTGCTTTTAATGCTGATATAATATAGAATCAAGTTTTACTTTTAAACACATTTACCAGATTTTGTTATTTTCTCTGTGGAGCGGTCCATTTCATGTATAATTGTTTTCTTCTTGTTTTCTTCCACAGAGCTGTTTTTCAGAATATGAAGATTAGACCCAGCGGGACACAGGGTGATCAACAGGGTGAGAAAAGGGAGTCTTTTATTTGATGTGAATATCTACCTTTGGATTTCAAGCCTGAAGTTTTAATGAATGGGTAGAGATCGGGTTTCTTTAGAGTTTAATTTGTGTTGTTTCTACTGACTGTGACTTTGAGCAGAGCATTAATTGCAATGTTCCAGCATGATATTGACTTGATCTTATTTGAACATAAATTGTCCATATGCTCTCCATTTTTCTGATTTTTTATGGTCATGTTCTCAATAGTAATGAGGAGCAAACAAGAGATACATATGGGACGGGTGAATAGAATTCTACTATGTTGCAAAACCTCTATTGACTTCAACATGGAAATCATCTTCTAACCAGCACACGCCCCTCCTTAGTATTGTCACCAGGTCACAAGAAATGAGAATTGATAGCTGTTGTTTTCCTAATTAATTTCAATTAGTCTGATGTTCATTGCAAAGTGATGATTACGCTAATTCCCACCTCAATCTGAAGCACATTTTCGTTCATCACCATTCAGACAGAAGAAAATCCTGACTGATTTTTCCTCCTGAGTTCACGTTGTGTATATTGGGTCAATTAACGATGCATATGGTTTATAAAAATCCATGTGAAAGTTTGCTTTGCTTCTACCGATTCTTAAGAATGGAGATTGCAATAAAACTTCTCCCAGTTGACCAATGGTCGGAAAAAGAATATGATGACCATTGACAAATGAATGGAATAATGAGCTGTCCATGGTGGTACAGGCATCACTTTAGGAAGGGGCAGAACCCCTATACGACCAAGTAGGTAACAGTTTAAAAGGTACTCTATTTTTTCTTGAACACACTTCAAATAGCTGATGCACTGCAGTGTTGCCATCTAGTGGTGAAAGTATGTTTGCCACCCCAATTCTTAGCCTTTTGTATATGTGAATTTACAAATGACCACATAGATTGGACCATTATATATTAATGTGTCTGGTCCTTCCTGTGCATCCCCTACCATAATATTTTTAGTGTACTATATATAATTGTCTGATCATGTTTTTCAAAGTTATTTTATGGCAGATGGCCTCTGTTTGGTAAAACTAGTGAATTATGTAAAATATATTGTACAGAGGTTACTCCGTTAGGGAACATATTTCTTATATAATAATTCTCAAGAACTTGGATACCAAATTTAGAAGAAAATCCTTAATTATAACCAGAATAACTATACACATAAATCATTAATAGTGCATGGATGAATGGAAAATAAATTTAGTAGATTAAAATAGTGTTTCTATTAATGGGGGTGGAATATCCCATTTTACTGTACTCCAAGGTGGGTAATAAGAAGCTTAACCCCTTTACTGCTGGGAATTATGCAGAATGAACATTTACTTGTGTTCTGGACAGTAATCTAAAAATGTATTTTCATGCAGTATGTAGATACTAATATTTTCTTGAGAAGGCTAATATCTTTGTTTATTGTTCATAGACAGAAATCCTTTGAAAAATCAATGAAAAATATCAGAAAATAGATTTTTAAATAAATTTCACTTTTCAATATGTGCCAATTTGTTCAGCTATGATAGAGCCCCCACAAATGCCCAAATCTTCCCATGTTTCAGATAATTCCTCCATATATTTGCCCAATGTCTTGTTGCCCCCACGTTGATAAACTGCCCAATATGTTACACTGACTAAATATTTCAAGAAATACTGTACCACATTTCCCATATTGCCACCACATCACCCGAAATTACCACGTTTCTCAAACCTGCGGCAGCATTGCGTCTTCCCTTTGGTGCCAGCATATTGCTACCAAATTGCACTGTAGTGGCACTACCCAACGTTAAACACGAACGCTCACTTAGTCCTTTTTCCTGTTGCTCACTCGCACAGTTAGTGCTGCAATTAGAATCAGTTTCTGTGAGTGATACAATTACCAGCACCTGTGCTTCTCTTTGCATTGCTTGTCTGTGGATAGTATCCCCAGGAGTCAGTTAGTATCTCTGTGTCCTGCTCTTAGCACCAGCTGGGTGTCATCTTAACTGTGCTGTCCATACTTTTAGGGTATATTTTGCCTCCCCATGATATATTTTATTTGTAAAAATACATGTTATGTGTTTGCTGGATCTGAATCCCTAGTCTCAGAAGGGGTTAATGCTGTGCGCGTTGATCTCGTACTCTGTAATGCACTGTCATTAAATAAGCTGAATTCCCCACCTCTGTTGGAATTTTCTCTCGTACAATAAACCAGACTGGACGTAGCTAAAATTACTAGTGACC
>OW240917.1:128570709-128606102 GCA_933207985.1 Pelobates cultripes | reverse complement strand
TAAGTTTTCTTTTCTTTTAATTTTTTTAATTTTAACTTTAACTGTGCGCCTCATCCTCTCAAGGCACTTAGTACAGGCAGAGCATCGGAAGCCTGCCTGATAGCTTCCGATGCTCTGCCTCACTGCCGGGCTCCACGTGGAGCAACCTGGAAGTGATCGTTCCGGGGGGAGCAATCACCCGGTGTTCTCCAGCGACCCGGTAGTGAGGGAAGTATTGCAGTGATGCCTCGACATCGAGTCATTGCTGCAATACCATGAGAGCTGCTGGAAGCAATAATTCCCTGCGGACGTACCTTAAGGACCGTTTTTTTTGTTGGACGTACCTGATACGTCCTTGGTCACTAAGGGATTAATCTGCAAAACTTATTTTAGGGTGGTATAATGCAATATTGTGTGATGTATTAAAAATACCATGGAATTTACTGACTGGTACACAGAATGTTAGTAATCAGCAAACAAAGAGTTGTGTTGAGTTCTGACTTGGCCCCAGATTTGGCCTACATTTTGATATTCAGGTATCAGTTACACAACTAACTGCTTAGTTATTAATCTTCTTGGTTTATTGGATATTGCATTTCAATAAGACTGATATATGTTCTTTTTTTTAGAATGTAAAGGCTTTATCTTTTCATATATAGCTGTAAAAAAAAATGGAATAGAGAAAAACATATCACATATTCCATGTGTTCATATTTAGTTTTTGGTCCTAAATATGTATAAAACTCATAAACTTCCTGTGACAGAACACTTAGTGGTAAACCACTCAAATAATTCCACATGATAACCACACCTGCTCTTATTACCATCAGCAAACTTTTCCACACAACACTCAGAATTCAAAAGCAACTGAAATTCACAACTTTTGATATAATTTATGTTTAATTTATTCATACCACTCCAATAGCGAACTTAGTATTTTTTTTACATTTGGTTTTCTTACAAGATCATGATAAAAATTGTTATCAAGTTATATTCATCTTTCCAATAGGGAACAAAAGACATTGGTGCTTTATTGAAAACATTCACTACATAGCTGGCCACACATCAACGTAAATTTCTGAAACCATACGCCTTTATGTTGGACTTCTACCAAACTCAGCATGCTAAAGTACTGCCTATGTTTCTATAACATAATGATTTCTGTACCATGAAAGAAAGAATATATTTTTCTATCCTACTACTGGTATACCACATGCAATGTAGCCAAAACAGACACATATTGTAAAACGGTAATGGAGTGACCCGAATCTTTATTGAGTCTGCCCACTGTGCAATGTCAATCAATATTTTTCTTCATTTGTACATAGTACAAGGTTTTGAAATTTTAAGTGGCATTTTCATACATCTTAGTGAAATAAAATTCACAATAATAATAATGTGTGATTACTAATGTAGAATAAGGAAGTAATATCTCAATAATTTCTTAGTTTGGATCATGTACCTTTCTGTAAATGATGGCAATGCACTACTGATATTTTTGCAAAGTTGGTGGTCTATACTTTACATTATATGATTTACTGTATTAATGACAGAGTTATTAATCGACTGGGACGTACAGTAGTTTTCTACAGTTAATCTTCAGTTTAATGTGCAGGAGAAGGTTGACATACAAATGTTTTTCCACAGTTAACAAGTATAGAAGGAGTCTTTATGTATATGAAAACATGAAAAGTTAGTAATCATCTTACTTGATTTGTACATGATAATTTCAAATGAAAAATATATATAAAATGGCTCTTAACGCATCACATTAGTCTTCTAATTCCATATAATTGTCTATATGTGTCAGAGCATTAAACATGTAGACAATATATAAGTCTTAAAGAGAGAAATTCAGCCTATAATAATGCTCAGAAAACCCATCTGGTCAAGGCAGTTTCCACCTCATTGCATATAACCTTCTCAAGCTCAGAAAGGGTAATAGATTACCATATTGCAATGGTAGAATCTCCATCTAAGCAAAGGAGATGAAGGGCATGGGTGATATCAGCTTGGGCTAACTTTCCGATGAAAGTCATTGGCTTCCTTAAGCAGATGCCTAAATATATTGTAGCTGGTCTGTCAGCATTGCTGTATATTTTCTCTCTTACTATACCTCAGCTAGTTTGTCTTTCTCAAGAACCGCTGGAATTTGGATCAAACTTTAGATTGTCTTGCCCCTGTTCATTGATTTTCTCTCATTATGCTGCAGCTTTAAGATTGGTCTTGTGCCAATATTTCTGTCCTTAGACCAGGCTTCCTGTCATTGAGTCACTGCAATGGACACGACCTACTGTACCTCAGGCTCAATCATACTCATCCTGCCATGATATGACTTTTTTACAATTCAGATGAAGTAATGTTTCCTTTGATTATAAGACAATATATTTAACCAGGAAACAAGAACAAACTTAGCTTTTGCTAATTTAAAAGTACATTGGGATCTGGATGCTTATATTTTTCAAATTAATTGTACTCATTTAACTGAACGTGGGAGGATGAAAGATAAAGTTAGTTTGACACAAATCCAAAGGTTCTATCTATATATATATATATATACCGCCAAAATAAAAAGATGCACTCTCAGGACTTTCGCAATTGCGCATTTAATGTAACAAAATCTGTGTTACAACATAGTGATTAATGTTTCGACACCCAACCTTTGTCTACTAGCATTTTTACACCCAAGCAATATTTTCTACTGCACCATATGTGGAAGGTTAAGGCTATTTTCTTGCTCATGTTGATGGTTGAGCGTCCATAAGGGGAGGTTTATCATGACAAAACAGGTGCTCTCCTGCGGCAATGAGCTTAAGAACGAACATCACTATGAAAGCCAATAGATTGTCAATCATGATTTAGAGCTTTGAGACCTTAATAGCACATGTTTGTCTTCAGAAATCTCCAGAGTGCATTAACGTATATGTTAAAATTTAAACATAGAACTGGGTGAATCTCAACTCTTCTATTAATGTAGACATTTTAACAATACATATCTATTTAATAAAAATCATAAAATAAATATCCTACCACATGTGTTCATTTTAAGTGTCTTCTTATTATAGGAAATGCATGCCTAGTTAAAAAGAAAAAGCAAAATAACAGTTTTGTTCAATTCACATCAACATTTTGCTTTCCACCATGTTAAAATACTTTTGCTAAAACACACTTCTAGTAAAATGCTAAACATAATAAATGTAAATGTACAATTACCATTAACCTATAGGCCACAGGGGAAGGAGCCGTTAATTTACGGATGACACTTGGGGTTATAGAGGAAATTAGAGAGCAGTGTTCTTTCTTACACAACATCCATCATAAATGTATGTTTACATAAATGAAAACAATAAATTAGTCTAATGTATGGCACTATGAAATATTGTCATTAATTAATATTCTATGTTATAATCCTCCATTCTAAAATGTGGAAACATTTTAAGTCAGACCATTACTCAGAATATCATATTTTACCATGTGTAAAGATTACTTAAGACTCCAAAGACATCTGGTACCCAACCTCATGACTGACAACTCCCACCGCTGCATTGAGCAATACATTTTCCCAAAAGGCACTACGATAAAGAATAACTTATAGCGCAGCAACATTTTGTTCGTTATTTTTTTTTATTTTATTTTTTTTACTGGTTGAGCTACTGTGTAACATATCAATGAGCAGAATGGTTACTGGCACTTTTCCAAGACTTCATGAGTATAATTTAGAAAACCAGGCTTCATGAAAAGGTTATATATATTGAATGGTTTATAGTTCTTATATCTTAGATATCATTGAAGAAAAAATTTCTTTCCATCTACAATCGACTTTTCTAACAAATAGCTTGAGAGACATACAAATCATATAACAAGGTCACTCCCAAACTGTTCTGTAACTTGTCAGGCACAAATTATCAAACATATTAACCATGACTATTGTAGCTTTTAGAGGACTCACAGAAATATGAGCCATAGACAGGAGGTCTATAAAGAATCACACATTTAGTGCAAAATTATCTTTGAGTAAATTAGTTTATTCCACTTGATAATCTGTTATAGTATGGAAAAAGACATCTAGGGGAAAAGAGTGTGTGACCAATTGCTCAAAAGAGATGGATATTATCTATAAGCTCTAACTAGAGTACTTTATTATTATTCATTTAACACTTTAAAGGGACATTCCCTTCCAATCATCCCCACCCCGCTGTCATTCATTCCCTTCCACTCCTCCCCACCCCGCTGATTGTTTAACTCAGTGCAGCTAAACTCAAGTGACAGCAATTCTTGAGATAGAATGGGAGGGATTGCAGATGCTTCAGACAAGAGATCTGCAGCTTTTGCAAGCTGTTAGATATTACCCACAATGAAAGAATGCTGATTTTCAATGTATGATTCAGTGATGTAGTTTGCATTAGTGTGACTGTTTACTTTACATTTACTTTACATTTATTCTGTGTTATCATGAACCTATTAAACTTATTTTTTTCCTTCAATTATCATTTTTTTTTTGCTAATTATTTGCATAAGCAGTACATGTCTATTCATCATAATATTATTAGTATTATTATTATTGCCATTTATATAGCGCCAACAGCGCTTTACAATATTATGAGAGGGGGCTTCAAGTAAGGTGAGGTCAGAATCAAGTAAGACAACAAGACAGCGCACTTGCAAGGATGGGCTTATGTGGATACCACTAATTTGAAGGGAGAATGAAAGAGGAGGATCAGCATTAGGAGGAGGAAAGACAAAGAGCCTTACTGATAGTCGATACCCAAAGTAAAGTGGGTGATGTGAGGAACATATATTGTATAACTACATATAATACATAAGGAGGACTACAAAAAAAGTATTGGTGGCCCATATATTCAATACTGAGGTAAGAAGTTAAGTGTGGGGAAAATGTATGTTGAACATAAGTGATGTAAAAAAATTGGTGTGTACAAGCTCTGATAAAAAAAAAAACGGGGTGGGACTCGGTAATGTGAAGAAGTCCCCAGTGATAAGTATGGGCTTGTTATATCATGCTGCAAGGTATACAGTCTACGATATACTAGACAATGTAAAAATAGACAACAAGAACTGTACAAATATACAATGCATCACAGATGTAGCAGGACTAGCTTACGATATACCATATAATGTTTGAAGATGTTACAGATATTCATATTAACTCTATCATATTACTAAACTATACAACAAATTTAAGTTATATAATATATATATATATATATATATATATATATTCAAGCAGGTCTACTAGGTTCTTGCTTTGTGTCCTGAATGGTATGTGTGGGGGCTGATGAGTGTCAAGGCCCTAGTCCTGGATGAAACATAGAGCATCCAGAAGTACATCATGAAGGTGGCTCCCAAAGATGAACTGCTAAGGGAATGCCTGAGACAACAAAAGACAGAGGATGCAGAAAAAGAAGATATTCCATGGCAAGAAAAACCTTTCCATGGTGTGTACCACTGGCAGATAATGGTTATGACTCACATGCCAAAATCCTACCAGTGGTTGGAAAAGGCAGAACTGAAAGACTGCACTGATGCATTAATCCTAGCAGCACAGGAACAATCACTATGGATCAGATCATTAGAAGTGGGAATCTACCAAACCAGGCAAGACTGAAGGTGTAGACTGTGCTAAGAGGTCTCTGAGACAATCCAGCACATAGTAGCCAGATGCAAGATGTTAGAAACAACAGCATACACTGAGAGACACAACCAAGTTGGTGGGATTGTGTTCAGAAACATCTGCTTAGAATATGGGCTGGACCTGGCAAAGTCCAGATGGAAGATACTACAAAGGGGAGTTGAGAATGACAGTGCTAAGATCCTGTTGGACTTTCAAATCCAGCTTGTTTTCGAGGAAGGCCACATGAGTGAAAAATTGGACAGGTTTTTTTTATTTTGTGGCAGACAAATAAACCCTGCATGTCAGAAGAGAATAAGCTGTTTTAGATACCCTCCTCTATGCACAGGTGAGTCATATCAACTATTTCCAAACTGGACTATCTATTTACATGTAAGTTGCAAGCAGGAGTTAATTGTCTTTCTAGCACTACCCTGCAGACTTATGTTAATAAGGAAATATTTAGCATTCAAGTAACGGGCAATATTAATTTCATATGTTCCGATATTAACTATATGTATGGGAAGTTGAAGGGAATTGTATTAAATAGCTGTCAGCTGTAACACTCCTTAAAGGTTCATTCATAATTCTCTTCCAGTATATTTATTATTATATCAGGCCAACTTGAACGTTCAATAACCTGACTGCTTATAAAAATGTGAGTGCCTTGTCTCACATAAGAGCAATTACTTCAATATTTTTTATGACATTATAGTATGGAAATACAATGTATCATGCACATAGATGCCAGATGCAATACCTGTTTAAACCTCCAAATGACATCTGGCTGACATTACATTCACACATATAGCAAACCTTAAATAAACTATTTGCTCATCTCCAATCTTTATTAAATACCAGCAGTCCTTCTGTAATCCAGGAAATATCTATATTCTTCTTATAAACACTGTGTTCACAATAAAGCAAAGACATGGATACCTAAAGGAGTTGAAGACCTCAAGGGACTAGTCAAAGGTAAAATTTATTATAAAAATAAATAAATCAAATAAAACAAAATACTATATATATATAATAAAATAGTAAGAGGCTTGCACTCACGTTTTTTTGAAATAGAAAGAGACTCCTTTTATTGTATATCTATTAAAACCAGACCAACGTTTCAGCCACCATCCGCGGCTTTCCTCAGGATCAATACATCACACACAATACATATGATAAAACAAACTTATATAGTCAAGCAATTGATTAGTTAGTTAGAAAAAACACTCACCCCTCAGGTGTTCACTTCATTTCTCCGGCATCCCACTATTCCAAGTGCGCATGTGCCAGCATATCACAACCCGGAAGTTGCATGCTGACGTCTCCCTCTGTTGCCCCGGTTACCCGATGTTACTTCGGGCTCCATAGCAACTGGGGTAACATATCTAAATGTGCGCCGGGACTGTGAAACACCTAATCATGCATACGATCATACTTATTTACAGTGACATATTATAACCTAACAGTACACATCCTTATAAGAAGTGATTAAATAACATGCTTATAACAATCAACTCTTATATGCTGCATAACAAATATTTAGTCAATGCCCGTCATACACAACCATGTGCTATAACCTTTTATATCTTACTGAACTGATATATAGATATATATATATATATAAATCTCACTAGAGCTAGTCTTTATCTAAAGTGACTTGAATGCTTTTATGTACATTAAAATGCATAGAACAAATCCAAAGGAACAACCGTGTGTTATATGTACATTAAAGTGCTTTATGTGACTTGAATGATATTGACATGTGTACTACCATTATTTACATCGATTCATTTATGTGTTATGTATATGTATTTTCAGGTACTCATGTTAAAGTACATTTTAAGGACACATATTGATTTAAAGTGCATCAGAGTTTTTAAAGTGACTCAGAAACATGTGAGTTTTTCCAATATTTTACAGACAATATTTGTAATCTGTCAATATTACTCTATGTTCCTTCCTTTGTCTTGTTATCTTTTAGAGTTGACAAATCTGGTAATAATTTTAACTGCATGTTTTAGAGTGCTCTCACCTTTTTATATATCTTTTGTACACTTTAATTGTGTGGTTGAGTGATTCACACTAGGTTATAGCAGCACCAATTTGTACTGTTTTTTCCCACAATTTTTATATTTACATTATATTTATGCTCATTGAACACTAGCCTTCTAAATAGGAAACCTCTATTTATAATCAGTAGTGCTAACCTGGACTTGAGTAAACTTACTCGACTTTAATCAAGCGTATGCCTTTATATCTGTCTCAATGATAATATCTCTTGCTAGTCACTGTTATACCTCTGAATTTACATGTACATACTCCATACATAAATACTCTAACATAAAAATCTAACAGTTAAAAAACATGTTTGTTTTAGGCCATCAAGCGTCTTTGTATTCATATAAACAGATGATATGATATCATTTTGTTTAAACCACGGGGTGCAACTGTATTCAGCTCTTGTATCCAAAATGTCTCTCTTCTTAGTAATACATTTCCTCTATCTCCTCCCCGTCTTGGTAATGGTACATGGTCTATTGTCACGAATTTCAATAAGTGGGTGTTTATATTCTAAAAAATGTTTCGCCACCGGCTTATCGGTTTGTTCATCCCTGTATGCTGTTCTTATATTCGACCGATGACCTCTAATATGATCACATAATTGTGTTTCGGTTTTTCCGATGTGTACTAAGCCGCAAGGGCAAGATAACTTGTAGATCACATACACCGTTTTACAGGTGATTGTAGATTTGATTCTGATCACGCATCCTAAACAACGAATACATCCTCTTACGTGTGGCTTTTGTTGCCATAAATAACATTCCTCGGGGTCGGTTTTCACTAATATATCCTTCAGGTTTCTGTTCCTGCGATAGCTTATCCTTGGAGGTTCCTTGAATACTTTCGGTAGTGTGCCATCACATGACAACATGTTCTAGTTCTTTGTTATTATCTTGGATATTTTAGTAGATTGTTTATGGAATGTCATAGGGAAAGTTATCCTAGATGGAGTAGTGGAATCCTTTGGTGTGGGTGCACTTTGTGCCTCTTCTAATGCTTTTTCCAGGATTCTTTCATTATATCCACGTTCTAGGAACTTTTCCTTCATCTGCATCAATTGTTGTTGTTTCATTGTTTTGCTGGAATTATTTCTTATAACTCTAATGAATTGAGCATGAGGTATAGATTTTTTTAAGTGCCATTGGATGAGCGCTGTTGTAATGGAACAATGTATTTCGTTCCATTGGTTTGGAATACAAATTATATACAATTCTGTGTTCTTGCACAGATAACTCCGAGTCCACAAATTGGACCTTTTCCGTACTGACATAAGCAGTGATCCGTACCGGTGTTGCTAATTGATTAATGTGTTTCACCATTTCGTGTGCCTGTGTTTCCGCACCGCCCCATATGATTAGAATGTCATCTATAAACCAAAAATAGTTTATGATGTATTGTTGGAATGGCTGAAGAATATGTTCTGTCTCAAATACGTACATGTATGCATTCGCATACATGGGCGCCATGGCAGCACCCATAGATGTACCTGATACTTGCATATACCATTGTTCCTCAAAACGAAAGAAGTTATTCTTTAACGTGAGTTCCAGCAATTCAAGAGTATACTCAATTGGAGGGCCTTAATATACTGTCAAAGCAGACAACACACGTCGCATAGCCTCTATACCACCATCATGTGGGATGATGGTATAGAGGCTGTTGACGTCCATTGTGATGAGTACAGGATGGCACACTTCTATATAAAATGTTTTTAAGGTTGTCAAAAGGGATGGAGTATCCTTTACACATGTGCTTAATTTTGGACTGTATTCTTAAACAGAGCATCTAACCATTTCGTTATTGGTTGTAATACACCCCCTGTCGCGGACTCTATAGGGCGACCTGGCAGGTCTGTTTGGCTCTTATGGATCTTGGGGATGGTGTATATAATTGGTGTTCTTGGATGCCGCTGAATCAAATATAGATATAAGATGTGATCAATATAGTTAGTGTGTCTTCTATTTTCCTCTTTACATCAAACGTTGGATCACCTTTTAGTGATTTATATGTATTCGTATCCTGTAGTTGCCTTTTAACCTCTGTTGCATATTTGTGATAGTCCATTATAACTATACCCCCGCCTTTGTCGGCGGGGCGTATTACAATGGTCGGATCTCTGGCTAGGTCTTGAATAAGTTGATTTTGTCTCTTGGTTAAATTATGTCTCTTATGACTTGGTTGTTTGATGGCTTCAATGGACTCATGTTGTACTGTAGATAAGAAGGTCTTGATGCTTGCCTTATTACTCTGTGGGTCAAAGTGAGATCTTGGTTTAAACTGGGTCACTGCTTCTTTATATTCTTGTTGTTGTATCTGTGGTTTATTGAAGTATTCCTTCAGGAGTAGTTTCCTCCCAAAATTAAATAGCTCAACATTCCAGGTAAACTGATTCGGATTTGTTGTGGGTACATATGAGAGGCCTAATTGAAGAATCTCTAATTCCTCAGGTTTGAGGATTCGCATGTGAGAGGTTAAATACGGGCATTATCTCTTCATTGGGGGTTTCCCACAGGTTAGATTTCTTCCCCTTGTGGCCTCTTCTCGTTCTACGGTGTTTCCTCTGCCTTTGCTTCTTGTTGTTGTGCCCATCGTTGTTGAACCTAAAAAAGTCGGATTTTCATATATTTGCTCTGTGTCTGAGGCAAACTCTGCCGAAGTTATGTCAATTGTATGTACCTTTGGGCGCATTATTTTCTTACATGGCCTTCTGGGTCTCCGTTGTTGTTCTCCACTTAACCACTTATAGACCCGGTGCTCCAAATAATCTTGTTGCACATATTCAAATTTTTGTTTCTTAAATTTAATAAGATCGTTTTTGTACTTCAACAATTCCTCTTTTAATTTGTCTTGCAGTTTCATACCTTCAGGGGTGGACAATAGAATAGCATGTTCCATTTCTACTTCTGTTATTTTACGTAGTATATTTTCCAGGTCAGTTTTCAAATCTTGTATTATAATTATCATAAGATCCAGTGACGCCTTGTTAAGAACTGCTATCCAGTCTCTGCAAACCTTTGGTTTTGACCTCCCAATAGTTGGTATATTCATTATTCGAAAGCCTTGTGGGATTCGTCTAGCTTTGTAATAATTGGACAGGAACAGTCCATACAGATCTAAATCTATACGTTTTCGGTGTAGCTTTAAGAGTTGAAAGTATACATCCTTGCAAGTGACATTATGTGGTAATTCTGTACTGGACTGCACCCAAAGCACTGCTTGGGCCTCCTTCTGGGTTCAATGGAGGGTTTCCGCTTGTTCGGCATACCCCCAGCTTGTAACATAAATTCATCTGTATGATCCATTCAAATCTTGAGTGAATTCCCAAAATTACAGTATCAATTGATGTTTAAATTGTTGCAATCTTTGCAAAATGTATTCTCTGTTGGTGCATAGGATCAGAGTCTGGCAAAAAAATTACTCCTATTACATAAAAAAATCCCAATATTCCTTGCATTCTAACTAATCAATTGTTGACTATATAAGTTTGGTTTTATCATATGTATTGTGTGTGATGTATTGATCCTGAGGAAAGCCACGGATGGTGGCTGAAACGTCGGTCTGGTTTTAATAAATGAAAGGAGTCTCTTTCTATTTCAAAAAAACGTGAGTGCAAGCCTCTTACTATTTTTATTATACAGTTTGGCAATGGCTTTAAGAATGCACCCGGTGTCATAAAAGTTTGAGTTAGAGTGCAAGGACTATTGGGATTTTTTTGCTATGATATATATATATACATATATATATATATATATGATATATATATACGTAGTATATAAACTCACATGCATGCATGTGAAGGCTTGTGGGACGCTAACTGCATAATTTGGGGAAGTGCAACACCTAAGTTGACTCCATTTTCCCTAAGGATTTTGCCAGCAAAGTGTATAGATTGGATAAATAAACTCACCTGACTGTGAACATTTCATCCACAGGATTTATGTATAACACATTCGCTTTTACAACCAGGCAACAGAAAACTGGATAAATACTATTCGCAACCACTTGTTCTAAGAATCTTTAATGCCAAACAGTTTTAACACAGCTGCCAATTTCTATTCAATCTTCACCAAGAAAACAACAGTACTTCTATCCAAATTCACTGGCTAAGATACACATTGCACTGCATGGATTTGGTATCACTTTTGTTGATCTTTGGCACTTTATGTTTGTTTGTTTATATCTAGTCATAATAGCTACTGAATCTTTATCTGCAGCCCGGGCTCACAATATTCTTTTTTTTAATTTTTTTTTATTTTTTATAATTGCTCAATTTATTCTCATTAACCTAGTTTTATATCTATTACCAGTTTCACAAAGGTTTTGAGTCTTAATTCTCTAGTGTCTCAAACACGTTGTTTTCATGTGTATGCTTACTTATAATAATACAATCAATCAAAATAACTAAGCCTTAAAGGAGCCATTTGTGACCAAGGAGTCATTTTTCACAGTCCCCTACCCATTAGTTATAGTAAAGGGATGGAAAATTAAGCCCTTGATATTTTCTACTATGTTTTTTTGTTTCTTTTATTTTTTTTATACAGAGAGTATAGTGAGGTAAATTAATGATGTAAAAATAAATTATACTTCAGTGAGCTTCATGTAAAAAAGCAAATGTTAATTACTATCTGTACAACTGAATAACGGTAGACACACGCTGGAGAAATGCCTTGTTGTTTAATTAATTCTATAACAATTAACCACATTGTTTCAATGACAGTTAATATTTGGTATAGTTTATATAAATATCTATTAGACTTGTGCAAAGCAAAAAAAAAACAAACAATTTTTCTGAACCATTCCAAAAAATAATGATTATGGCTGTGCTGACATATAAAAGCAGCCACACTATTGCCTGAACTAATAGCTACTCAATATCAGCCATTTTTGCAATGTGCACTCTTGTTGCCAATGTCAACTCTGCCAACTCTGATTATTATATATCTGGATTTAGAAAAAATAGGATGTGAGCATTCTAAGTTTTATACTGATTAATTGTGATCTTATCCTTTTGCTATCTTGTATTATGAAAAAAGGGCAGATGGAGTCATTTTAATTTTAAACATTTAGATTTTTCAAAAAACTAAAAGAAAAAGTCAGTGGGCAATTGGCCACAAACTCACCTAGGGCCAGCTGCTGATTTGGACCGCCCCTCTATTTGGGAAAACGTCTGCAGTTAATGCCGCAGGTCAAAGCACCGGGCGCTAGCGAGCACTTACCTTTCTGCAGACTAGTGCCCGGTGCCATCAACCTCAGACCTCAAAGTTCACAGAGATGCTTCCCATTCTAATATGCCGGCAGCGCTCGGGTGCATCGTTCCATCTCTCACGCCCCTTGCTCTTTACTTGAGGTCAAGTGGGCAGGAGGATAGCGGGGGCAGGACTGAGAGAGTGGAGGCAGCCAGGTGCAGTCCAGAAGCATGGGACACACTGGGAGACAATGTGAAATAAAGGCAAGAGGTGGACTTAATGGTGTGTGTGTTTTAAAGAATGTGTGTCAGTCTGCTTCAGTGAGTATGTTTGTGTTTGCTTGAATAGAAACAACAAGACATGGGAAATGGCTGCATAATCAAAAAGAATAAAAAACAGAAAATAGTATGATATTATAAATTGTATATGTGGCTAATAATCTTTGCACTCACAAGATTGTAGATGTAAACGCATTCAAAGGGTGCCTCCCGCGATGGTGTTGGGGGGGCTATGAACCCACGCCTCGGTCCGTGTGTACTCCTTTAAGAAGAGGAATCCACAAGATGGCGGTAAAAAATGTATATGGCTTTATTTGTAAAAAGGTAAAAATGCATCAATAAAATATAAACAGAGGTTGGTTCTACGCGTTTCGTCCAAGTACATTTGGACTTCCTCTGGAAACTACAATTAATCTGCATAACAGTAGCATATAAAATAACCTACAAAAATAAAGCAGCCTAACCCTCCCACCCTCAAGTCCTCTTAAATAGGGCTACTCCCTAAATTCATTGGTGGATCCGTGGGCGTGTGTTCTCCTTTGGGATCAGGTGAGTTAGTTCACCTGTGTGGGTCTTCAATGTTCAACTTGATCGGCAGGTACACGGGCATCCATTGTTACATGAAATCGGAAATGCAATATCCTCAGCACTTCCGTGCGTTCCATCTGTGTTGTATAGTGGAGTCAATATGGCCGTGCATTTCATCGATGGTACTATGGGTGGAGGATTAAAAGACAACCCTTCAATACAACCAGCTTTGGATACAAGAGAGGTTGAGAAGGGTATCTTTTATTTAACGGGTACACCTCTGTCAGATGAGGAAATTGATTTACTATCGAAAGAGTGAAAATTTGCCCCTAATAAAATAGCCAAATAATTTTATCTTTATATAGGCCTTAAAAATACATTAGGTCATTGACTATTAAAAGGCATTTTCTTCTCCATCCCTCTTCTCCAGGGGTTGTGAACACAGATGACAATAAATCATCAACCCTTACGTTGAAACCCAAGTCTCATTTTCTTTCTATACAGAGTAGTAGACCTTTTTTGTAAACTTTTAAACGTATGGTTGAGTAAGAATTCCAGGCCGTCTCCAAAGGAAATAGAAACATACATGAGGAATTGTGCCTAAAAAAATTAATAGAGGAGAGCTATAACTATCAAGGAAGAAGACAAGGAGGGGGAGGGGGGGGGGGATTCGTACTAATCACAACAGATTATTATTTACAGGAGTCTTATATTGTGGGTGATAAAAATGCTTACCTCATTTTAAAAAATGATCCCACCATCCAGTTTAATACACAATTGAAAATAATATTGGATAAAGCTAAAGATCAGAATATTATTTCACAAGAGAATTATCATTTTTTACTTCAAAAATATACAACCATTCCTATTTTTTTTTTATTTCTTAACTAAAAAATCCACAAACATCTGTTTAACCCCCCTGGTCACCTGATTATTAGCGGGGTTGATACAATAACTGCAAATTTATCAGCCTTTGCTGATTCCTATTTACAAAAATAGGCTCAAGGAACTCCCTCTCATGTAAAAGACACTACATCTTTCCTACAGGAAATTGAGAACATTGAGTGGGATCATAATTACAGCTGGGCCACACTCGATGTAACCTCACTCTATACTGTTATCAATCATGATTTGGGTTTAGAAGCCATTGACCATTTTATGACCAAAGATTCTGCATTACCATGCAGTTTACATCAATTCATTTTGACTTCTGTTAAATTTATTTTGGAACACAATTTTCTTTCCTTTAATGGTCAGTTTTATTTACAAATCAACAGACACTGCCATGGGCACCAGGTTTGCCCCCAGGTATGTCAACACCTACATGAGGTGATGTGAAGACCTTTTTATGTGGTCCTGTCATGACTGGAAGGAAAACCTGGTGCTCTGGCAGAGATATTTTGATGATGTTATTATTTGGAAGGGGCTTTTTTCTATTTTTCAGGATTTTGTTAATCTCCTTAACCATGACCAATATAATTTGAAATTTACCCACATCTGGAATAACTATACATATATTTCCTTGATCTGTCTTTGTTCAGTGAGAACGGACAGATTAAAACTAGATGTTACTTCAAGCCCACTGATGGCAACGGATATGTTCATGATGCCAGTTGCCATCATCGTCCTTGGCTGAAGGGCATAGCCAAAGGGCAATTCACAAGTCTTAGATGTAACTGTTCACACCTACAAGATTTTACTTTTCAGTCCCAACATATTAAGAATAAACTCCTGGAGAAGGGGTTTGGGAAAAAAGCCTTAGAAAAGGAGATCCATATAACTACACAAATGGATAGAAATCAATTATTAATGGACAAACCTAAACAACTACCCCAAGATGACTCATTAAGGACAGCATTCATGACCAAATATAAGAGGTCTAGGAAAATATTGGTCCATACTTTTGCAGGACCCAGTTTTGGAAGCCTGTTTACTGAAATATCCTAAAATTGTCTATAAAAAAAAAATCATAATTTGAAAAATATGTTAGCCTCTAGTTATGCTATCGAAACTCATGTGAACAACATCAAGGATATTACTGGCATGTTTAGAGAATGTAATTCCTGTAAAGCTTGTCTTACTATTTGTCTCCAAAAAACATCTCAGTTTAGTAGCTTTGTCACAGGGGATCATTTCTGTATCAAATCTCACGTTGGATGCCACACGGACTTTGTAGTTTATTTGCTGCAGTGTCTGTGTGGCAAACAATACAAACAGAGCTTTCAAAATTTGGGTCCTAGAACACATAGGTAACATTAAGAGGAAATTGAGGACACATTCAGTTCCAGCCCACTGCAATTCATGTCCCCTATTTTCTTTCAGGAATTTTAAGTGTATTGGCATTGAGAGGGTCACACCACAATGGAGGGGGGGGTGCGATAGGATTAAAAAAACTTTCTCAACGTCAGACTTTTTGGATACACAAACTCCAAACTTTAGAACCAAAAGGATTAAATGCAGATGTAGATTTAGTTAGCTTTTTATGATATTTTTTTGAGTTTTTATTTTATACCAGAACCTACTATATTAACATTGTCTGAGACACTTTTTATTGGACCAGATTAATGGACTTATTATTTTGTTTAACCCTTTGTATATAATTGATTTTGAAATATTTCTATTCGAACTCTGCTTCAATTAACTAATGAAGACTAATTTTCAAGATGTAGATAGATAAAAAATACTTTTACCTGTTTTTATTAATTTCATTGAGAACACATGAATTCACTTTGAATGAATCTAACCAATAATTAGAAGTTTATTGGTCAAGTATAAGATGAGATGAATCCACATTCCAATTATTATTATTATATTGAGACAGGAAAAGTCTCTTAAATAACACTTTTTATGGAATTATTATTGCTATATTAGGTTAAATTACAAGAGAGTTTTGCACAATTGGTTTTGTAATTTTTTGTAGTTACAATACGTTTACATACTGCACTACTATGTGGGATGAATCCTCATTCTCTTCAGCAGATCTGCTATAGGATTTTCATCCATGTTTCACGTTATAGATATTGTATATCATTTAATCACCACCAGGGGACGCACATTGCGCCCATAGTACCATTGGTGGAACGCAAGGCCATATTGACTCCACTATACTCCTCCTCCTCCTCCTCCTCCTCCTCCTCTTTACAAGGTGTGCATGCCACAGTTAAATTTCAGTTCTATTGATATAGATGTTCAATCCATATGTATTCCGCACCTTGTTCTCTATACCAATCCTACTAGCACCTCTCCATGATCCATTTTGTATCCAAGCCTTGCATAAGACATCAAATATCCTATTCTCTAAATTGTACTTATATGCAGAACATTTATACAACATGAATTTCTTTCCAAGTTTTGTTTGCATTGTGAGTCCTTAATGTTGCATTCCACTGCAACAAACCAAGCAGTGACTTCTTCCACATCCTGTTCTCTTACAACCTAGGCATGTTCCACAGCCAAAATCAATTTTTATTTGTTTAAAATATGTTCTGTAGGGGGCGTGGCTAAGACACGGACGGAGCTGGACGTGTGAAGGACTAGCTCCGTCGGACTGGGTACCTTAACAGCCTGTATCCACAGCACTGGACCGGGAAAAACGGCTGCCTCAGCTGCCAACTACCGGCGGACCGCGATGTCGAGCAAGCCAGCCAGAAAGCAGCGGCAAAAAGCCGTGGATCTGCAGATCTCGGCCCTCTCACCATCGAGCAGACTGCTCCAAGATGGCGCCGACGTGGTGCATTCACCAGCAACTGAATCAGAGGCAAGTGATGTAACCTCAGTATCTCGCCTCCAACACATCCCCCACGCTGATGGAGACATTAGGACCCTGCTGTCTGATCTCAAACATACTATGAGAGCTGATTTTCAAAAGTTAGCTGCTGACATTAAGAGAGATGTGCAGGCAATTGGGGACCACACGGCCCATCTAGAAGACAAGATGGAGGAGGTCATAGAAGCACATAACACCCTGGCTGAGACCTATACCACGTTCAAGTCTCAAATCCAACAGCTGGAGACAAAAGTGGTAGACCTAGAAGATAGAGCCCGTAGAAACAACATCCGCCTACGCGGCATCTCTGAGGAGGTTAAGCAACCGGACCTGAGAGGTTATGTCACCCAACCTTTTCAGGCACTGCTACCAGAAGCGTCTGAGCAGGAGCTACAGATAGATAGAGTACACAGGCTGATGAAACCCAGAGGCCTGCCAGCGGCAGTACCCAGAGATACCATTGTCAGGGTGCACTTCTATACAGTAAAAGAGAGGCTGATGATGGCGGCGCGGGATGCGCGGAACCTGGGAGAACGCTTCAAGGAGATACAGCTATACACCGACCTATCGCCAGCGACTATGGCTAAAAGAAGAGCTTTTGGCCCCATCACCAAAGCACTGAGAGAGGCGTCCATACCGTACAAATGGGGCTTTCCGACGCGCCTAATCGCACGAAAAAATGGAGTGGAGAGGGTGTTTCTTAACCCAGAAGACGGGAGGAACAGGCTAGCACAGTGGAGCATCCCATTGCCGCAGCCAGAGTCGGCGGAAAAGAACACCCCTGCACGCCCAACCCGAGTGGCTGGAGACTGGCACATAATTGATGCAGCTAAGTGAACAGCACACCATAAACTTTTTTTATTGTCACTATTTCCTTTTTTCTCCTTTGAATGAGAGGGAAGGTGTTTTAGATGCTGGTTGTTATAAATGTAAAAGGTGAAGGAATTAGCGCCCAAATAATAACAAACGAACAAAAAAAAAAAATATATATAAAATTAAAAAATTGGGCAGTTTTAGCATATTTCCATAAGTTAAAAGTATACACGTACACACGGACACAGGACTGTGGACCGTAATATGAAGGGTGCAACACCGCGATACATAATGCCTGTCCTTTCCCTATTTTGACTTATTGACTTGGCATCTCTGTCTCGGTCTAAGGTTAATTCTGAGGATAGGGACAGTCCCCTGTGACATGTTATATTCAATAGATGGTACTACCCACCGTTTCACCCCCCAGTGGCCCGAGCCACGCCACTACGACGTATGCAGTATACGTCACCAATACAAACTGCCTACCGTGTGCTTGGCACGCGGTTCTCAGGCAACTGTATATAAGTTTGTTCTGTTCTTTTGATCTTAAGTTCATATACCTTCATGTTTTTTTCTTTGTCTTGTTCGAGGGATCCATAATGCGGATACATAGGGAGGCCTGTACTCAGAGCCCCGGGGAGGGGGTAACCGACAGGGGGACTAAATTAATGGAGAAAAGAATACAATCTAACAATCCTGGACAGCATAGTAGGTTGTATGTAAAATGGTGTTAACGTTTCTATCATTGAACACTAAAGGGCTCAACTCCCCGAATAAACGGAGACTGGCACTATTGGAAGCGAAAAGGGCTAAAGCCCAAATTGTATTCTTCCAAGAAACTCATTTCCAATGGGGTAAAAGGCCCAAATTTAACTCCCCTCTATATCCTTTAGACTTTCACTCCTGTTTCTCTAAAAAGAAGCAGGGAGTGTCGATCCTTATCGGAAAGGATGTGGCGTTTGAACTAGTAAAAAAACGTACAGACAAACAGGGAAGATACTTAATTATACAATGTTTGCTGAATAATGCCCCGTACACGTTAATTAACGTCTATGGCCCTCATACAGCACAAGCCGTATTTCTCCTTAATATTTTTAATGCACTGGATGAAGGCAGATTGGGGGACGTAGTGATAGATGGGGACACAAATTTCATTCTAGATACTCAACTAGACACATCCTCTTCGCATACAGTGAAAGCATCTACTGAAACAGGCAGGAAAACAACTTCCGGGTACATCAATCAACTTCTCTTAGAGCAGAATTTTATAGACCCATGGAGGGTGACACATTCGCAAGAAAAGGATTTCACGTTTCACTCAGTGACACATAACTCGTACTCCCGAATAGACCGCTTCCTGATACCTACCTCCCTGATTAGCAACGTTGTCAACACAACTATAGGCCTTATAACGTGGTCGGACCATGCGCCGATTATTCTACACTTGAATGAACAATTCCCTGCTAAAGGGAGAGGAACTTGGCGGCTTAACGAAAGCTTGCTCAACGACCCCCAAATATTAGAAGACCTACATAGGGAACTGGAGGTCTATTTTTCGACTAATTCTCAACCAGACACACCCACAGAAATTATGTGGTTAGCCCATAAGGCATACATTAGGGGAGTATTAATTAAGCACGCGAGCAGGGCCAAAGCAGCGCGTATAGCTAAATATATAAACCTCACCAGCCGCCTCACAACATTAAACACACGTAATAAACAAACACCCTCAAAGACGCACCTTAGGGAGATTACAGAAGTACGAGCGCAATTACAAGAACTGGAAGTGGCTAAAACAAATTTTTTCCTAAGGCGTCTTAAAGCCAAATTCTATGAGCAAGGAAACAGAGCAGGGAAAGTGCTTGCCTCCAGACTTAAAAAACGTAGCCTCACAACTAAAATAGCCTACATTCACAACCCCCAGGGTCAGAAAATCGTAAACCCTGATAAAATAGTACAGGAATTTGCTCAGTTTTATTGCACACTCTATAATCTTAAAGATGATAACCTGACACCCCAACCAACACAAGAACAGATAGACAAATTTCTAGGGACGATCCAGCTACCCTTGCTGCCCACTGATAAGATCCCTGACCTGATTAAACCAATCTCCGTTGAGGAAGTTACACAAATGATTAAAGATTTACCCAATGCTAAATCGCCAAGACCAGATGGACTCTCCTCCATATACTATAAAACCTTCCAAACTGCTCTTATCCCACACTTAGTTTCTCTGTTTAACCAAGGTTTCACGCAAGGTAAATTACCTGGTGAAATGCTACGAGCTCACATAGTCACTCTACCCAAACCAGGTAAAAAACCCACAGCATGCGCTAATTTCCGCCCGATATCCCTATTGAATATTGACACCAAACTATATGCAAAAATTCTGGCGACTAGACTCAAACATTTACTCCCCACTCTAATCCACTATAACCAATCTGGCTTTGTCAAAGGCAGACAGGGCTCAGACAATTCTAGGCTTCTTCTTAATGTCCTGGAGGGTCTCAACACTAACAAACTGGGAGGACTGCTGCTTGCATTGGATACGGAAAAAGCCTTCGATAGGCTCAATTGGCTATACATGAAATCGGCATTAGACAAATTTGGCTTTCCTTCAGCATTCATAACAGCAATTATGGCCTTATATACCTCCCCAGAAGCTAGTGTCACCAACGCAGGGTTCGTTTCCACACCCTTCCCAATTTCGAATGGAACGAGACAGGGATGTCCTTTGTCCCCCCTGCTTTTTATAATATGTCTAGAACCCTTAGCTCAGATCATTCGGCAGAACCCAAACATTCACGGAGTCACTGTTGGCGAACATCAATACAAACTCTCATTATTCGCCGATGACATTCTGCTGACACTGACAAGGCCAGAAGTATCACTCCCAAACCTCATGCCCATCCTACAATCTTTTGGCTCTATCTCGTATTACAAACTTAATACGGCTAAGACACAAGCCTTGCCCATTAATCTCCCTTTGAAGAGTGCTGAGGAATTAAAAAAGACCTTCGATTTCGATTGGAGGACGGAGTCGGTAACCTATTTGGGAGTGCGAGTTGCCAAATCGATACATACCACATACAAACTAAACCATGTCCCTCTCTTAGAAATAATCCGTAAAGAGCTGAACTCATGGAAAGACGTGATGATCTCATGGGCAGGGAGAATTAATGCAGTGAAAATGATGGCCCTACCTAAACTACTGTACTTATTTCGTATGCTACCTGTACCTATCCCACAAGGCTTTTGCAAGAAAGCCCAGTCCATTATTAATAGCTTTATATGGGGAAACAAACGTGCGAGAGTAGCGAGTCCCACCTTGTACAGACCGTTCCAGATGGGAGGGATGGGGGTACCCCAGGTGGCCATGTATCACTTGGCGGCCATATTATCTCAAGCAGTAAATCTCCACACAGACAAGGGACAACTACTTTGGGTCGACATGGAACGCAAACAATGGCCTAATGAAACACTCCTAGAGCACATGTGGTCCCCTCCAGCTAAACGGGGGAAGGCACGTACACTCTTTTCTACAACGAAACTGACCATACACATATGGGTTAAGTTCCAGGCACTTCAAACTAAGACTCCCAGATTCCATAGACTGGCTCCATTAAACGCCATGTCCACAGTGTTACCATGGCTCCCACTATCCACATGGGCGAAATCGGGCATTACTAGTGTCTCCCAACTACTCTCTGGCACGGAAATCACTCCTTTTGCTGAACTCCAACAGAAGTACAGTCTAGCACCTAGATTTGTATTCCCTTACCTCCAAATTAAAAGTGCATTATTGGAGCATGTCGATAGGACCACAGAGGGCAAGGCTGGAGAACCAAATCAGCAATGCGACCTTCTTATGACATGTTGGAAATGCCCCCTTAGGCCTAAATTGCTCTCAAAGTGCTACAAAGCAATATCGAACTTCCCACTCTCCCCGTACCTATCATTTATGTCCCAATGGGAAAAAGAAAGTGGGACAACTCTCCTTCCCCACAAATGGCTAGCACTGGTTAATGCACTGACTGGTCACACTGCGTGCTACTCACACATGGAAGCTCACAGAAAGCTAATGTACCGATGGTATCTGACACCGGACAAACTCAGCAAAATATACCCAAACACCTCTGACCGATGTTGGAGGTGCCGAGCTCAAAAAGGCACGATGCTCCACATATGGTGGGGATGTGACCTTATTCAGCCATTGTGGTTGGAGGTTGCAAGATTGCTTAGCAACGTAGATATCATTCTCCCGCTGGAGTTTGGGCCCTGCCTTTGGTTGGACCTCCCCGCCAGCTGGATGAAGCAGGAGAAGGCACTGGCCGCACAGGTGATACTGGCGGCTAGAGCTCTCATAGCGCTCAATTGGAAATCAACCATTTGCCCGTCTGAAAAGAACCTCATGGACAAAATCCGACTAAATTATGTGTATGATATCTCTTCCGCGATAACTCCCAACCAAAAACATAAAATATCTAAAACCTGGGAACCTTGGTGTCGCCACTATCAATTCCAGCCTCCATAAAACCATCACCCGGCCTAAGACCTGGATCATACATACACCTGTTAATAACAATAATATAAAAAAAAAAAAAAAAAAAAAGGGATTTTAGTGCAGGGAACTCCATAGTTCCCCCCCCCCGGCCTCCACCACCGCCTAAGGCGACAGCCATAAGAGCCCAGATAGAGGCTGGATAGCAAACAGATTGTGTTTTCCCTCATGTTAAACTGTTCTTTGTTATAACTATATTCTACCTTATTTTTTCGGTTTCACTTTTTGTTCAGGGAGGTTCAGGCTGAGCATCGCCTTGACACTTGAGCAATACCTCACAGAATACCACACTTATCGGGGATACATGGGAGGCATTAACAGTGTATGCAGGGAGCCCCGTCTAGTAGAGGGACAGTAAGACCCTGAACGCAAGAGGGCCAAACCTTGAGCCTCCTTGAACCCCCCCCCCCGAACACCCTACAAGGTTAAGGTATGCGACATATAAGCAAATCGCACAACAAATAGGCTCGAAATAACTAGAGCATCGCCCTGAGCGCACGCAAGAGGCTGATAGCTACATGGCCTCATCGACGAGATACACTTGGAGGTTGAACAGTAGGGTATAGGTAGTGCCCGTTCTGACTTGGGATGAGCAGCGACTACTTTACGCCCAAACAACTGCGCTCCTAGATAGGTGGTGATTAACATGAAATGTGAATGTCATTGTGATGTATCAGATTCCCTGTATTGTAACCCTGAACTCCTTACCCTACCCTTTTTTTTCTTCTGTACCCCCACCCTTCTCTCTTTTGCGATTGAAAAATAATAAACTCAATTAATAAAAAAAAAATATGTTCTGTAGATTTATCTTTTTTTAAAATACAGTTTGAATCTATTTAAATTCCCTGACAATTTTCACTATAGTAAGTAAACCCGTAAGGATATTTGCTCAATAAACAGTACGCTTAGACAAACTAATTGCAAAATGTATTTCGGAAGTATTGAATTGGAATAATTCAACCTGTTTTTATTGGCCTATATTTTAAAATTCAGCTGCCAATTAGCCACAAGTCTCACATTTGTAAAATAATGAAATGCCCTAAACATAAAGTAACAGGTAGGTACATAATATACTGATACAGCAATTCCCTGAAGTAATGCTTTGATGGAGGACTTCCTCTATGTATAATCTGAGGTCTATCCAATAAAATCGTATTTAATATAGAATGACTTTCCAGCATAAGCCAATATTTAAAAAAAAAATATATATTATTTATCTTTTTATTTTGTTTATTATAGTCACAAATGAATGTGACACTAGATTCTTTCATCATCATTTTCTTTTCTTTTTATTTATTAAGTTCCTTCCAGTCTACAGTTAAAATTGCCTTTTCTTTTTCAGTCAAATTTCTCTTAGAATAAACTTTCTCTAATAATTATTTTGTAATTTTTTTCCCCTTGATTGCTTTTCCCCATTTCATCACTACAATTTCTCCTGACCCTTAACCCATAACCATTCAAACTTGGAAGTTCCATAATGAAATGTGTATGAGGAACCTTAGAAACTGCACATTTCCCTATTAAAATTGGAACCGCAGCGGCCCAGCATCTCTAGTAACGCCGCACAAGCTGAGGACCGGGATGTCAGGAGGTTGGGTAGTGATCTGCCGCGAGTGAGGTAAATATTTGTTTTTTCTATCGGTGTGACCGCTGTGTTTCAGTGCGGCCACGCCGACAGAATCCTGCTGCACCGTGACACATATCTCTTATATATATTTTTTCCTTTTATGATATTGGAGTTACATATTGTGTTGTAAGTGCAAACCCTATACACTCATTGAATAATGTGTTATTAAAATTATTTTATTGGGCTATGTTTTTGGGGTTTTTATGTTTTATTATTTACATGCCCAACATCATGATACTTCTATTCGATCTTTAATATTTGACATAATTTTTTAGATACATCTTCTGTATATGAACATGTCTGCCAGGTCTTTGCTCTCTTCACTAATGGAGAAACAAACTAACTGGGCAAGATGACATGTAAGATCTAGCCTGTCTATAAGATAGTCATTTAGCATCACCTATATATGCAAATATTTTGTGATCAGTTATGATCAGAAGGGGATCCTTGGAACCCTCTAAAAGATGTCACCATTCTTTAAGCGCTAGTATAATGGCCAACAATTCTCTGTTACCAATATCGTAGTTACGCTCTATAACAGACCGTTTTGCACACAAGGGGTAAAAACCATTTAGGCGATCGTCCCCCTTTCCAGAGATGCAGACACAGCTATTGTAGAACACCAGGGGACCAAATGGGAGACTGTGACAAAAGACAGACAAGTAGACAAATAGGACACACAGTCACATTATATTCCCACAATGCATCCTGGCTTCCTCCCCTCTGCCTTGGAGATAATTGAGAAGTAATTCAATTATCTCCCAAGACAAAGGCAAATCGCCATTATGCACGTGGGGATACTACAACACGAATTACTATTAAAATACATTATGTGAGACACATAACATTAAAATCATACATTTAACATATCCCCAGATAGCTCAGGTCTGAGCACACATTATTAAGCGAATGGCGCTCAGACCACACGAATACAGTTTAATCGCCATGCAGCCAAAGTCTTTACACAGTCAGCTTCATGCGAATGAGCTCCATGGGATTCCTATCTGGGGTATAACACATTCAAGCAAAATTACCAAACACCGGGCCGTTCGTGCACTTTCACCGAACAAGAAGGGAGGTCGGCGGCTTCAGCGGTGTTCGCGCAAAACTGTGTCCGATTTCAGTTCCATGAATTAAGCGTCGAACACCGCTGTGCATTCGCATGTTTAAAATGGCCGCGACTTCGTGTTCGTGATACGAATGGCGGCCACCCAGCATTCGTTAACCGCAGCTTCAGGGAGGCTAATTGTTGGCACACTCCAGCTCCCAGGTGGTCCAGTCATTCGTGCGGTTGTTCGGTAGATTGATTCTACCGAACACCAGGCAGAAAAGATCTTTTTTTAAATCTTTTCTGCAGGTAAAAAAGATGTCTTTTAACATGGGGCCATAGTCTAAAGGCAACAGGCGAGCAACCAGGCTTCTCCAATGCAATGTGGCGAGATTGCTCTCGTCATACGCTCCGCTGGAGACAACTTTCTAGAAAAGTACCCGCAAGGATGCCAAGGGTTATCCTGACTCTCTCTCTAAGAAAGAACAGCCCCTACCCCTGTTTCAGAGGCATCAACCTCCATTATTTGTTAGTGTCAGGATGTACCAAAATCTCAGCAGAAAACAACATAGTGGAGGTCTCGCCACATTACACAATCTACCATTAGTTTTCCCATGATGAAGATTGAGCTTAAGTCTTCCTAAAAGTGACATGGTGTTGAGGATCATTGCATCACTTCTGCTACCAAAAGATATGAGATTGCTGAAAACTACATTCCAAGAGAATGGAACACGATTGACTGAATCTAGAACAGCCTATCCAATAACTTCTCAGCGGCTGCATGTGGCAAACCTAGCCACTTGGACATTATATAAGGACTATAGCTTTAAGGGTTGCCTGTGCTGTTTTGAGGATGCGTATGTTTCTGTGTGTATAGACTGTGATTGCTTAACACTGTATTACTTGCATTGGCTATCTGCCGAAAGCAGATAGCTGATTTCCTTTCGTTTCACGAACAGCGCCTTTGCGGGCCGTTCGTGAACTGAATAAGACCCACATGTATAGCCCACACATTGAGCGACATGTGGCGCTCGTTAACCGATTGCAACAATGTTGCAATCGGTAATTAGAGGCTCTCCTAGGTGGCCGTCGTTCGACTACCGACCATGCGGCTGGTAAACAGAGTGGAGGACGCATGGGAGAAAATAAATGGCTACGAGGCCAAAATGGCTGATCTAGAGGACCGGGCACGTCGGAGTAATCTCCGCCTGAGAAATGTCCCCGAAAACATAGGACCACAGGACTTGCCAGCTTATGCCACTAGTCTCTTTCGCCTATTGGTCCCAGACATGCCCCAGGATGTCCTGTTAATGGACAGAATCCACAGGGTGGCAAAGCCACAATACTTACCTGCTGACACACCCAGGGATATCGTCCTTAAGATGCACTATTATCACGCCAAAGAGGCGATCATGAAAGCCAGCCGCACACAGAAAGGATTACCAGACACGTATCATAAGATCAAAATCTTTGCAGATATTTCAGCAATGACACTACGGAAGAGGAAAAGCTTCAGCGTTATCACTGACCTGCTCAGGAACAGTAACATTGCATACCGGTGGGGATACCCAACCAAATTGTTGTTATAACGCAACGGGACCCTTAACTCCATCTGCACACCTGAGTATGGATTACTGAAGCTGAAAGAATGGGGTCTCAACCCACCGGCACAACCACCAGAGACAGCAGGACGCTTACCACAAGTCTGGAAGAAAGCACGCAAATAGCGGACAGACCATGGACAGGCTGCAGGCAAAGCCACATTCATAGACTTTTCCTGAGTGCGCAAGTATCATACAATGTATTATTTCCGTGTACTGAATACATGCCATTAGCTCTCTACTGCATAACTTAACAGCAATACTAGAGGCCCTTAGAGTAGCCTTCTCCTCGGGTAATGCAGCCACATCCACTGGCCACTTAGTTGCCCGCCTTACCGCACCCACTATGGGCGCAGCTGGCCTAACCGGCACATGCATAATTTAGCAGGGTAACTTAGGGGGCCTTTACAGGGGCCCCTAATTGTAAATGGGGCCAAGCAAATACGGACTGCAGGATAAATAATTTAGGGTCACCATGATCACCCACCATGTTAGCGAGGGCCGCCTCGCGGGAGCTATAATATCCAGGATCGAAGCTCTTAGCTCCGACCCCCAGGGCACCTCCTATAGACGCCAAGCCATACTCTTGGCTTACAAGATAATACTTAAGAGTTTTTTTTGTTTACTGGTTTACATTTTATTATGTGTTTTGTATTTATGTTGTTGCACACCCCTACCCAACCCCCCCTACACAAAGGCACAGTGGGTCGCCTACACGCAACTGTCATTTTCTGTTTTGCTGTGCCAGACGGGCCCCCCGCACTGGAGCTGGACTCTGGGGTGGGACGCCGGATGGCATAGCTTTGTCTTGGTGTGATACACAGGGAGGGAAATGCCCAGCTCAACTGAGATGGGATGGGCAGCACCTCCAAAAAATTAAAAGTCAACTGGTGACAAATAGATACTTCCCACACATACCACCATAAAGATCTATAGTCATAACGTGAGAGGGCTAAAACTTCCGGGGAGGGGCATCTCTTGGGGAGGGACATACGACACAGCGATATCGATATAATATGCCTGCAGGAGACCCACTTTAGAGGGACAACACACCCACATATTCTATCAGAACATTTCCCCCATCAATATCACTCTACATCACAAACCAAATCTAAAGGGGTCTCTACCCTCATAAGCTGGCAGGTAGCCTTCGAACCAATCTTGGAGGACGTAGACAGGAAAGGGAGATATGTCATACTCGTGGGATGGATAAACAATGCCCTTTACACAATAACAAATATATACGCACCTAACACACATCAAAGAAACTTCTTACACATGATAATACGCAAGGCATCCGGCATCCAACAGGGGATAACTATAATCTGCGGAGACATGAACCATGTCCTAAACACCGCAATGGACACCACACTCTCTCATAAGAGTCCGAGATACAAACCACTAAGGCGTCAATGCGCAACCCTGAGGAAGCTTTTAACATTACACCATTATTATGATGTGTGGAGGGTCGCACACCCTGACGAAAAGGAATATACACACCACTCAACAGTCCATAACACCTATTCAAGAACTGACGGATTCCTGATGGGAGGCGAAACACTGGGACAGGTAGTCGACTGCAAGGTGGGTCAAATTGTGTGGTCAGACCATGCACCGGTAGAGCTGACCCTCAAAGACTTCAAACATAGGAGCCCATGGAGGCTCAACGATTCACTTTTGACCGACCAGACATTTACAGACGACCTGACTGCCTCCCTACACCAATAATTTGAGGAAAATGCCAACCCCTCATTGTCACACCACATGGTTTGGCAGGCACATAAAGTGGTCACACGAGGAATCCTCATAAAACGTGCCTTGTACATCAAACGCAAATCGCAAACCCAATTACTAAATTGGCAGAAAGAGCTCTATAATCTGACAGCCCAAAACCAAGCCCACCCAACCCCGTTGCTGAGGGAACAAGTATCCCAAGACGGGGTACCGACTGCGGAGACTTAAGGCAACCCACTACTCCCAAGGGAACAGACCGGGGAAACTGCTGGCTCTAAGATTAAAAAAACAGCAGCAAGCGCAGAAAATAGCATACTTGAACACTAAGGCAGGAGGGAAAGTAATTGATATCAGTAATGAGTTTGCGAGATACAATTGATATCAGTAATGAGTTCGCGAGATACTATTCCGATCTCTACAATCTCAAACACGACCCAACCACTCGCACCCACTCGGCCTCGAACATAGCAACATATTTAGACAAAATTAACCTACCTACCCTGACAGACCACCAGCGAGAGGTACTGTCCCCACCCATCACCGCGGAGGAGGTCATTGCCGCGATAAAAACTTTGACAAAAGGCAAAGCTCCAGGCCCGGATGGCTTCGTCAACTCCTATTATACCAAATTCCAAGACATATTAGCGCCTTAGCTAGCAGAGGTTTTTGCCGAGGCCGTTAGGGGGGGAATCACTCCCTGAGGAAATTCAGCTGGCTCACATTGTTACCCTTCCCAAGCCAGGGAAACCGCCAACGAGCCCATAGAATTTTAGACCGATGTCGCTCCTAAATACGGATGCAAAACTCCTAGCCAAACTTTATGCAATGAGACTGAGGCCGATACTCCCCCATATCGTACATGATGACCAAGTGGGGTTCGTTATGGGGAGACAGGGGGCAGATAATACGAGGAAAGTCCTAAGTGTGATGCAGAGCCTTGAAGCATCCAGGGGAGGAGGACTACTGCTCTCCCTTGATGCAGAAAAGGCCTTTGATCGGCTGGGATGGGGGTTCCTGGAGGCAGTCCTCGTCAAGTTTGGGTTCCCGGGGGACTTCATCTCGGCGGTCAGGGCCCTATACTCGGCACCAACAGCACGAGTCCTAAACTCTGGATTTGTATCATACAAATTTAAAATCACTAATGAAACTAGATAGGGATGCCCCCTGTCGCCCCTGCTCTATGTCTTAGCACTGGAGCCACTAGCCTCAGCGATACGTGCAAACCCATCCGTACTCGGTATACCTATCGGTGACAAGACGTACACTCTATATCTAAAAAGGGATGTCTTATATAAAGACCGCCCAGAGGGTAAATACCCAGTCCAATCTCAACAGTAGTGTAGTTGCCAAAAAATAAAAAAGCCTTTATTGAAATCTATTAAAAACCTGGGTAATCAGTGATGGACAGAATAATATAGGGAGAAATATGTATGGTAGGAACAAGGCTAATCAAGAGCCAACCCTCACAAGAAGCGGAGAGGGGATAGAAGGCAATATGTACCCCCATAAATAACTCAGGTAACAAAGCAGTAGGAAAGAACAGGGAAAGGGAGAAACACACACTCCCAACCAAACAGTAGTGCTATGCTAATACCCTATCTCCTATAAAACACCTTCGTGGGTGTTCTAATCTAAATGCTGTCATAACATCTGAAGCCCCAGGTTACACACACATACTAGAAAAACATAAATGAAAAGGTGCTCAGAGCAAAGTGCTCAAGAGAGTATTAAAAACACAGAAGAACCCGACGTACGTTTCGGCGTGACCACACGCCGTCCTCAGGGGTATCAGCAGTGAGCAAAAAACTGTCCGGGTGGTAAATTTATACCTTAAGCTCATAAGCTTTATTGTAATCACCTGTGATTGTGTCTAAATTGCTCCGGTCCTCCTGCGAATGGGGCTGTGGGGGTGTGGTGTACCACACCATAGTGTCAGCCCACATTTCTATGTCAGAGGTAGCCAGAACAGAAATCAGGTGAAAGGGAATTAACCCTTTGAGTGCCCCGCCCGGAACAGATATAAATGGATACTTACTATATCTAAAAGGCAGTATCCATAGCTTAACAGTTAACCCTTGGAATGTCCAAATTGTGTCATATAGGTCAAGTGTGTAGATTGATTCTTATGGCTGTATTGTGTAGCTTTAGTACAATTAAAGAAACAACTTATAACCGTTGTGAACCAGTAAGGGATAAGTACAGTGGCTATATGGGCAGTCATACACAGAAGCCGACAATTCTTTTATTGCCACTGTAAATAGTAACCCATTAGTTTATGCAACACAAAACAGACCCCTAAACTCTTAGACCTATAATACAGGTAAAATTAATGGACATATGAACACCAAATATAATAGAAATAAATAAAGAATATATACATATATACAGGCATAACTTAAGATACCATTTATTATCAGAATTATTGCAGTACTTCAAATAAACGGGGAATATGAAAACCCTTCATTTAGCCCCAGGGGAGATAGCGTTTTGAGATGGTAAATCCAAAACGCCTCTCTTTGTCTTAGTTTTAGGTCCCAGTTTCAGTACATCTGAGTACGAATCAACCGATACTGAAACTGAAAAACCTCAAACGCCTATTCCTAGGAATCCAACTAAAAGTATTCTAAAAAAGGGGGTGGATTTTTTAGGATTAAGACAAGCGGATCTAACTCAGGGTCCGCACACCAGATACAGGGGCAGAAGTCAGAGACGACGCAGGGAATGATAGCATCCTCTCTGCGTATTATTAATCTCTCTGATACCATCCTTGGTCAGACCGAACTTAGCGTATTGGAGAAGGGTCTTTCATTCGTACCCATTCCAACATTCAGCAAGTTCAACTGGACTAAGGATGTAAACCTTTTTGTGAGAAAGCTTGCCTTGTATAAATACCATGCAGTACGTAAAGAAACTAAGGCCCAAAGCTTGGGTCTATCACCAAATGACTTGGAGTGCTTAGACACTCTGGTGGAATTACTTAACTCTGGAGATGGTACTATACAATCTGATATACCACATACTAATTTGAAACCCAAGAGTAAGTTTACCCCTCATTTTCAGGATTATAAAAATTTGGAGGTATTTTTGGAAATGGTTACTAGGGAAATAGATAAGACAAAAATTGATGATTTTGATCTATCCCCTAATGGCAACCTTAATACTCAGGAACTAATAGCCCTGAAAAAACTACAGAGCTATACAAATTTGATTTTCAAACCCTCTGATAAAGGGGGCAATGTGGTGATACTTGACAGAGACCACTACATTCGTATAGCTGAAAGACTTTTATCCGATAAAAATACTTACCGCATACTAGCAAAAGATCCTACAAAAGCGTTCCAAGCTGAGTTAAAAACTATGCTTACTAAGGCTGTGAATCATCAACTCATTAATCAGGATGAGTTTGAATTTATGTGCACCAAACAACCATGTCTATCTACTTTTTATTGTTTGCCTAAAGTGCACAAATCACTAACCGATCCGACCGGTAGGCCGATAGTTTCTGGTTGTGATAATCTAACTCAGAATGTAAGCATTTATGTGGATAAAATTCTGTCCCCAGTAGTACAGAAGCTACCATCTTTCCTTAGAGATACTAAACAAATGTTGCATTTATTGACCAACCTTACTTTACCTCCAAACGCTATCCTGTGTAGCCTTGACGTGGAGGCCCTTTACAGCTCAATTCCTCATAACCTAGGTATTAAACATACCCGTCAACTATTAAATCTTGAAACTGACCTACCTGAACATTATGTGAATTTTGTGATGGAATTACTTGAATTCATTTTGACTCGTAATATCTTTCTGTTCAATGGCAAAATCTTCCACCAGACCACTGGTACAGCTATGGGGACGTCTTGTGCGCCCTCATATGCCAATCTCCATCTAGGCTGGTGGGAAAGGTGTATTAGGGCAGATCCTAAGCTGAAATCATACACTAATCAGATCTTCTATTGGAAAAGATACATCGATGATGTGTTTTTGATTTGGCTTGATACATCAGAGAGATTCAAAGAATTTGTATATCTGCTGAACAGCAACGATTTTAACTTACGATTCACTAGTGAAGTAGGGGGTCAAAACCTTTGCTTTCTAGATCTAGCACTACAGGTATCTAAAGAAGGCAAAATTGAAACAACCTTGTACAGAAAGAAGACAGCCTCAAATAACCTACTATGCTGGTCTAGTCATCACCCCATATCACTCAAATCCGGTATCCCAATAGGCCAATATTTGAGACTTCGACGAAACTGCTCCACGATGGAGGAGTTCAAATTAAAAGCAAATGAGCTGCGTCACATGTTTAAGGCCAAAGGTTACCCAAATAGGGTTCTGAAAAGAGCCTATCTGAGGGCAATCCACACTGAACGGGAAACCCTAATTACAGATGGGGGTCGTAAGACTGAGGAAAATAAAATACGCTGCATAGGTACATATGATGCAGGATGGGACACTATGCTGAATGTCTTTCAAAAATTCTGGCCTATCCTCCAATCAGATAAGCATCTGAAGGAAATTTTGCCATCACTCCCTTCAATTACAGCACGGAGGGGCAAAAACTTGAGAGATATCCTAGCACCTAGTCACCTCTCAACTACGTCCCCGTCAGGTTATTTTCAAAAATACCTACCAATGGGTTCTTTCCAATGTGGTCACTGCAGTGCATGCCGTTTATTACCAAGAGGGCCTCTGACAGCAAGGGCTTAATGAATTTCAAACCACGTTCCTTCTTTAATTGTAACACAACAGGAGTAGTTTACCTACTGTCTTGCTCCTGTGGCCTAAAATATGTAGGCAAGACTTTTCGCCACTTCAGGCTAAGGATACGTGAACATGTAAATTCTGTCAAGAGACGTTTGGAAACACCCGTCTCAAGGCATTTACATCTACATCACAATCACTCCTCGGCAGGCATCCGGTTCATGGGTCTTGAACATGTACCACAGCCTCCTAGGAAAGGAAACTGGGACCTAAAACTAAGACAAAGAGAGGCGTTTTGGATTTACCATCTCAAAACGCTATCTCCCCTGGGGCTAAATGAAGGGTTTTCATATTCCCCGTTTATTTAAAGTACTGCAATAATTCTGATAATAAATGGTATCTTAAGTTATGCCTGTATATATGTATATATTCTTTATTTATTTCTATTATATTTGGTGTTCATATGTCCATTAATTTTACCTGTATTATAGGTCTAAGAGTTTAGGGGTCTGTTTTGTGTTGCATAAACTAATGGGTTACTATTTACAGTGGCAATAAAAGAATTGTCGGCTTCTGTGTATGACTGCCTATATAGCCACTGTACTTATCCCTTACTGGTTCACAACGGTTATAAGTTGTTTCTTTAATTGTACTAAAGCTACACAATACAGCCATAAGAATCAATCTACACACTTGACCTATATGACACAATTTGGACATTCCAAGGGTTAACTGTTAAGCTATGGATACTGCCTTTTAGATATAGTAAGTATCCATTTATATCTGTTCTGGGCGGGGCACTCAAAGGGTTAATTCCCTTTCACCTGATTTCTGTTCTGGCTACCTCTGACATAGAAATGTGGGCTGACACTATGGTGTGTTACACCACACCCCCACAGCCCCATTCACAGGAGGACCGGAGCAATTTAGACACAATCACAGGTGATTACAATAAAGCTTATGAGCTTAAGGTATAAATTTACCACCCGGACAGTTTTTTGCTCACTGCTGATACCCCTGAGGACGGCGTGTGGTCACGCCGAAACGTACGTCGGGTTCTTCTGTGTTTTTAATACTCTCTTGAGCACTTTGCTCTGAGCACCTTTTCATTTATGTTTTTCTAGTATGTGTGTGTAACCTGGGGCTTCAGATGTTATGACAGCATTTAGATTAGAACACCCACGAAGGTGTTTTATAGGAGATAGGGTATTAGCATAGCACTACTGTTTGGTTGGGAGTGTGTGTTTCTCCCTTTCCCTGTTCTTTCCTACTGCTTTGTTACCTGAGTTATGTATGGGGGTACATATTGCCTTCTATCCCCTCTCCGCTTCTTGTGAGGGTTGGCTCTTGATTAGCCTTGTTCCTACCATACATATTTCTCCCTATATTATTCTGTCCATCACTGATTACCCAGGTTTTTTAATAGATTTCAATAAAGGCTTTTTTATTTTTTGGCAATTACACTACTGTTGAGATTGGACTGGGTATTTACCCTCTGGGCGGTCTTTATATAAGACATCCCTTTTTGGGTTTTTTTCTTCCTTTTTTCTACAATTTCCAGGGTTACCCCCTTTTACCAGTCCAGGTGACCTCTATACTCTGGAGGCTCGGCAGTGGGATACGGGAGTGTCTTTTCCTCCCCTCCCACTTTCCAGCCTTTTGAGTTTCCTTTTTCTTGTTACACTCTATAGATATTCGCGGACAACATCCTCCTGACCCTGACGCAATCCCACATATCGCTCCCAAATCTATTACAGTGCATACAAGACTACAACGCGGTCTCCTACTACGGACTCAACTTGACTAAAACACAGGCATTGGGACTAGACCTACCAGGACCCACCCTGCAGACCCTCGCAGCCTTCAGGCACCTACCATCTC